>OY856411.1:344809338-345144338 GCA_963693085.1 Alisma plantago-aquatica | reverse complement strand
TCCTTTGCCATTGATATCAAGATGAAATTGCGGCATGGAACAACCATCCTCATTATTGTTCAATCTTATTTCTTGAACCAGAGCAGACTGTCTAAAATATATGTAAGCTCAATATCACATATTGACTCACATGTGTGTGGCCATGCATTTCTCAGTCTCACTAATCAAGAGACCTTGGATATCATACTCCCTTAGGAAGGAGAAATCCCTTATCTATCGCTCACAGTCCGTCCCCATGTGTCACAGTCACCCAATCATCACCTTTATATCAAACCATGTTTCTGGATTGTGTTTGATGATGTCAAAGCATACAAAACAACATGTGACGAGTGCAATGATTTTAGGTCTAAGAACCACAAACACCACCATTACTATATGATGTGATTTTGACTTACCTATTTAAGGTTTCCATGTATCACTCTTATGGTGGGTCTATCCGATACATTTTTCTCTAACATATATATGTGTGCATGGTTTGATATCTTCACATCATGACTAATGATATTTTGTCATAAACCAACTCACACTCTGATCTTATGTGTCATTGTTGCCTATTTACCTTCCACAATAACAATTCGTGAGGGACATAACAAGAATGTATATACTCTTAACATTTGTATGGTGTCATTATTTAGGTCCTCAACTTGAAGACATATGTCATCGAGTAATATCATTCTCTAGATATTTATTATGTTATCTCTCTATCTCAAAACTGAACAAACAAAATAAATAGGAAGCTTGCCTTCATTAATAATCAAATCATTTAAAAGTTATTCCATTACAATTATCATATGATAGGCTCTTTGGGAAAACATTCCAACACATCTGTATCAATATTTGGATGTGGGTGATCTAGGATTACATGATATGGGATTATGAGAGAAAGATTTATCCCCCCTCTCCCATGCCTGTGGATGAGGCCGAACGCCTGGGAGGGTGGTAGATCAAGGCGGCAGCTGGAATTGCATGATATGGTTTCTTATGTGAAAGGATTAGGAATAGAATTTGTATTTGGATATACTAGGAGTCAGATGCAAGTTCTCTAGCATGTGTGCAAGGATTTGAATTTTAGTCTACTAGGAATCATATACAAATGTGCTAGCATGAGCACAACATTTCCAATGTGCATATTGTAGGATTTGTGTACTAATGTTCCAGATATCCAATTTTTGTGCGCTAGGATTGCAAGGAAAAATATAGTAGCAAGTGTATTAGGATTCTACACATGTGCTAGGATGGATATATAGGTGTTATATCAAATAGATTTTATAGGATGTGCATTGTCATTCTTATGTGAGTTCATTAGATTCATATCTGGGTGTTCTATGATGTGAATGTGGATGCTCTACGATTAATACACGAACTAATCATATAGTACATGCTTTGACACTTTCTTTGGTGGTGCTCTAGGATTCAATTTGGTTGTGCACCATGATTCAATCAAACACATGTCACTAGAATTTAGTAGGAGGTTCATTGAAATTTGAAATTTATTCAACACATGAGCAAGGATATAAATGAAAGGATTGAAATCAATCCTATGCAAAAGGTGAAATTTCCAAAAAAAAATGTGTGCCCTACAAATTAATTTTTACTATCTAGAAACATATTAACATCGTGTAGCCAAAATAGAATTCAAAACTAGATGAGAAAATAAAGTCTCTCCACCAAATCCAATATGTTCGAGCTCAATGAATTACTAAAGGCCCCATGGTCTCCACTGTATTATTTGATAATATCCACATTTCTCTTACTAGAAATCTAGTTATGCATGTCTATTTACCTATTACTAAAGGGATTTACATGCCTACTATCAAGTTTCTTCTCACTAGTATTGTTTACATTTTGTTTCTTCTAGATCTATTTCTAACACAAAAATAAAGAGGATAGAGAAGTCATAGTAGCACCAGACTTTGGGTTTATGTGATAATCAGTCCAGCATTTGATCTATGTTGCCATAACTTGGTGGTGTACTTATCGTTCCAGTTAGTTTGTTTGTTCAAACAATATGTCTATGTGTAAAATAGTGTTGAACTAATGATTAACTTTATGAAAAAATCAATTCACAATTCAGAAGGAGTTCTAATGAATTGCATCCATGCTCTTTGATGTAGTTTGTCTTTATGTTCAAGAAGCATGTTTATGTGTTAATCGCTTGTGTGTTGTGTGATAGAGTGCATCTTTCTCCCTCTTCATGAATGTGCACTTCATATCTAACTTGCATTAATTTCTTATTCTTGTCTTCAATTCAATGATTTGATGTATCTTGATGCTTATTGGAGTAAAGTTAATACATGATACCTAGTGACTTTCAATTAGATAAAGAAGCCTAGTTTTCACCAAAATGACACCCTACTCCCTTCATCCACATTTTTATCCCATTGATAATTCTCTTTCTACCCTAATCTTACATTAATGGTGTGTAGCACACTCTCATGTTTACAATGAACCTATTCAATTTCATTCTGAGCTAGTTTGAAAAAGTTATGCCTTTTTGAATTCCTTTTTTTCATAACCAATTTTCCCAACATTTACATCTAATTTATACCCTTTATGTGGTCATGGGTTGGCCTCTATGCAGCTAGACCCACATGTGTCCCACCAACACTATCCTTTCTTTTCTTCTCTTTTCTGCCCCCATCCATCTTCTCCACAGGGGTCTTCTATGAGCTGACAGATCCTCATGCCAAAGATTTTGGCTTGGTTAGATAGTCATAGGTCCATTCTCAACCCCATGTCAGTTTCCACGGAGTAAATCATCTTTGTATCCCTCACAAAACCACCCACACTCACCCCAGGGTCGCCCTCGACCTATTTTTAGACCACCTACCCCACACCTATTGCCAATGTTGTATGAAGGGTTGTTGGGAGTGGTCATGGATGTGCACTTCCCCAACCTTTTCCTTAGTTGTCAAACGCCCTAAATCAATTGTATAATCGACCCTAGACACAATTTCCACATATATATACATCGATGATTTTTTAAGCCCCTTCTTTGTTTTCAACCTCCGCCCAAGTGTTGTCGTGCCTCCACACTCAACCTAGTATCCACCTTCTCCCAAGGTTGGGTCTAGGAATCCTAGCATGGACTAGGAGACAACGACCAACCCATGGTCATTGGTCCTCTCTCAAAATCGACCTTTATTTCCCCCTCTTGCTTACTAGTCACTCTACCAAGCCCCACAATCACATCCCACTTTTCATTGATCCCACTTCCCTGGCCGGAGGAGTGTGCCAAGTAATCCCCACGGGCTCAGAATAAAGGGTAGTCAGTGCCCTTCTGAGCGACCCATTTCATGGCCCTTTTGGTAAATAGAAAAACATGATTTTCTCTGATAAATGACATCTCTCCACTCCATTATCCCAACTGAACAAAGTTATATACTATTTTGATCAGAAAAACACGAAATTTTCAATGGTGTTAATCCGTGTTGCTAACTTTTCTCAAATCATCTCTAATTTATTAAAGAAACAACATTATCTTTATGATGTTTTAAATGTTGTTAATAGCCAATGATGATTTATTTATGTCATTAATGATCCCTTGATCCCTTAGTCATCTAATTAATAGCCTCATATTACATTAGATGTGATGATTACTTGAACCATCTAAATGTAACACTAATGATCATCTTGGCCTAAAAAGACTCCTTATTCCATATTCATTATGTAATGTGAATTAACATGAAACCTTCACCTAGTTTATCATCGTGCAACCTTTCAACTTTCAAATTAGTAATCTTGATACTTTGTTCCATGTGGAAATAAGATCCCATGCTAGTATTTTGTGTTTGACATATAAGATCTCAAGTACTCAACTTTGTGCATTTAAATGATCTAGTTGACCTAGTTTATTACTGACATGAAGAAAAAAGGACTTCTTAAAAATATGTTTCCCTATTTAGATCGAAATAGAAACGATCTGACTTTTGTTATTCCTATGATGTTCTATCTAGAATTAAGGTGCCTTTTTTATATTAGTACTATGTTATTTGATGCATACATGATGATATGTGTAGAACCATGCTTGAATGATGTAGAACCTAGGTATAGAATAACATGCATATGTTATCAAACATGACTATGGAATCCTAATCCTATCGAACTAACACTCCCCACCCTTGCTTTTATCTTAATAGTTTAGTACATATTGGTGTGGATGTACTCTATGTCTCTTTTTCTAGGATCATATCATCACTCTACACCCAAGGTACACTTTTACCCCCTTGTAACACAATTATTTTATATGACCCAATTGCTATGTATATTTACGATAACACTTCACAAGATAACTTGTTTGAACTAAATGACTCTTATGATTTTCTCTAAGCATTGCTTATATCATCTTCTGATCAACCCTCAAACATAATTTAGAAAACATTATATGAAACCCTTATGTCTTACCAAATTGATGGGGCCTTAGGCACAAGGCTTGATTCTCACTCTGTGACATGCCAAGTGAGAAGCACATCATATGTTTAGAATAGGGTAATCTCAATGGAAATTGCCATTTTGGGGTCTTTCACATTGAGATAGGGTGAACTATTGGCTTTGAGCCTTAATTTCCCTCATGGACTCTTCCTATGGGAAGTTGTCACTATAACAAGGTAAATGCATCTAAAACATAATTTAAAATAAGTTCTTTGCTTGTTTAATGATGCTTTTTTATCCTTCCTAACTATTCCACTACTTGTCAAGCTATGTTATGTTAAACTTTAAAACTTTGTAACTTCCATCATTTAAAGAGTACCTTTTCTTTTGCATTGACTTGTGTCATGTTTTGTCCTGTATTAGATGCTACTAAATAACATGTTGTAATGAAGATATGCTACACTACACTATGATATGAAATGTCAATGTGATATCCTCAAAATAAAATGTGTTACTTGTCTTTTCTCCATGGTGTATCTTGTTGTCATTTATTGTTCTTACTTTTACATATATCTCTACCTGTGTGTATTATTTGTGCCATTCTAGTGACAGACATCCAAATTGTCACATCCTAATTTTCATATCTAAATTAAACCATAGAATAGGGTTTTCCTAAATAAAAATAGTTTAGGACCTTAATGCAAAAGACTGTGGAATGAAATTTCTTAGAGGCTAATAAATTTAAGAGAATAAAATATGACTCCAATACACTTTCTCTTTCAAATATGATTAAATTAATTAAAATTGATAAATAGTAGTTACCCCTTCCTTTTTCTCTTTCCTTCAGGAAAATTACTAGAAAGGGAATGAGTACGTGACTATATGACTCTTAAATGAGTGAATAATGTTTATCTCAAATTATCTCACCCTTTAATGCATTAGAATAAAGATTAATGTCCATTATAAAAATTATGGACTAAACATGTAAAACACAGAAAAATAATTGTCTAGGAATATTGTAGACCATCAAAATTAACCTATGGTTCAAATTTGAAGTCATTTGGACCATGTTTGAACCCTTAAATCAATTAAACAAGTTTGAATATAGTTTGACAAAAGATTTCAATTTCATTAATGCAATGTATGAGACCCAAAGTTCCAGATTATTCCACTGTCACATGCATGTGCCTATTTTTATTTTCATCACATGCTATCACGACCGTACGATCAAGATCTTATGGTTGGGGATTTGTTCCCTTCTCCATTTTCTTCCCAAAATTGAACATGTTTCTAGTGTGACCTTCCTCAATCTCTCCCTCCCTCTTTACTCCACTATTTCACTAGATTTTTCCTCCATCATCTTCATCTCTCTCAGCCATTTCAAATGAGCCTTAACTCACCTTCCCTCCATCTCACCCTTCACTCCTCCTCAGTTGATTTCATTGTCTATGCTCTAAGAATCTGGGACCTACTCCTAATTCCTCTCCAGCGACCCAGGCTTCACCTCAGTAGCTTTGACTGCCTTAGTCAGATTATAACCGCGGTAAGCATCCTTGACACCTCTGCTTAACTTTCCCATCACCAGTTTACCCTTTGTGTCCCCCCAAATGACAGGTCCTATAACTCAGCGTTGGTCGTCGCTTGTGCTAGTATCGTTATCCACCTCAGAGGCTCTCCAACTTCAGAGTGTGTACCCTCAACTCCATCTACTCTCAAGTAACATTCTCCAATCGTCTGTTTGGCATATACTATCCTTTTTCCTTGGTTTTTAACCTTCAACCTTCTCCATTGTTCTGTATTTCTCTAGCAAGATAATGGTCACCTGACCTTGTTGTCCCCGCAAATTGCTCCATTCAATTCCAACATGGGGTTCATGAATGATTGTGCCTCATTTTGTTGCCCCATTTGCAACAATTTTCATATTTGGATGTGGACCTACCCCTTGGCTATGGAGGGAGGAGCTCCAAATGCTCTGAGCCAGAAGACATTCTGAATCAGGGCTCTCTACCTTTGTGGAAATATGGAGAACTCATTCTCGATGTTAGTTCTAAGGAAGAGTTCAAGAATCACATGATTGTCCCTCGAGCTCTCTTTGTTCTCACCATTGTTCGCATGTCATGAGGGAGAAGAACCTCGATCATACAATGATTGTGGAGCCCTTTACCACATAATTGAATGATTAATCTCATAGGGTATTCTTGGAATTTCACAGACACTTTGTTTCATCAAACCGTGAGAATCAGTTGGTCCACATGAAGACTTTACCCCCATATGTTTAGTGAGATGTAAAGATAGATATATATTTTTCAGTAATCTTAGTTACATTTAACTCAATTCTTTTACGTAAAGTGTCACACATATGATTCCTAGATTCTGATAGGTCAGCACTATTAAATCAATAAAAAATTATCAACTAATCAGAAAACTATGTATAAATACTCATTCGAAAGGATTTTCAAAAAGGAATCTATTTTTAGGGGTTTCAAATCATGTTTTCCCTTTATATTTGGATGTTTTCACAAGGAACCCTAAAACCCTAATTTTGAGTAATATGATCATTAACTTAGTAATATTAAATCGAGTTTTCTCAAATGGAATGACCTAATCAGTAACCCTAACCCCAATTTAGTACAATGATACCATGTTATCCCAAAGATCAATTTAGGGTTTAAGATGTTAATTAAAATGATACTTAACAAGAATCATGTTATTTTCAAGAGGCTTAGGATTTGACTCAAGATTAGAGATACCAACTTAGGATTTGGTTTTCTCCAGGTAAGCGGGTCATGCCACTATACATAGGTACATTGGTTGAATTGTATGCTATGTATGATTGATGAATTGTGCTTCCAATTTCAAGTCCAATTCTCTAATTATGTTCATATATAAATGGTATGATGATTTCTATATCCTATGTCTTATGGTTATCATGCTCACTAAGATTACAGATTATGATTAATGATTAATGGATGTGACCTTCAAGATTCAAGAGTGAGAAGTCCCATCATGTTAAAGATTTAATGTTCAAGATTATGCTAATGTTAATATTAAGAATCATGTTATAAGAATTTGATTAGGTTCTATATGGTCTCACAATCATGGACCTCAAGGGGTCATAATGGGCTTTCATGCCAATTATGGGATTTTACAACCAATTGTGGACCTCAAGGGGTTGTTATGGGATTTTATCCAAATCAAGAGAATTTGTTCCAATTATGGGCTTTTCAGTGGGAAAATCATAGAGAGTGCATATTTTACTTATTCAATTCTTCATTTTTTTAATATTCAAGTAATCAAGAATCCTTAAGTCCAATACATGTCCAGATTTTCTAGCAAGTCAAGTATATATGCTTATTTTTAGTTGTCATAAAATGTATAGTGCCACTTAGAGATGTATGTCTCGATTTTCTCATGGTTGTGGGACGAGATGTCCCTAGATCAAGGATAAAAGAAGAATTGAAGCAAGCCCTTTAGCATAGCTGACATCAAAGGAGACTTTAGCTTAGTGGATGCCATATACCACTAAATATATTATCTAGTTTAGTTTATCATTTCATGCTCTAGATTTTCTTAACCTATATATATATTAAGTGTGAGATTGAGATGTGACAACTTATGTTTCCCCTCTCAAGAACAATGTATGAATCTATATTTTGAATACTGAACCGCCTTTTATTTATCTTGTTGATATGTATATCATGAATTGTAATGCTCCTCCTAGCCAAGTGACCCATGTTATAGATAACATAGGTTTTTCTTCCGCTGGCATATATATACTTGGAGGGATGTTACAATATTGTATTTGAGCCACAAGTAGATGGCCACTAAGCTAAAGGTTCACATGTTCTAACTCTAGGTGTACCTTGTTTTTCCAAGATGGCTCCTAAGAAAATAGATAAGGGAAAGGATAAGGATTATGGTGCTTACTCTCGTAGTGAGGGACGTGGACCATGGATGAAACCTAAGGCAATGTTGGAGGACTTAGTCCAAATGCTGATAAATGCCCTAGGACAAGGACAACATCAACCCAGACATCACAAGTAATTTTAGTGGACTTCTTGAAGATCATGCCCGACTCCTTTGTTGGACAAGGAGAAGATGAAGTCATCACTAAGGGAGTAGAGTGGATTGGAAGCATGGAGCATTGCTTTCATGACCTGGATTTCCCCCCACATTCTAGGGTTCATGTTGTGACCCATATGCTCAAAGGAGTTGATCATACATGGTGGTAGAATTTCCTCAATTCAAGAGAAGTTGATGCACTGGAACTCACATGGTAAGGATTTCTGAAGGCCTTCCAGGAGCACTATGTGTCTGAAACCATGATAGAGAAGAAGGTGCAAGAGTTTCCAATCTAGTTGTGACACACTTGTCACACAAAAGTGAGATTACTTAAAACAAAGTGTGGAATTAATACTAATCATCCGGGTTACCAGAAAACATACGAAATGAAAATGGATTCCTCATAAGCACAAAAGTTGAAACTTATTACATCTGAGTCCACATGAAGCCACATGTAACATACCTCATGTCAAAAGGTTATTAGTTATAATTATTCATTGCCTCGTTGTTCACATCATATACATATGATAACCTGTCACATATATCTGCCACATTTGTACAACAAGGCATATATCCATAAACATCATCGCAATACATATCTACAAAAAATCCCCAAGGACCTAAGAGTATAGTGACAACACATTGGATTCTACTACAAATACAAGAAGCATATCCAACCTTCAAACAACTACTACTCCTCTTGCTACTCAGCCTCAAATGCATGATATCTACCTCATCATGCACGACCACCTAAAAGATGTGGAAACCCACTGGGTGAGACCAACATCCCAGTGAGTGATATAACTCTCTGCCACAACTATTATTAACACATGTAGATTATAGAAACTAAAATATTATAACAATATTTAGCTGAATGATATGAATACAATAGAGAACATTGTTTAAGCAATTTAGGTAATAACAACTAAGTGTAGAACATCTCATATCTTTAGAAGGGATATGAATAACATGTATAATAGTTGATTTCTCTTACTACAATATATTTCTAGAAATCAATCCAAAGATAAGGCAAAGGGTCATCTAATGTTGTTTGTGTTTAACCCTAAGAAATAATACTTTGTGGCTATATTTCCTCTTTTATTTTCCTCGAGGATTTGAGTCGCACCTCCCAAATCCAACTGAACACTACAAATTTGAAATCAGTCCCATACAAGATCAATGGAAGAGTTGCAATTCATGATCATCTCCTGCACTACTCCATCAGTTTGAGTCTGCACCACAATGAAATATAGTCAAATTGTAAAGACAACAACTTATAGTCAATGATATAGTCTTGTAAAGACAACAACTCATAGTCAAGACTATGGTCATGTAAAGCACCTATCCCACCTTGGTACATGTCATGATGCTAGAAACTAGGGTATATAACTCGATCACTGAGGTACAACTGCAACTGACCTCTATCACATCATATCAAGTGCTCATTACCGAGACCTAACTGTAGTCATTCTCAAAACACTTGGCATCAAGATGTCAAGGACACATAGTCAGTTGCGCCTTGCATACTCAACATTATGCTCTTTGGTTTTCCCTTGGGAATACCCGTTTCACCATCCAAAAAAGTACTGATGCTGAATATGGATCTATGCCACATGCAACTACATGGTTAGGATTTCACTTTATTCATTAATCCAATTTGGTGTCTTTTAGCATCAATCAAGTTACAACGTATGAACCCTACACAAATCCTACAAAGATAAGGGTATGTTGCAACTCTAAAAGATATAAAACAAAAGAGGTACAAATGTGTCACATCATCACTTGATACCACTACCTAACAAGGACATCGATATTATCACATCACTAGGGGACATCAGTCCCTCATCACAACATTGTAGGACATCACCTCATACCAAGTATAAAGCCTCTGTCAGGTCATAAGACACAAAACACATCAATATCCTTTCATCATGCCTCAAAAAGGCTCACATCATTACTCTATGACATATTAACCACATCATAGCATTCATCATCTATGTTATATGTCTCACCTGCAAGGTTAGGGTTAGACTAATAAGAGAGAGAGAAAACATCATTATGTGGTAATCACTCAAGAAACCAAGCATTATTACCATGTTCCAATTTAGGGTTAGGGTTTCATGTATGTATCTCATCAAGATTTTCAAGTCATCAAATAGCATAAACCCTCAGTATCATTAACTCCTACAATCATAGAACATATAGGTCAACTATCATCAAACTAAGTAATAACACAAAGGTACCATCCCTCCATGGTTTATCATTGGTTGAAGATCATATTAGGTTACAAGCTGTGGTCCAAGAACAAAATTTACGATGGTTGAAGGTCATGGCAAAGACCAGTGATGAAGAATCACCACAACGCACCAATTTGAAGAGAAATTTAGCGACGAACAACACCACTCAACCCCCAACGATCTAAGGATCACAATCACCAACAGTTGTATGGATTCATGGTCAAAGACACACTCTGAACGAAAGCTTCTTCAGCGACCCAAGCATGAACAAGGTCAACAACCCAAACACCAACAAGGTCAGCGACCCAAGCAAAACCAGTGACCAAAAGTTCCTAAAAATGATGAACTAAAACACCCTTAATGGCCAAATAAGAACATCATCAAAGAGCATCATCAACACTTAAAAAGTCGTGGTCAAAACATGTGATTTATGCCAAGATAACATGTTCACCAAAATAGACATATGGAGTAACAAACTCAAACGTCAATAGAGGTGAATCATTAAGAGAAATGATGACGAATCAAACCCTAACAAGCATCACATGAGATCAACATGGGGAACATAATATCATGGATGAAACTCAAGAATAAAGCTCATAAAAATGGAACCAAACTCCACCCCATGGAAGTTAACCAAAGCAAGAATCAAGTTAACTAAACCCAAGTTGAGATACATGTATAACCATTATCATCTCCATCATATAAATTTTGGGTAAATGAATTATGGTTTAAATAAAGGAACAAGTACATGAAATATAATAAAAGAATCACAACCATAATCAAAGATATCATTATTAACAGAAAATATTCATTTTTTAGAATCAGTTTAATGAAGATTAAAGTGCAATAAAAGAAGAGGGAGAATTGTTATATAACCCACCTCAAATGATAGTTTCACCACCTCCAAACAAGGAGCTCCAATAGCAAGAGAAAACACTAGATTTGATCTCCTCCAAAAGAAAGCTAGTCACCACCTCAAAAGATAAGAAAAACCCCAGGTTAAAGGGAAAGAAAAGGAGATCCAAAACCCTAGGCCAAAAAGAACCAAAAGGTAGAAATGGAGAAGAGTTCCTCCACTAACCTTGAATATTGTTTGGTAGTACTAAGGATTCAGACCAAGAGAGAAGAGTACCTCCTCTCTGCTTGAGCCCTACATTGGAAAACCTAAGATTCGATACAAGAAAGAAGAGTATCTCCATCCCATACAAGTACCATCATGGAAGCTCCATGTATTGGGCCAGAAGAGAATAAAGGGGTAGGGTTTTACAAAGAAATAAGATCAAGAAGATGGATTGCTTACTAGGGATAAAAGAACCACCAAAGATCACCAAGGAAGAGCTTCACCAAGCTTGGATTACCACATGCAAAGAATCTCGGTCACCAAGCACCAAAGATGAGCTTCTCCTCCACCAAGAACACAAGGGATGAACTCAAGGAAAGAGGGAGGGAAAGAGGTAGGAAAAGGATCATATGCATGTGATAGGAGGGGTTCATATACTCAAGGTTAGAGTGAGGTGAAAGGGATTGGGTGTCATATCTTAGGGCACCAAAAGAACACGTGTCCACTAAAGGATCGGCTATGCATCAACTAAAACCATGAATGAAAGCTAGGTCATGAAAAACAAGAAAACCAAGAGCCCTCACTTTGTAATGGATGACCATCAGTCAAACGAAACACATTTCCGCAAGACACATGGTTGATGAGAAACCAAGTGACCAAAAGCATCCAAAACCCTAGGTCATGTGACCCAAAAGAAATATTTACACTTTAGAAACTATAGGGATCTCAAAGCTAAACCAAAAACTTAGTTGATAATAGAGAAAGTACCTAGGATCAACAAGGTTGGTCATTGAAATTCCAAGAACTCAAACAGTCAACATATGGTCAACATCAACATAGGGCACCAAGGCAAACCCAAGAAACCATCCTCATCATATCAACACTTCTCTCCTCATGAAATCAAGGCACAAAAAGGCACCCCGAAGAACCATCCTCTCTCTCATGGTGCCAAGGTAAAAGAAACACACTCTACATGTGACATATTGTGGGATAATCCCTCAATAGGGGTAAATTCCAATAAGGTCCAAAACAAGCACATATATAGCAAACATAGCTCAAACATTAATCAAACAGGACCAAACAAAAACCATAAGGATGTCACATGATATTAAGGCATCTCAAGAGATTAGATTAAGGTTTAAGAATCTTATTAAGAAAAGCAAGCACACTTAAGCTCTAGGCTAGGTTAGAGGCCTTACAACCATAAACCCCTAACAAGGATTTTGCCCCCGAAATATTATGCGAAAAGAGAAGGGTACTTCCTACGCATATCTTCCTCAACATCCCATGTGACTTCCCTAATGCCAAAGTGATGGCATAGAACCATCACCAACACTTTATCCTTCTTCTTCAACTTCCTGATCCTCCTATCTAGGATCAACACCATAACTTCCACATAAGATATGTCCTCATCTACATCAATCTTCACTGGTTGCAACACCAACTCTATATTAGGGTGGAACTTCCTCAACATGGACACATGGAAAACTAGATACAACATGTGAAACTCAGGTGGCAACTCCAACTTGTAAGCCACCTGTCCAACGTGCCACCACCGGGTAAGGTCCCATATTTCAAGGAGCCAATTTACCCTTCTTTCAAAACCTCAAAACACCTTTTTATAGAGAGACCTCGAGATACACTCTTTCTCCACTTAGTACTCCAAGGGTCTACATTGATCATTGGCATATGACTTCTACCTATCTTGTGCTACCTTTATCTACTTTTGAATCACTATGATCTTCTTTGTTCTCAATTGTACAAGTCCATGACATAAAAGTTGATACTCTCTAGTCTCATTCCAACACAAAGGATATATATCACATCTCCCATACAAAGCCTCATATGGTGCCAAATCAATGCTCCTCAAATAGTTGTTACTATATGCAAACTCTATCAAAATGAGGTGTACATACTGACTTCCCAAAAACTACAAAACACAAGCTCATAATAGCTCTTCTAAGATCTGGATTGTCCTCTCTATCTTTCCATCTGTCCATCAGTGATATGTCACACTAAATCTCAATTGAGTGCCCATAGTTGTACACAGACATTCCCAAAAAAAAATTGGTGAACTGAGGAACTCTATCAGACACAATGGTAGATGGGATACCATGAAAACACACTATCTCCTCAACATATAGTTGTGCAAGCTTCTCCGATGTGTATGTCAATTTCACCGGCAAGAAGTGTGTTGTCTTTGTAAACCTGTCAACAAATACATATGGAATCATGACCTTTGACTGTCCGAGACAAACTAACATCGAAGTCCATTGGGACATGATCCCATTTCCACTACGATATTTACAACAGTTGCAAAGTTCATACATGCTTTTGATGTTGCTCTTTGACTTGCTGACTCACATGACACTTTGCCACAAAGTCAGTCACATCACATTTCAAACTAGGCCACCAATATAGGTCGTTCAAGTTGTGATACATCTTGGTGATACCTGGATGCATAACACACATAGAAGAGTGAGCCACTTCCAGAACCAACCTCCTCAGATCATCCACATCTAGAACCACTACTCAATTGTTGTAACACATTGTCCCATCCTCTAACTCTTAGAATCCATCACACTTTTTGCTGCCAATATGTAATCAAATCAATTGTATCATAATATCACTTTGTTGATCATCTCTGATCTACTACCACAACATAGGATTCACTTGTAGCTACACTGACAATCGTGTTAACAAAGAGACTTTCTATGTTTACATTAATTTGATGCAAGGATACCAACATGTCTCTCTTATGGAACACCAAAGAGTAGAATTGTGACTTATCAATAGAAAGTGACATAGAAGACTTCCTATTGAAGGCATCTACTACTATGTTTGACTTCCCTAAAAGGTAGTCTATTGTGCAAATCATAGTCTTTAATCAGCTCCATCCAACACCATTGTCACATGTTCAACTCCTGTTGTAAAAAGATATACTTAAGATTCTTGTGGTCAGTGAAGATCTGATAGTTCTCTCCATAAAGGTAGTGTCTCCATATCATCAAGGCATGTACCACTATTGCAAGATCCAACTCATGTGTACGGCCTCTCTCATTGTGTTTCTTAAGCTTTTACAACACGAAGGAGATCACATTCTTATCTTGCATCAACAAGGAACCCAGTCCATTCTTTGAGGCATCATAGAAAAATATGTATTCTTTCCCTTACTCTAGCACTACTAGCACTGGCACACTAGTCATCTTCTCTTTCAAAAACTGGAATGCATGCTAACATTTTCCATTCCAAACATAAGGCACATCTTTCCTCGTTAGCTTCATTAGGGGTAACGCCATGATGTTGGAGTTCTTAATGAATCTCCTTTTGTATCCAGTCAGTCCAAGGAAACTGCAAACTTCATTCGGTGACATTGGATTCTCCCACTTGATCACAGACTCAAACTTTTTGGGGTCCACATGAACACCCTCAACATATATCATGTGCCCAAGAAAACACACATCCTTCAGCCAGAACTCACACTTGCTGAAATTAGCATACAACTAATGTTGTCTCAACAAAGTCAATGCCTGACGCAAATGTTGTTCATGTTGCTGGCTATCTTGATTGTATATCTAGATGTCATCTATGAACACCACCACAAACTGATCAAGATAAGGTCTGAACACCCTATTCATCTAGTCCATTAACACTTCTAGGGCATTGGTTAACCCAAATGACATAACCACAAACTCATAATGACCATACGTCGCCCTAAAAGCTAACTTTGGTATGTAATCCACCTTGATCCACAATTGGTGATATCCTGACATCAGGTCTATCTTGGAAAAGACTGTGGCACCTTACAACTAGTCATACATATCATATATCCACGGTAAGCGATGCTTATTCTTGATCATCAATTTGTTCAATTTCCTATAGTCGTTGCACAACCTCATGGATCCATCTTTCTTCTTCACAAACAAAATGGGAGCACCCCACGGTGATGTACTTAGCTTGATAAAACCTTTCTGAAGCAACTCTTTCAACTACTTCTTCATATCTTGTATCTCAGCTAGTGCCATGTTGTACGGTGTCTATGCTATCAGTTCTGTACCAGGAACTAGAATAACCTCAAAATCAATCTCTTGGGGTGGGGGAACACCTGGAAACTTGCCAGGAAACATATCTTCAAACTCATAGACAACTAGAACCTCTTGGATACTCGAACTCCTTGTCTTAGTATCCACCACATGTGCAAAAAACAAATCACAACCCTACCTCATCAACTATTCTATAGTCATCGTTGACACCAAACATGTTGGGAGAATCTTCCTATCCCCTTAGAAAACCCACAACACATCACTATCGACAAATGTCGCCATTTTGGAACTACAGTTCCAAACCACCAATACTTCTCTAATGTATCCATTCTAAGGATCACATCACAACCATGCATATCAAGTGGTATAAGATCCACTTGAATGTTGTGTCTTGAAAAAGAAAGGACATAGGAAGGACATACCTCTCACAACTCAGCGAAGCCAACCAAAGGGGTTTCTAAAAACAACCTATAACATCTATGACTAACAGGAAAAGAACAACTGGAAACCACTTCTCTAGTGATAAAAGAGTGCACTACACCCGAGTCAACAAAAATAGTTATAAAGAAAGAAGAAGAGAAATTAGAATGAAATAACTCCATCTGACATGTCATGACTCATGGGTTGACCACTACCTTTGCCTGATTCATATTATAGAATCGAGCAATTTCCTATTGTCATCCCATTCCTCTACAGGCTTGCCCAGAAGAACCTACCTAAAATTCATGCCTGCATCCTCTGCCACTATTGAACTACTGTCACTACTGCGATCCATGATGAATGTATCTCGGTTGTTGGGTAACCTATTCATCCTTCATTAGGAAAACCACTTCATATGCCAATCATGTCCACATTTGAAGCAAGCCTTTCTTTCATACCATGGCTTAAATGGCCCTGTCACTAAAACTGATGCAACATTATGGGCTCTTGCTGGTGGAAAGCTGTGGCATCTACCTCTGCTTAGTGACCAGTGTAACTGACTTTCCCATGTCTGTTGTGATGGTGGTACAAAAAACATAGGCTTATTAAAGCCTCCAGATGATTGTCCTTGATACTATGTAGGCCTCTTCTTGGACTTCGTCGCACACTTCTTCATCACGGATCCATCTACCCACCTAACTTACTCTACAAATGTAAAAAACTTATCTTTGTTCTCTAAAGATGATAGTAGATTGTTTGCTCTATGCTCAAACCATTCTCAAACCGTCTGATCCTCTCCGTGTCTATAGCTGCCATATGTGTCATTGTGGCCATAAACTATCTAAACATGGACAAGAAAGTGGGATTGGCCAACACAACTAAGACAAAGTGTATCATCTCAGACCCATCATCCACCCTCTCTTGCCTCCTAACACCAACACCTAGTGCAATAACAATACACTTAGCAGCATGTTCTTCAAGTTCTCAAGCCATCTTCTCTTCTCTTCTTCTTCTTCTTCTTCTACATAAGCAGAAGTTACCATAAGACAGACTGGAGGATACTAGAGCAGACACAAACCCTAGTCCTATGTCCCTATAGACAACAAACCTTAATATATAATACCACCAAACGTGACACACTTGCCACAAAAAAGAGAGATTACTCAAAACAAAGCATGGAATTAATAATGAACATCTAAGTTACCAGAAACAAAAATGAAATAAAAATTAATTCCTCATAAGAACAAAATTAGAAACTTATTACCTATGGGACCACATGAATCCATCTATAACAAATCTCATGTCAAAAGATTATTTGTTACGACCCCACCTCCCGATAACCCCCAATTAAGGGAGGCCGAGAGGTCGAAGCTGCACCCATAACTTCCGGATCAAAGGTTCGGCAATTAACCAAGAATAATTATCAAATTTTAACCTACTATACTGAAAAGCTGTAAGAAAATAAATTTTTGCATACCTTTTTGAAAACTCGGATCTCTAAACTTCGATCCACTTAAGGATTCTACGCTAACTAATCCTCCTTGTATTTAACTTCATGTATTTCACAATATGACGATTTACTGTTTGTCCTTTTGGATTGTACCTAAAACGCCGATAAACAAAACGTCGGTCATCTGAAGCTGGTATGTGGGGGAAATAATAACTATGTAAATATGTTAATAATGTAATCATTCAATTAATCATTTAACAACCAAGATTACATTTTAGATATAACTCTGCGATCCAAGAGTACCATATCCTCTATGTTGTTCCCATTAAACCCCTCATGATCCACCTATAAGTGAACCAAATTCTAGGGTTGAGTCACATGGCACTACTCGTAAGTAGCCCACTCCTTAACTCATGGCAGGCTAATGAGTCTCATGGCACTACACGTAGGTAGCCCAGTTTCTAACTCTCAGTAACCTAGACCTTGCTCTAGGATTACCCCTTTTCTTCTTAGCCTTTTAAAAGTAATAGAGGTGGACTCGGATCTAGACAGTTATATACGCACATTTATAGTGATAATCATAGTCACTTTATAGTTGCATGAAATAAATAAACATCCAATAGTTATTTTCAAGCAACCGATTAAAACTTCAGGAATCGCCGTGAAACTAGAGCGATTATTCATAAGCGTAACCACATACCTGATGTGATGAGTCGTGTAGATTATTCAACATATACTTCACGTATATACAATCAAGCCAATCAACAGATCCAAGCAAGTAATTCAATCATCACTTAATTCCTGGATAGAATATGTACTCTATTAATTACATACTTTATCAAGAATCTACTTTATTGACTTGGATTCTCTTTCTAGGGTTTCTAATCCGCATTAAGGTTTCATTAATATCCATTAGGGTTTCTTAGATCAATTTCTCAAACTTTATCCCTTTTAGGTTAACAAACCCTAAAATACTCTTTTCCATTTATATGAACCTTAATTGCTCAACTATCCATTTTAATAGTCTTTTATACCCAAATTGACTTAGGATCATCACATCCCTATTTATTTATAGATTTGAACCATTAAAACAATTAAAAGACATATTCCTCTAAATTAGTGTTTTCAAGCTCATTAATGCATAATCATGCATGAAACCCTAAATTAAGCCAATTTTATAAAATGATCATCTTTTTAGATTCCATCTTCACATTTATCAACAATAGGTTATTATTGGCTTGAATTATCCATTGGACAACATTAAATCCATCTATCATCAAATCTAAGGGTCTTTCCTTAATTAAATCATTAAAGATGATAACTTTATGTCCTTTTCAAATTTCAAGCATATTTATGCACATAAACTCTCAATTAGACTAATCACATGCAAAGTTCTTCCTTTTTTAACATAATGTACCATTTTACATTTAACAGGTTAATATCAACTCTAATGATCCATTAAACCCTATTAAACACATTATTCCTTTCAAAAAAGAGTTTCTTAATCTTTAATTCATTAAAGATAATAATTTGCACTGCTTTCCGCATAACCAGAGGAATTAGCTTCTAAACATATTTTTATTGAATTCCCCTCATTCCGAGGATCAAGTTTCATATAAGATTTGTCCCAATCCGAGTTTCCTAGAATTAGTTATGATTTTTGCAAGGAAAAGTACCTCTCAGCCAATCAGATTGTGCCACGTAGCCTCTCCCATGCAACGCATGCTTTGGGAAATATTTTGAAAAGACGTCCGTGCCCCTGGTTAAGTTGAGCATCTCTTTATCCCGCGAAGGGCAGAACTGTCCAATTCCCTTTTCGCCTCCTTCAACCTCACACAGCTTGGCTGCGCTGCCCTAGCCGCCAACCTATAGAGTTGCGTGAGCCACCTCCACCATCTCGAGGCTCAGAGCTCCCCGGAAATGTTCTTCCTACCTCCGCCACTCCCATCATAGCTAACCAGACCCTGACCCACGGCCAAGATGGCCGGGCGTGCAGCTCTTGGCCCTAGACCTGCAGCGGCGCTGCAGTCTATCTGCTAGAGCTGTACGAAGGCGCGGGCAAGGGGTGATGGCCGATCATCTCCAGGTCGTCGTGGGTGTGTCCTGCTCCCATTAAGACCTCCACTCTGCTCCCTGGTTTCCTCGTACAGATCTATACCCTCTTCTAGGATGTGCAAGGAAAGAAGATAAAGAAAAGAGGGTTGGCTGCGTGAGTTCCCCTTTGGCCCTAGCGAGGGACTCTATCCTTTTATAAAGGAGGAGAGCAACGCCCAAGAAAACTTGCCCACAAAGACAACAAGGTCTCTTCAAAAGGAAACCTTCTCTCTTTCTTAAACAATGTTTCTCATTTAAGTAATCATTAGATTATCTAAGATCCTTGACTATCAAGGTATTTCGAAAACTCTCTCTCTCATTCTCTCTATGTTTGCTTTTTAATTCATGGGCATGAATTTCTACTTTCTTTTATTAGAAAATATTCCCTTTTAAACAATACTACCAAATTTCATTAATAATGTATCAAATTATCCTTTAATTTTGTATTATTGATATTTTCTCTTTCTTTACTCTTTATTAGGACTCCTTGGATCCCAAGACACTCCATTATTTCGAAATCCTTTTTATGGGACACTCATTATCCTTCTAGATGCATCTAAATGCATTATTTCACATAATTCCTCATTATCTTGTTTATCTCTTATTAAAATAGTTCGTTTTTAGGTTTTCTCTTTACTTCTCTTTTATTTTCCTCATTGGCATTCCTTTTATCATTAGAAATCTCATGGATACGAAATTTCCCCAAGAAATCTCATTTATGCCTCTTACCACTCATTTTCCACATTTTATCATTATTTCCAATTTATTTCTTAATAAAGAAATACTTAATTAATCTTTTCTTTTCTTATTGCTTTCTTTTTGCAACTTTGGACTCCTTGGAACCCAAGGAACCCAAGAGGCACAAAATCCTCTTTGGATTTGCCTTCCAGAGGTTTCTACATATTTCTTTTCTTAGAAATTCAATTATGCATTTACTAATTGAATTTCCTTGTTATTTGGGCCCAATAGCCAATAAAGCCCACAACACAATCATCAAGGCTATTGTAAAAAAATCCATTTATTTGAAGAAAATTATATCTTTAGTTGTTCAAATATTTATAATATGAGAAATTACATTTCTCACCAGATAAACCCAAAATTTGGGGTTGTATCATCCTTCCCCCCTTATAGGAATTTTGTCCTCAAAATTCTATCAAGCAAACAAACAATTTAGGATAAGACTTTTCCATGTCCATCATTGTCCCCTATGTGGCTTTACCGTACTCATGGTGCTTCTGAAGAACCTTTGTCATAACATATTCTTTTCTCTGAGTTCTTTCATCCTGTCATCTATAAACTGCACAGGTGACTCAGGCCATTTCAGCCTCCCTTGGGGCTCACTAGGTTCAGTACTCAGCACATGGTCGGGGTACCTCACACAGTGCTCTAAATTGGACACATGGAACACATCACACATCACCGTATCCTAAGGGGTAAGATCAATCATAACCTTTTTCACCATTCCCTCCTTAATGAACCCATGCATCGGAAACTCAGCTCTCTTAACTATAACTTATAGGGGTTGGATTTTTTTTCACATATTCTCCCACAGTGAACTGCATGTCAGTCTACTTTGCATCTGCTCATGACTTTCATCGTCTCTAGGCTCCTTTCATCCATTGCATGATCAATTGACTTCATCTACACACACTGTGGTCCTTTCTTTAACCATCACATGGTCCTTTCACCAACATCACCTTACTGGAGTGGGGACCGAAACAACCTCCCTTATAGAGCTTCTTTAAATCCCGATACTGGATATGGTGGTCATCATCACATCTTTCATAGAACAAGAACTGTCTCTAGCTATCACCTTGAATGAGCACATATGCCCTCATCAGACACTTTAGTCTGGATCATACTAACTTTTAGTTAGGGGTGATGAACTGTACTAACATCGAGTTCTTTATGTACCTACTTCCACTTTATGGAAGTGAACCTCTAGGTCAAACTCAAGATCCTTTGAACTCACATCATGGTGTGGTTGGACCATCTCTCTCATGGATAGTTCAACCAGATATGTCCTTAACAGAACTCTTTCTTTCTCATGTCATCTAGGTAAGGTGATCTACCATAACCCATATTGCATCTTGACCTTCCTTGGTCCAGGGGAGACCTATCACAACATCCATAGTGATGAACTCCCATTCCCTCTCAGGAACTCTTTATCCTCTATATCAATGCACTGGGTTATCGGTGCTCATCCTTCACCTTCTGTCATGCATGGCCGCATACCACCTACAGTCTCGTCTTAAGCATCCAAAGTGCTACTGTCACTTATTATCTTGATAGTACCACAGCGTATGGTGATCTTCAATCATGATTTCCTATATGTCATGATTCCTCAAGATCGATTCCTATGAAACCCTAAACCACTCTAGTTCGGGTTTCATCACCTTCTTTTCCAAAGAAGTGGATCTGAGGTTCTACCACCATCCTTTCATTGCATCAAGGACTAGACTGGCTAACCAAACAACCCTTAACTTTTCCACGAATCTTGTTACATTTGAGTGTTATCCAAACACCTCCCCTTTTCAAACTTAGGGTTATCCAAACAACCTCTTCTAGCTTCCAGTCAACAAGTCATATGTAACTCAACCAGAGCATCCATTACCACTTCACATCCTTAGGTATTAGGTAACGTTGAAGACATACACCTTCATGCATTCCACTTATCATCTCATCTCGACTCTAAGTCTGTATTCATCAAGTACACTCTCTGATCTCGTCAACATGGTGATCAAACTCAACCTTGTAAGAATCACCTCTTAGTTTTTGAATTCGACCTGGTATAACTCATAGCTCATGCTAAAAACATTCCTCATAAGGTGACTACCTCATTCCCCTTAGTGTTTGCAAACCATCCATGTATCATTCACTTTACCAGGGTATGTTATCCTCTTTGTCCTCATACCTCATAGCAACGTTCCAACTCACATCATCTTTTATCCTTGGTGTATGGCATGCGTATTGTCCTATCTCTCACTCTCATAACAAGAGGAAATAAGCATTTGCCTGCAGTCCAAATACAGAGTTCCTCATGTTCCAAGAGTAGAGATGGTACATCCCACCTTGCCAGTACACCTTTAAATCTAAGTTGAAACATGATGTTTATGATTATATATTGCAATCTTCTTGATATCCAAGTTACCTCCATGGAAAACTGGTTTCGAACCTACTTGGGTCACCTCACAATCCTTGGTCATCTCTTCTAGGTCTATAGGGTGCCGACACTTTTGGGGTCATCCCTCTTCCCTCATGCATCAAGAGAGTGCCCTACTCATCTGCCCTTTGGGTCCCATGAGTTCATGAAGGTGATCAATCTCCTAACACATGGCCCTCAGACAATGATAGTTGTTACCTCCCGACCCTATGGTCATGTGCAACTGGGGAATTAGGCAACTCCTACTTTCATCGGTCTTATCCCAACTCGACCCTAGGATAGACTGAGGATTCTCTATTACAGTACATGTTCACTTAGAACCTTACCCAAGTCTTCATCATCTCTCTCTCTCTGCATTCATGGGATGACTTTCATCCTTTCATAGGGATCATGGCAACCTGCCTACCTTGGTCAAGCCCCATACCGGTTACCTCCATGGTAACACATCCATATGCACTTAGAGATGGATATCTATGGGTCTACGGGTTCATTCTCATACCATGTACTTTTCACTTAGCTTCTCAAGATCCTATGAGACTTCTTTAGGTTATCTCAAACCAACAAAACTGATATACACCCTACCAAAGGGGTCCCTCTCCCAGGATGGGAGGAAAACTATCTCTTGACAATAAGGTCACAAAAGCTCTTAGGTCCAGGGTTTACATCCACATACTTAACCCTAGCAAGCTATTAAGGCACAAGCAGATCACCGACTGTACCATGCTAGATCATTTGGGTTCTCAATCTTCAACATTAGATCAATGTCATACCACCCCGTGCCATCAACTTTATTGTGAGGGATTCATCAATCATTCCTTTAAACTTAAGGGGGGGTTTCCCTTTCCTTTATGTATGAGGAGTACCATGCTCGAAACTATAGCAACTTAATTCCCATCATGAGCATTAGGTATACCACTTTCCCTCTTAGGCCTAGGAACCCTAGGTTCACTTTTAGGTGTCCAACTACATGCCCTATATCTTAACCATGAGTCAAGCTTGCAAAAGGCATAATGTGCACTTTCTGTCATCCTTCAACTTGAGAAACACTTAGAGTTGGATCCTCCTCAATGACAAACCATAAGGTACAAGGCCTCATAACCTATTACAAATCCACTTCCGGGTATACAGAACATCTTCTTCCTTTCTCAGAAGGTAAACACTTATACCGTAGGCACATAGGTACTAGAATCTTCATATTCTCTCTCTAGGGTTTGGTCCCTCTAAAGGAAACCAAGATATCAACAGCCTTAACGGATCATGCATGAGGTAACCTCTATCATCCACTTAGGTCACATCATCGTCAACTCCCCGTTGTTCCTCATATCACGGGGTCTAGGTTTACGACCTTCTTGCTTGGTGTCCTGCTCTATCTCTCTAACCCTACAACCAACCTCACCATTAAAGGTCCTTTCTTCATGAAGGATCAACCTCGAAAGCATGCCCTTACCTGTATGAAGCCTATGTTCAACTTACGTTCGCTCAAGGTTATCCATAGTTCTTTATGCTTATTTCATAGGTCATCCTTCACTCTCTCCTGGTCAGGGTTTCAACCTATTGCTCACCCTACAAACGTATTGTGGGTGCATGCTATTCCCTACTCGCATAAACACATAGAGTTCTATAGGTTTTTCTCTAGCTTTATCCATGGAGGAGCTATCCTTCTCTCTAACCTGCTCGACCCTTCCAGGGTTGGGTTTCCAAAGGTGCTAGGTCACCCCATGGATCATATGGCATCCCCAAGGCATGTAATTTCAAACACCTGATCTAACTCATCTCTCTCTAACCTTCACTTAGGGTTGGGTTTAGCATCATCCTCATAGGATGTGCCAGGTCTCTACTTGCAATGGAGATCTCTATCTTCAAGACTAACTTATCCTCCTGACAAGATGGTCTAGCCTCAGGTCTCTTCTGAGGACATGACAACTTATGTCATATGACCTAAGCATGTATCTATTCTTTAGTTTGCACTTAATCTATTAAGCTTATGTCCATGACATCTTATTTACATGCTTTTCATTAATTTGATGGAGGATTCCTTAGACCTTATTAATCTTACCCATACCTTAAGAGGGTGAGGAGGAGAGTGAAAACCCTAATCCCTAAGGTCCTTAATAGAATTTGTGATGAGAATGGATGAATGAGATGAGAAAGTCCTAAAGGTATCTTATTTCGATTCATACCCTAAGAATTTAGCCAGGCAGTCACACGGATCCGGGAGTCCCCGTATTCCGACTAGCGGTGTGGAGGAAAATATTGCCAGCCTGGAGTCGTGATCCTTTTCTAGACACCTCCGTGTTTCGGATAATCCTCTAATAACTCCCTTGGGTTCTATGGAGTTTGTAAAATTTAATAATTATTAATGGTTAAGTGAGGAACCTAGGCTATGATACCAAATGTTACGACCCCACCTCCCGATAACCCCCAATTAAGAGAGACCGAGAGGTCGAAGCCGCACCCATAACTTTCGGATCAAAGGTTTGGCAATTTACCAAGAATAATTATCAAATTTTAACCTACTATACTGAAAAGCTGTAAGAAAATAAATTATTGCATACCTTTTTGAAAACTTGGATCTCTAAACTTCTAATCACTTAAGGATTCTACGCTAACTAATCATCCATGTATTTAACTTCATGTATTTCACAATATGATGATTTACTATTTGTCCTTTTGGCTTGTACCTAAAATGCTGACAAACAAAACGTCGGTCAGCCGAAGCTGGTATGTGGGGGAAACAATAACTATGTAAATACGTGAACAATGTAATCATTCAATTAATCATTTAACAACCAAGATTACATTTTAGATATAACTCCGTGATCTAAGAGTACCCTATCCTCTATGTTGTCCCCATTAAACCCCTCATGATCCACCTATAAGTGAACCAATTTCTAGGGTTGAGTCACATGGCACTACTCGTAAGTAGCCCACTCCTTAACTCATGGAAGGCTAATGAGTCTCATGGCACTACACGTAGGTAGCCCAGTTTCTAACTCTCGGTAACCTAGACCTTGCTCTTGGATTACCCCTTCTCTTCTTAGCCTGTTCAAAGTAATAGAGGTGGACCCAGATCTAGACAGTTATATACGCACATTTATAGTGATAATCATAGTCACTTTATAGTTGCATGAAATAAATAAACATCCAACAGTTATTTTCAAGCAACCGATTAAAACTTCGGGAATCGCCGTGAAACTAGAGTGATTATTCATAAGTGTAACCACATACCTGATCTGATGAGTCATGTAGATTATTCAACATATACTTCATGTATATACAATCAAGCCAATCAACAGATCCAAGCAAGTAATTCAATCATCACTTAATTCCTGAAAAGAATATGTACTCTAGTTATTACATACTTTATCAAGAATCTACTTTATTGACTTGGATTCTCTTTCTAGGGTTTCTAATCCGCATTAAGGTTTCATTAATATCCATTAGGGTTTCTTAGATCAATTTCTCAAAATTTATCCCTTTTAGGTTAACAAACCCTAAAATACTCTTTTCCATTTATATGAACCTTAATTGCTCAACTATCCATTTTAATAGTCTTTTATACCCAAATTGACTTAGGATCATCACATCCCTATTTATTCATGGATTTGAACCATTAAAACAATTAAAAGACATATTCCTCTAAATTAGGGTTTTCAAGCTCATTAATGCATAATCATGCATGAAACCCTAAATTAAGCCAATTTTATAAAACGATCATCTTTTTAGATTCCATCTTCACATTTATCAACAATAGGTTATTATCGGCTTGAATTATCCATTGGACAACATTAAATCCATCTATCATCAAATCTAAGTGTCTTTCTTTAATTAAATCATTAAAGATGATAACTTTATGTCCTTTTCAAATTTCAAGCATATTTATGCACATAAACTCCCAATTAGACAAATTACGCACAAATTTCATCCTTTTTGAACATAATGTACCGTTTTACATTTAACAGGTTAATATCAACTCTAATGATCCATTAAACCCTATTAAACACTTTATTCCTTTCAAAAACGAGTTTCTTAATCTTTAATTCATTAAAGATAATAATTTGCACTACTTTTCGCATAACCAGAGGAACTAGCTTCTAAACATATTTTTATTGAATTCCACTCATTCTGAGGATCAATTTTCATATAAGATTTGTCCCTATCCGAGTTTCCTAGAATTAGTTATGATTTTTGCAAGGAAAAGTACCTCTCGGCCAATCAGATTGCACCACGTAGCCTCTCCCATACAACACATGCTATGGGAAATATTTCAAAAAGACGTTCGTGCCCCTGGTTAAGTTGAGCATCCCTTTAGCCCGCAAAGGGCATAACTATCCAATTCCCTTTACGCCTCCTTCAACCTCACGTAGCTTGGCTGCGCTGCCCTAGCCGCCAACCTGTAGAGTTGCATGAGCCACCTCCACCATCTCAAGGCTCGGAGCTCCCCAGAAATGTTCTTCCTGCCTCTGCCACTCCCCGTCGCAGCTAACCAGACCCTGACCCATAGCCAAGATGGCTAGGCGTGCGGGCTCTTGGCCCTTGACCTGCAGTGGTGTTGCAGTCTATCTACTAGAGCTGCGCGAAGGCGCGGGAAAGGGGTGATGGACGATCATCTCCAGGTCGTCGTGGGTGTGTCCTGCTCCCATTAAGACCTCCACTCTGCTCCCTGGTTTCCTCGTACAGATCTATACCCTCTTCTAGGATTTGTAAGGAAAGAAGATAAAGAAAAGAGGGTTGGCTGTGTGAGTTCTCCTTCGGCCCAAGCTAGGGACTCTATCCTTTTATAAAGGAGGAGAGAAACGCCCTAGAAAACTTGCCCACAAAGACAACAAGGTCTCTTTAAAAGGAAACCTTCTCTCTTTCTTAAACAATATTTCTCATTTAAGTAATCATTAGATTATCTAAGATCCTTGACTATCAAGGTATTTCGAAAATTCTCTCTCTTATTCTCTCTATGTTTGCTTTTTAATCCATGGGCATGAATTTCTATTTTCTTTTATTAGAAAATATTCCCTTTTAAATAATACTACTAAATTTCATTAATAATGTATCACATTATCCTTTAATTTTGTATTATTGATATTTTCTTTTTCTTTCCTCTTTATTGGGACTCCTTGGATCCCAAGACACTCCATTATTTCGAAATCGTTTTTATGGGACACTCATTATCCTTCTAGATGCATCTAAATGCATTATTTCACATAATTCCTCATTATCTTGTCTATCTCTTATTAAAATAGTTCTTTTTGAGGTTTTATCTTTATTTCTCTTTTATTTTCCTCATTGGCATTCCTTTTACCATTAGAAATCTCATGGATACGAAATTTCCCCAAGAAATCTCATTTATGCCTCTTACCACTCATTTTCCACATTTTATCATTATTTCCAATTTATTTCTTAATAAAGAAATACTTAATTAATCTTTTCTTTTCTTATTGCTTTCTTTTTGCAACTTTGGACTCCTTGGAACCCATGGAACCCAAGAGGCACGAAATCCTCTTTGGATTTTCCTTCCAGAGGTTTCTACATATTTCTTTTCTTAGAAATTCAATTATCCATTTGCTAATTGAATTTACTTGTTATTTGGGCCCAATAGCCAACAAAGCCCACAACACAATCATCAAGGCTATTGTAAATGAAATCCATTTATTTGAAGAAATTATATCTTTAGTTTTTCAAATATCTTTAATATGAGAAATTACATTTCTCACCAGATAAACCCAAAATTTGGGGCTGTAACATCCTTCCCCCCTTATAGGAATTTTGTCCTCAAAATTCTATCAAGCAAACAAACAATTTAGGATAAGACTTTTCCATGTCCATCATTGTCCCCTATGTGTCTTTACCATACTAATGGCGCTTCCGAAGAACCTTTATCATAACATATTATTTTCTCTGAGTTCTTTCATCCTCTCATCTATAAACTGCACATGTGACTCAGGCCATTTTAGCCTCCCATGGGGCTCACTAGGTTCATTACTCACCACATGGTCGGGGTACCTCACATAGTTCTCTAAATTGGACACATGGAACACATCACACATCACCCTATCCTAAGGGGTAAGATCAATCATAACCTTTTTCACCAATCCCTCCTTAATGGACACATGCATTGGAAACTCAACTCTCTTAACTGTAACTTAGAGGGGTCGGATTTTTTTTTTCACATATTCTCCCACAGTGAACTGTATGTCAGTCTACTTTGCATCTGCTCACGACTTTCGTCATCTCTAGGCTCCTTTCAGCCATTGCATGATCAATTGACTTCATCTACACACACTGTGGTCCTTTCTTTAACCATCAAATGGTCCTTTCACCAACATCACCTTACTGAAGTGGTGACCGACACAACCTCCCTTATAGAGCTTCTTTAAATCCCGATACTGGCTATGGTGGTCATCATCACATCTTTCATAGAACAAGAACTGTCTTTAGCTATCACCCTGAATGATCACATATGCTCTCATCAGACCCTTTAGTCTGGATCATACTAACTATTAGTTAGGGGTGATAAACTGTACTAACATCGAGTTCTTTATGTACCTACTTCCACTTTATGGAAATGAACCTCTAGGTCAAACTCAAGATCCTTTGAACTCACATCATGGTGTGGTTGGACCATCTGTCTCATGGATAGTTCAACCAGATCTGTCCTTAACAGAACTCTTTCTTTCTCATGTCATCTTGGTAAGGTGATCTACCATAACCCATATTGCATCTTGACCTTCCTTGGTCCAGGGGAGACCTATCACAACATCCATAGTGATGAACTCCCATTCCCTCTCGAGAACTCTTTATCCTCTATATCAATGCACTGGGTTACCGGTGCTCATCCTTCACCTTCTGTCATGCATGGCCGCATACCACCTACAGTCTCATCTTAAGCATCCAAAGTGCTACTTTCACTTATTATCTTGATAGTACCACGTCGTATGGTGATCTTCAATCATGATTTCCTATATGTCATGATTCCTCAAGATTGATTCCTCTGAGACCCTAAACCACTTTAGTCAGGGTTTCATCACCTTCTTTTCCAAATAAGTGAATCTGAGGTTCTACCACCATCCTTTCATTGCATCAAGGACTAGACTGGCTAACCAAACAACCCTTAACTTTTCCACGAATCTTGTTACATTTGAGTGTTATCCAAACACCTCTCCTTTTCAAACTTAGGGTTAGCCAAACAACCTCTTCTAGCTTCCATTCAACAATTCATATGTAACTCAACTAGAGCATCCATTACCTCTTCACATCCTTAGGTATTAGGTAACGTTGCAGACATACACCTTCATGCATTCCACTTATCATCTTATCTCGACTCTAAGTCTGTATTCATCAAGTACACTCTCTGATGTTCGTCAACATGGTGATCAAACTCAACCTTGTAAGACTCACCTCTTAGTTTTTGAATTTGACCTGGTATAACTCATAGCTCATGCTAAAAACATTCCTCATAAGGTGACTACCTCATTCCCCTTAGCGATTGCAAACCATGCATGTATCATTCGCTTTACCAGGGTATGTTATCTTCTCTGTCCTCATACCTCATAGCAATGTTCCAACTCACATCATCTTTTATCCTTGGTGTATGGCATGCGTACTGTCCTACCTCTCACTCCCATAACAAGAGGAAATAAGCATTTAGCTGCAGTCCAAATGCAGAGTTCCTCCTATTCCAAGAGTAGAGGTGGTACATCCCACCTTTCCATTACACCTTTAAATCTAAGTTGAAATGTGATGTTTATGCTTCTATATTACAATCATCTTGATATCCAAGTTACCTCCCTGGAAAACTGGTTTCGAACCTACTTGGGTCACCTCAAAATCCTTGGTCATCTCTTCTAGGTCTATAGGGTGCGGACACTTTTGGGGTCATCCCTCTTCCCTCATGCATCAAGAGAGTTTCCTACTCATCTGCCCTTTGGCTCCCATGAGTTCATGAAGGTGATCAATCTCCTAACCCATGGCCCTGAGACAATGATAGTTGTTACCTCCCGACCCTATGGTCATGTGCAACTGGGGAATTAGGCAACTCCTACTTTCATCGGTCTTATCCCTACTCGACCCTAGGATGGACTGAGGATTCTCTATTATAGTACATGTTCACTTAGAACCTTACCCAAGTCTGCATCATCTCTCTCTCTCTGCATTCATGGGCTGACTTTCATCCTTTCATAGGGATTATGGCAACCTGCCTATCTTGGTCAAGCCCCATACTGGTTACCTCCATGGTAACACATCCATATGCACTTAGTGATGGATATCTATGGGTCTACATGTTCATTCTCATACCATGTACTTTTCACTTAGTTTCTCAAGATCCTATGAGACCTCTTTAGGTTATCTCAAACCAACAAACCTGATATACACCCTACCAAAGGGGTCCCTCTCCCAGGATGGGAGGAAAACTATCTCTTGACAACAATGTCACAAAAGCTCTTAGGTCCAGGGTTTACATCCACATGCTTAACCCTAGCAAGTTATTAAGGCACAAGCAGATCACCTACTGTACCATGCTAGGTCATCTGCGTTCTCATTCTTCAACATTAGATCAAGGTCATACCTCCCCGTGTCATCAACTTTATTGTGAGGGATTCATCAATCATTCCTTTAAACTTAAGGGGGGGTTTCCCTTTCCTTTATGTATGAGGAGTACCATGCTCGAAAATATAGAAACTTAATTCCCATCATGAGCATTAGGTATACCACTTCCCCTCTTAGGCCTACGAACCCTAGGTTCACTTTTAGGTGTCCAACTGCATGCTCTATCTCTTAACCATGAGTCAAGCTTGCAAAAGGCATAATGTGCACTTCCTGTCATCCTTCAACTCAAGAAACACTTAGAGTTGGATCCTCCTCAAGGACAAACCATAAGGTACAAGGCCTCATGACCTGTTACAAATCCACTTCCAGGTATACAGAACATCTTCTTCCTTTCTCAGAAGGTAAACACTTATACCGTAGGCACATAGGTACCAGAATCTTCATCTTCTCTCTATAGGGTTTAGTCCCTCTAAAGGCAACCAAGATATCAGCAGCCTTAACGGATCATGAATGAGGTAACCTCTATCATCCACTTAGGTCGCATCATCCTCAACTCCCCGCTATTCCTCATATCACGGGGTGTAGGTTTACGACCTTCTTGCTTGGTGTCCTGCTCTCTCTCTAACCCTACAACCAACCTCACCATTAAAGGTCCTTTCTTCATGAAGGATCAACCTCGAAAGCATGCCCTTACCTGTATGAAGCCTATGTTCAACTTACGTTCGCTCAAGGTTATCCATAGTTCTTTATGCTTATTTCATAGGTCATCCTTCACTCTCTCCTGCTCAGGGTTTCAACCTATTTCTCACCCTACAAACGTATTGTGGGTGCATTCTATTCCCTACTCGCATAATCACATAGAGTTCTATAGGTTTTTCTCTAGCTTTATCCATGGAGGAGATATCCTTCTCTCTAACCTGCTCGACCCTTCCAGGGTTGGGTTTCCAAAGGTGCTAGGTCACCCCATGGATCATATGGCATCCCCAAGGCATGTCCTTTCAAACACCTCGTCTAACTCATCTCTCTCTCTAACCTTCACTTAGGGTTGGGGTTAGCATCATCCTCAGAGGATGTTCCAGGTCTCTACTTGCAATGGAGATCTCTATCTCCAAGGCTAACTTATCCTCCTGACAAGAAGGTCTAGCCTCAGGTCTCTTCTGAGGACATGACAACTTATGTCATACGACCTAAGCATGTATCTATTCTTTAGTTTGCGCTTAATCTATTAAGCTTATGTCCATGACATCTTATTTACATGCTTTTCATTAATTTGATGGAGGATTCCTTAGACCTTATTAATTTTACCCATATCTTAAGAGGGTGAGGAGGAGAGAGAAAACCCTAATTCCTAAGGTGCTTAATAGAATTTGTGATGAGAAGGGATGAATGAGATGAGAAAGTCCTAAAGGTATCTTATTTCGATCCATACCCTAAGACTTTAGACTGGCAGTCACACGGATCCGGGAGTCCTCGTATTCCGACTAGCAGTGCGGAGGAAAATATTACCAGCCCCCAATTGTGATCCTTTTCTAGACACCTCCATCTTTCGGATAATCCTCTAATAACTCCCTTGGGTTCTATGGAGTTTGTAAAATTTAATAATTATGAATGGTTAAGTGAGGAACCTAGGTTCTGATACCAAATGTTACGATCCCACCTCCCGATAACCCCCAATTAGGGGAGACCGAGAGGTTGAAGCCTCACCCATAACTTCCGGATCAAAGGTTCGGAAATTAACCAAGAATAATTATCAAATTTTAACCTACTATACTGAAAAGCTGTAAGAAAATAAATTTTTGCATAAATTTCAAGCATATTTAAATCTAAGGGTCTCTCTATCATCAAATCTAAGGGTCTTTCCTTAATTAAATCATTAAAGATGATAACTTTGTCCTTTTCAAATTTCAAGCATATTTATGCACATAAACTCCCAATTAGACTAATCACGTGCAAAGTTCTTCCTTTTTTAACATAATGTAACATTTTACATTTAACAGGTTAATATCAACTCTAATGATCAATTAAACCCTATTAAACACTTTATTCTTTTCAAAAAAGAGTTTCTTAATCTTTAATTCATTAAAGATAATTATTTGCACTACTTTTCGCATAATCAAAGTAATTAGCTTCTAAACATATTTTTATTGAATTCCCCTCGTTCTGAGGATCAATTTTCATATAAGATTTTCCCCAATCCGAGTTTTATAGAATTAGTTATGATTTTTGCAAGGAAAGGTACCTCTCGGCCAATAAGATTGCGCCACGTAGCCTCTCCCATGCAACACATGCTTTGGGAAAATTTCAAAAAGACGTTCATGCCCCTGGTTAAGTTGAGCATCCCTTTAGCCCACGAAGGGAAGAAATTCCTAATTCCCTTTTCGCCTCCTTCAAACTCACGCAGCTTGGCTGCGCTGCCCTAGCCGCCAACCTATAGAGGTGCGTGAGCCACCTCCACCATCTCAAGGCTCGAAGCTCCCCAGAAATGTTCTTCCTACCTCAGCCACTCCCCATCGTAGCTAACCAGACCCTGATCCATGGCCAAGATGGCCGGGCGTGCGGGCTCTTGGCCCTTGACCTGCAGCGGTGTTGCAGTCTATCTGCTAGAGTTGCGTGAAGGCGCGGGCAAGGGGTGATGGCCGATCATCTCCAGGTCGCCGTGGGTGCGTCCTGCTCCCATTAAGACCTCCACTCTACTCCCTGGTTTCCTCGTACAGATCTATACCCTCTTCTAGGGTTTGCAAGGAAAGAAGATAAAGAAAAGAGTGTTGGCTGTGCGAGTTCTCCTTTCGCCCTAGCCAGGGACTCTATCCTTTTATAAAGGAGGAGAGAAATGCCCTAGAAAACTTGCCCACAAAGACAACAAGGTCTCTTCAAAAGGAAACCTTCTCTCTCTCTTAAACAATATTTCTCATTTATGTAATCATTAGATTATCTAAGATCCTTGATTATCAAGGTATTTCGAAAATTCTCTCTCTTATTATCTCTTTGTTTGCTTTTTAATTCATGGGCATGAATTTCTATTTTCTTTTATTATAAAATATTCCCTTTTAAACAATACTACCAAATTTCATTAATAATGTATCACATTATCCTTTAATATTTTATTATTGATATTTTCTCTTTCTTTCCTCTTTATTAGGACTCCTTGGATCCCAAGACACTCCATTATTTCTAAATCCTTTTTATGGGACACTCATTATCCTTCTAGATGCATCTAAATGCATTATTTCACATAATTCCTCATTATCTTGTTTATCTCTTATTAAAATAGTTCTTTTTGAGGTTTTCTCTTTATTTCTCTTTTATTTTCCTCATTGGCATTCCTTTTATCATTAGAAATCTCATGGATACGAAATTTCCCCAAGAAATCTCATTTATGCCTCTTACCACTCATTTTCCACATTTTATCATTATTTCCAATTTATTTGTTAATAAAGAAATACTTAATTAATCTTTTCTTTTCTTATTGCTTTCTTTTTGGAACTTTGGACTCCTTCGAACCCAAGGAACCCAAGAGGCATGAAATCCTCTTTGGATTTGCCTTCCAGAGGTTTCTACATATTTCTTTTCATAAAAATTCAATTATCCTTTTACTAATTGAATTTCCTTGTTATTTGGGCCCAATAGCCAATAAAGCCCACAACACAATCATTAAGGATATTGTAAACGAAATCCATTTATTTGAAGAAAATTATATCTTTAGTTGTTTAAATATCTTTAATATGAGAAATTACATTTCTCACCAGATAAACCCAAAATTTGGGGTTGTAACATTATTACATAGTACTTTTCACTATCTCACTAACTACATCCTATATATATGATAAACTATCACATATACCTGACATATCTGTAAAACAAGCACATAGAAAAAATTAATTTCGCAATATATATCATCTACAAAACACCTCCAAAGACCTGAGAGTACATGGATGACACATAGGTCTCTACTACAAACACAAGCAACATATCCAACCTTCAAACAACTACTGCTCCTCTTGCTGCTCAGCCTCAACTGCACGATCTCTAACTCTTCGTGCATGACCACTTAAAATATGTGGAAACCCATAGAGTGGGACCAACGTCCTAGCGAGAGATATAACTCTCTACCACAATGATTATTATAACATGTTGATTATACTGAGCTGATTAAGTATTATAAGTAGGTTTAGCTCAATGATATGAATAAAATAATAACATTGTTTAAGAAGTTTTGGTATCAACAACTAAGCAGTAGAACATATCATATCTTTAGAAGTCATATGAAGAACATGTAAAACAACTGAATTCTCTTATCGCATTATAATTTAAGAAATTAATAAAGTTAAGGCAAAGGTTCATCCAATGTTATTCATGTTTAACCCTAAGCAATTATACTACACAACTGTATTACATCTTTTATTTTCCTTAAGGATTTGATTCATAAAACCCAAATCCAACCGACCACTACAAAGTCGAAATTAGTGTCGTACAAGATCAATGGAAGAGCCAGAATCCTTAATTGTCTCATGCACTACTCGATCAGTTCGAGTCTGCACCGTAGTGACATATAGTCAAACTACAAAGGCAGGAACTTATAGTCAAAGCTAAAGTCATGTAAGATAACAACTCATAATCAAAGTTATGGTGTTCTAAAACATCTAGCCGGCCTTGATATAGGTCGCATCTCTAGAAATTGGGGTATATAACCAAATCACTGTGGTACAACCTCAATTGCCATCTATCAAATCATACCACACGCTCATCACTAAGACTAACCATAGTCATTCTCAAAACACTTGGTGTTACAACCCCAATTTTGGGTTCATTTGCTGAGAAATGTAATTTCTCATATTAAAGATAAATGAACAAATAATGATGTCTTTTGATGGAATGCATGAATTTCATTACAATAGCCTTGATGGTTGCTTTGTGGGCTTTATTGGCTATTGGGCCCAATAAAAAGGAAATTCAATTAGTAAATGAATAATTAAGTTTTTTGAGAAAAGAAAGGTGTGGAATCCTCTAGAAGGCAAAAGAATACAATCCAAAGTTGGATTTCGTGCCACTTGGGTTCCTTGGGTCCCAAGGAGTCCAAAGTTGCATAGAGAATGCAATAAGAAAAGAAAATACCAATTAAGTATTTCCTTGTTAAGAAAGGAATTGAAAATAATGATAAAATGTGGAAAATATGTGAAAAGAGGTATAATTGAGTTATCCTTGGTGGATTTGCATATCCCAAGGATTACTAATGTTAAAAGGAATTCCAATAGGAAAATAGAGGAGAGATAAAGAGAAATCCTTAAAAAGAGAATTAAAAAGGAAAAGAAATTGATTAATAAAAGGGAAATATGAGAAATTGCCTTTCAAAAGAAGATAAAGGCAAATGGATTTTCCCCAATATGGGAATCCGTGCCTTTGGAATTTCCTAAGGTCCAAGGGACACAAAATAACAAGATAATGGCAAAGGGAAAGGAAATAAAATTTAAATTTGAATAAATTAATGAATAACTTAGGAGAGAAGGAAGCCTTCTCATCCCTTGGGATTTGTTTCCCAAATTTCGTACAAAGCTAGATATTTCCAAGACAAACAACTTTGAGCCAAAAAGGAGTTATAGTTTTGGAGATATTAATTTCACAAGAATCCTCCAAATTATTACATTAATTTGACAAATAGAATGAAAAAGGAATTTTCTTTTGATCGCGAGCAACGAAGGCCGTTGGATCTTGATCCAGCGTTGGACAGTCATCGTCCAAGTCCTGCTCGGACTGTAATTCCACGGTTTACAGAGGGACTTTCCCTCTTGGATTTCTCGTGTTTCACTGGATGTACTAGTTAGCTGATGATGCCGTTGAACTCAAGGAAAGAAACCGAAGAGAAACACCCCTGGTTTGACGAGGTGTGGTTGGCGTTTGGGAAAGTCCCCAATCTGGCAAAGGGCTTGCCCGACCCTATATATAGGGAGGGATGAACTAGGGGACCAATGCCTCTTTTTGTTAACCCAATTGTTGTGGATGGTTGCGAAGAACATTTCCGTGAATTCAATTGATCTGTTCGTCTTAACCCTCACCCTCGCCACCACCATGAACCTCGTCGGAGTCCGGCGAGAAGGGGAGACTCCCGATGTGCTTGCGGGTGCAATTGATCCTGCGGTCAGGTTCGGCTGAAGGAGGCAGAGATCCTGGAAGCTTTGTGCGGTCGCTGGTGGCTGAAGGCTCCAAGTCAACCCTCGAGTTGACCACCTGGATCTGCTTTCTCCACGCAAGGAAGAAGAAGAAGACCACTAGCATTTTCCACTTCTGCCCCTCCATGTCCGCTTTGTAGGTAAGGGCATCTTCATATTTTGTTCCCTTTGTTTGCAAAAGAAAGGCGCGCTCCTTCAGGGCCATTGGATCCTCAGTGGATCCAAGGCCCATGGATCGGGCGGTTGTAGTTTTTCTAGAAATAGTAAATAAACCATAAAAAGGGAATTTTCTTGTTAAAGTTGTATCTTTTACTAGAAGACTCAGATGAAGGAAGTTAATACATGAAAAATGATTAGAAAAATATGAGGAATATGCTAAAAATGGTTTGGATATCTAAATCTGCATATTTTTGTAAAAGTACATATTTTGATGGGAAAGGTGTTAATTTGTAAATAGAAACCCTAATTGTTAACCAAAGATGGTTTTAATCTTGCAAATAGATTAATTCGAGAATGGTTTACTTGATTAGTGATTAAGATAATTTTTAACCTATTTTGATGATAGAATTACAAGGTTTAGGGTTTTTAACTCAATATGTTGATTAACAAGTTTAGAAACCCTAAATTAGGGAAAAAGAAAAGAAAAGATATAGTAATATGAAATTTTGGGTTTTTGTGATCCAAATCTGATCTTAAGATCTTATTGGAAAATAAACTGAGATAATTAGGGTTTGATGGATATTTAGATAAAGATAAAGTAAAAGTGGTAAAGAGGACATGAAACCCTAATTATGGTCAAAACTCTAAAAAGGACAAATAACCTAGAAAAAACTAGGATTAATGGATCAAGATGACATGATTAATGATAGAGAAATTGGATGCCTTTTTCAGGATCAACCTGTGTGCACTTGTTTGATTTCTTGATTGGTTATTTCTGCATTCAAGTCTGCTTAACAGTTATGTGGTTAATTATGAATAACCGCCTTAGTTTCTCGAGGATTTTCCAAATGGTTAATCGCGTTGAATGCAAATTATCAGTTGGATGTTCATACTTACAAACTATTAAGTCACTATGATTATCACATTAATAATAGAAGTATGTATTCTTGCACCTACATGCCACCCAGATGGATGATGCCAAAGGTCAGGCCCAGATGGGTAGACCAATGGACACCTTGAGTGGTGACCCCAGGCACCAAGCTCAGGAATGATAAGGTGGCATAGGATATTGCATGGCTAGAGGGCACCATGAGTGGTGACCCCAGGCACCAAGCTTGGGATTGAGAAGGTGGCCTTAAGTCATTAGCAAGGGAAACCGTAAGGTGGGGATGCCAGGGTTAGGGCAAAAGCGGTGGAGAATGTCATATTGGAAAATGTAAATTGGCTGGTTAATTAACTTGATTGTGATAATTAGATTGTTATCCTTATGTGCAAACTTTTGGTTGTCCCCACAAACCAGTATATTTCGATATACTGATTGATGTTTTGTTTTTCGGTGTTTTAGGAACAACAAAAGAAAGAACAAATAGTAAAGTGACACATGGTGGAAATAAGAAATAAATTGCAAGGAGGATTAGATAGAATAATTCAAGCTCTTGATAGATAGATTTCCAATGTTTTCAAAGGTAAGCAAAGTTTTAATTTTATACCAAATTCCAGTTAGTTAGTTAGTAGAATTTCATAATTATTATTGATTATTTGTCGAACCGTTGATCATGTTAATTGAATAACGGCTCTGACCTTTGGGTCTCCCTTAATCGGGGGTTACTGGGAGGCAGGGTCGTTACAATTGGTATCAGAGCATAGGTTCCTCAATTAATCTTTAATAATTATTAAATTTTACAAATTATGTAGAACCCAAGGGAGTTATTATAGGATTATCCGAAAGATAGAGGTGTCTAGAAAAGGATCATGACCGGGGGCTGGCAATATTTTCCTCCGCACCGCTAGTCGGAATAGGAGGACTCCCAGATCCGTGTGACTGCTTGGCCAAAGTCTTAGGGTATGATTCGAAATAAGATACCTTTAGAACTCTCTCATCTTGTTCATCTCTTCTCAACTCAAATTATGTTAAGGACCTTAAGGATTAGGGTTTCCTCTCTTCTCCTCACCCTCTTGAGGTATGGGTAAGGTTGATAAGGATTAAGGAATCCTCCACCAAATTAATAAAAGGCATGTAAATAAGATTTCATGGACATAAGCTTAATAGAGTAAGTGTAAAAGAATAGATACATGCTTAGGTCATATGACATAAGTTTTCATTACCCTCAGGAGAGACCCGAGGCTAAACCCTCTATCAGGAGGATGAGTAGAGAAAGTTAGTCTTGGAGGTAGAGACCTCCATTAAAAGTAGAGACCTAGCACATCCTCTGACGATGATGTTAACCCTAACCCTAAGTGGAGGTTAGAAGGAAAGATGACATGGTAAGTTAGATGCCATGGTTGACTGGGTGTTTGGATGGACACACCTTGGGATGCCACACGAGCCATGAGAGGTTAGATGGCCTAGTACCTTTGACGACCCAACCCTGGAAAGGGTCGGGCATGTTAGAGTGAAGGATAGCTCCTTCATTGATGAGATTAGTGAAGGACCTATAGAAAACCTATGGCTTATGCAAGTAGGGGATAGAATGCACCTAGAGTACATCAGTGGTACGGTAGTAGGTTGAAACCCTAGCCAGAACGGCACGATGGATGGCTTATGAGATAAGCATAAAGAGATATGGATAATCTTGAGCCAAACATGAGTTGAGCATAGGCTTCACCCACATAGGGGTATGCTTGTGAGCATGAGACTTCATGGAGAGAGGACCTCTAGTAGTATGGCTGGATGTGGAGTTAGCTCTAGAGAGAGAAAGCAAGAAACCAGCAAGGAGGTTGGAACGCTAAAACCCTGAGATATGAGGAATAGTGGGGAGTTGAGGATGATGCGACCGAAGTGGATGATAGTGGTCACCTTATGCATGACCCCTGGAGGCTGATGATATCTTGGTTATCTTTAGAGGAAACAAACCCTGGAGAGAGGATGATGCTTCTAGTACCTATGGTATAAGTAACTATCTGCTGGATGAGATAAAGAGTGTCTTAGACCATGAGGAGGTTTAAGTAGCATGTTGTGAGGTTTTATACCTAGTTGAATGTCCTTGAGGAGGACTCAACTCTGAGGTGTTGCTCGAATGAAAGGATGAGATACCTTGGACATGCTTGATTCGTGGTTAAAAGATTGAGCATGTAGTGAACCTAGGGTTCCTAGGCCTAACAGGGGAAGCAGTGTATCCGATGCTCATGATGAGTCTTTATAGTTTCGAGCGTTGTACTCCTCATGTGTAGAGGTAAAGCAAACCCCTTAAGTTAAGGGTATGTTTGATGAACCCCTCACAACTAAGTTGGTTTAATATTGAGGATGAGAACAAGTGGGACCTAGCATGGTTTAGTAGGTACGCTTGTGCCTTAGTAGTTGCTGGTTTAAGTATGCTCATAAGGATGTAAACCCTAAGGATGTTTGTGACCTTGTTGTCAAGAGTTGTAGTTTCCTCCCATCCTAGGAGAGGGATGCTTTGGTAAGGTGTGTACCCGTTTGTGGGTTTGTGGAAACCTAAAGAGGTCTTATAGGATCTTGAGAAGCTAAGTGAAAAGTAAAAGGTGTGAGAATGAACCTGTAGACCCATAGATAACCATCTCTATGTGCATGTGGATGTGTTACCATGGAGGTAACCGGTATGGGGCGTGACCAAGGTAGGCAAGTTGCCATGACCCTTATGATGGGATGAAAGTCAGTCATGAATGCAGAGAGACATGATGAAGGATTGGGTAAGGTTCTAAGTTGAACATGTACTATGATATAATCCTAAGTCTATCCTAGGGTCAGGTAGGGATAATACCAATGGAAGTAGGAGTTGCCTAATTCCCTAGTTGCACATGACAATAGGGTCGGGAGGTAACAACTATCATTGTCTGAGGGTCATGGGTTAGGAGATTGATCACCTTCATGATCTCATGGGACCCAAAGGGAAGATGAGTAGGGCACTCTTTGGATGCATAAGGGAAGAGGGATGACCCCAAAAGTGTCGGCACCCTATAGACCTAGAGGAGATGACCAAGGATTGTGTGTCAACCCTAGTAGGTTCGAGACCAGTTTTCCATGGAAGTATTTTTTTCTTTTCGATATCATGATGTTTTTGATGTGGAGACATGAGTTTCACATTTCAACTTAGATTTGAAGGTGTGTTGGCAAGGTGGGATGTACCATCTCTACTCTTGGAATGGGAAGAACTTTGTATTGGACGGCCGCCAAATGCTTATTTCTTCTTGTTATGAGAGTGAGAGATAGGACAGTATGCATGCCTTACACCAAGGATAAAGATGATCTAAGTTGGAACGTTGCTACAGGGTATGAGGATAGAGATGATAACATACCTTTGTGGAAGGAATAATACATGGATGGTTTACAAACACTAAGAGAGATAGGGTAGTCATCTTATAAGGATGTTTTTAGCATGAGCTATGTGGATTTTGCAAGTAATACAAGGTTGAGTTTGATCACCATCAGGATGAGCTCAAAGTTTCTTGATGAAGACAAACTTAGAGTTTGAGATGAGATGATAAGTATAATGCTTGGAGGTGTATGTCTTCGACATTACCTAACACCTAAGGATAAGAAGTGGTAATGAATGCTCTGGTAGAGATATAGCTGCCTAGTTTAGCTGGAAGCTAGAAGAAGTTGAGGTTGTTCGACTAACCCTATGTTTGGAAAGAGGATGTGTTTTGGCTAACACACAGATGAAACAAGATATGTTGAACAAGTTAATGGTTGTTTGGTTAGCCAGTTTAGTCCTTAATATAGTGAAAGGATGGTGATAGAACCTCAGATACACTTCTTTGGATAGGAAGGTAATAAAACCCTTTTGAGAATGGTTTAGGGTTTTCGAGGTATCAAGCTTGAGGAATCATAAAATTACAGGAGGTCATGATATACCTTGGTACTACAAATATAGTAAGTGTTGGTAGCACTCTGGATGCTTAAAACAAAGTTGCATGTATCATGTGGCCATGCAAGCCAGGAGGTGAAGGACGAACACCAGTAACCCAGTGTATCGATTTAGAGGATAAAAGAGTCCTTGAGAGGGAATGGGAGTTCATCGCTATGGATGTTGTGGTGAGTCTCCCTTTGACCCAGAAGGTCATGATGCAATATGGGTTATGGTAGATCGCCTTACCTAGATAACATGAGAAGGAAAGGAGTATTGGTCAGAGATAGATTTTGTTGAACTACATAAGAGAGAGAGAGATGGTTCAACTACACCATGATATGAGTTCAAAAGTTCTTGAGTATGACCTAGAGGTTCACTTCCATAAGGTGGAAGTAGGTACATGAAGAACTCAGTGTCACTATCACCTATCACCCCTAACTAATGATTAGTTTGATCCAGACTAGAGGGTCTGATGAGAGCAAGTGTGCTTGTTTAGGGTGATATAAAGAGACATTTCATAAGATGTGATGTTAACCACCATAGCCTTTATAGGGATGCAAGAAGGAGGTTGTGTCGGTTACCGCTTCATTAAGATGATGTTAGTGAAGGAGGCCTCGCGAAGGTCAGAAAAGAACCACAATGTGTGCAGATGAAGTCGCTTTGATCGTGCAATGGCTGAGAGAGGGCCCAGTGGTGACTTGAGTCACGAGCTGATGCAAAGTAGACTGACATGCAGTTTACTGTGGGAGAATATGTGATGTGAAAATCCAACCCCTCTAAGCTACGGTTGAGAAAGTTGAGTCCCCGATATATGGGTCCATTCGAGATGGATTGGTGGAGATGGTTGTGTTTAGCCTTGCCCCTCAGGATAACATGATGTGTAATGTATTCTATGAGTCCGATCTAGAGCACTATGTGAGGTACCCAAGCCATGTGTTGAGCCCTGAACCTATTTAGCTTTGGAGAGGCTGAAATGTCCTGAGTCACCTATGAGGGTATTATATACCAATGTAAGAAAGAACTCAGATGGAAGAATATGAGATGATGAAGGTTCATGGGAAGCACCATGGAAAGGGTGATGCCACATGGGAGCCCTAATGGACGTATGAAAGGCTTATCATGAACTGTTTGTTTGCTTGATGGAATTTTGAGGGAAATTTTTTTATAATAGGGGAAGGATGTCACAACCCCAATTTTGGGCTCATTTGCTGAGAAATGTAATTTCTCATATTAAAGATGAATGAACAAATAATGATGTCTTTTGATGGAATGCATGAATTTCATTAAAATAGCCTTGATGGTTGCTTTGTGGGCTTTATTGGCTATTGGGCCCAATAACAAGGAAATTCAATTAGTAAATGATTAATTAAGTTTTTGAGAAAAGAAAGGTGTGGAAACCTCCAGAAGGCAAAAGAATACAATCCAAAGTTGGATTTCGTGCCTCTTGGGTTCCTTGGGTCCCAAGGAGTCCAAAGTTGCATAGAGAATGCAATAAGAAAAGAAAATACCAATTAAGTATTTCCTTGTTAAGAAAGGAATTGAAAATAATGATAAAATGTGGAAAATAAGTGAAAAGAGGTATAATTGAGTTATCCTTGGTGGATTTGTGTATCCCAAGGATTACTAATGTTAAAAGGAATTCCAATAGGAAAATAAAGGAGAGATAAAGAGAAATCCTTAAAAAGAGAATTAAAAAGGAAAAGAAATTGATTAATAAAAGGGAAATATGAGAAATTGACTTTCAAAAGAAGATAAAGGCAAATGGATTTTCCCCAATATGGGAATCCGTGCCTTTGGAATTTATTGAGGTCCAAGGGACCCAAAATAATAATATAATGGCAAAGGGAAAGGAAATAACAATTAATTTTGAATAAATTAATGAATAACTTAGGAGAGAAGGAAACCTTCTCATCCCTTGGGATTTGTTTCCCAAATTTCGTACAAAGCTAGATAATTCCAAGAAAAACCTTCCCTAAAAATTTGAGCCAAAAAGGAGTTATAGTTTGGGAGATATTAATTTCACAAGAATCCTCCAAATTAAGACATTAATTTGACAAATAGAATGAAAAAGGAATTTTCTTTTGATCGCGGGCAACGAAGGTCGTTGGATCTTGATGCAGCGTGGGACGGTCATCGTCCAAGTCCCGCTGGGACTATAATTCCACGATTTACATAGGGACTTTCCCTTTTGGATTTCTCACGTTTCACTGGATGTACTAGTTAGCTGATGATTCTGTTGAACTCAAGGAAAGAAACCGAACAGAAACACCCCTGGTTTGACAAGGTTTGGTCGCCGTTTGGGAAAGCCCCCAATTTGGCAGGGGCTTGCCCGACCCTATATATAGGGAGGGATGAACTAGGGGACCAACACCTCTTTTTGTTAACCCAATTGCTGTGGATGGTTGCGAAGAACATTTCTGTGAATTCAATTGATTTGTTCGTCTTAACCCTCACCCTCACCACCACCATGAACCTCGCCGGAGTCCGGTGAGAAGGGGAGACTCCCGATGTGCGTGCGGGTGCAATTGATCCTGCGGTCAGGTTCGGCTGAAGGAGGCAGAGCTCCTGGAAGCTTTGCGCGGTTGCTGGTGGCCGAAGGCTCCAAGTCAACCCTCGAGTTGACCACCTGGATCTGCTTGCTCGACGCAAGGAAGAAGAAGAAGACCGCTGGCCTTTTACACTTCTGCCCCTCCATGTCCTCTTTGCAGGTAAGGGCATATTCGTCTTTGGTTCCGTTTGTTTGCAAAAGAAAGGGGCGCTCCTTCAGGGCTGTTGGATCCTCAATGGATCCAAGGCCCATGGATCGGATGATTCTGGTTTTTCTAGAAATAGTAAATAAACCATAAAAAGGGAATTTTCTTGTTAAAATTGTATCTTTTACTAGAACACTCGGATGAAGGAAGTTAATACATGCAAAATGATCAGAAAAATATGAGGAATACGTTAAAAATGGTTTGGATATCTAAATCTTTATATTTTTGCAAAAGTACATATTTTGATGGGAAAGGTGTTAATTTGTAAATAGAAACCCTAATTGTTAACCAAAGATGGTTTTAATATTGCAAATAGATTAATTCGAGCATGGTTTACTTGATTAATGATTAAGATGATTTTTAACCTGTTTTGATGATAGAATTACAAGGTTTAGAATTTTTAACTCAATATGTTGATTAATAAGTTTCGAAACCCTCAATTAGGGAAAAAGAAAACAAAATATATAGTAATATGAAAATTAGGGTTTTTGTGATCCAAATCTGATCTTAAGATCTTAATGGAAAATAAACTGAGATAATTAGGGTTTGATGGATATTTCGATAAAGATAAAGTAAAAGTGGTAAAGAGGAAGTGAAACCCTAATTATGGTCAAAACTCTAAAAAGGACAAATAACCTAGAAAACAACTAGGATTAATGGATCAAGATGACATGATTAATGATAGAGAAATTGGATGCCTTTTTCAGGATCAACCTATGTGCACTTGTTTGATTTCTTGATTGGTTATTTCTGCATTCAAGTTTGCTTAACATGTATGTGGTTAATTATGAATAACCACCTAATTTTCTCGAGGATTTTCCAGATGGTTAATCGCATTGAGTGAAAATTATCAGTTGGATGTTCATACTTGCAAACTATAAAGTCACTATGATTATCACATTAATAATAGAAGTATGTATTCTCGCACCTACATGCCACCCTGATGGATGATGCCAAAGGTTAGGCCCAGATGGGTAGACCAATGGACACCTTGAGTGGTGACCCCAGGCACCAAGCTTGGGAATGAGAAGGTGGCCTATGATATTGCATGGCTAGAGGGCACCATGAGTGGTGACCCCATGCACCAAGCTTGGGATTGAGAAGGTGGCCTTAAGTCATTAGCAAGGGAAACCCTAAGGTGGGGATACCAGGGTTAGGGCAAAAGCGGTGGAGAATGTCATATTGGAAAATGTACATTGGCTGGTTAATTAACTTGATTGTGATAATTAGATTGTTATCCTTATGTGCAAACTTTTGGTTGTCCCCACATACTAGTATATTTTGATATACTGACCGACGTTTTGTTTGTCGGCATTTTAGGAACAACAAAAGAAAGAACAAACAGTAAAGTGACACATGGTGCAAATAAGAAATAAATTGCAAGGAGGATTAGATAGAATAATTCAAGCTCTGGATAGATAGATTTCCAAAGTTTTCAAAGGTAAGCAAAGTTTTAATTTTATACCAAATTCCAGTTAGTTAGTTAGTAGAATTTCATAATTATTATTGATTATTTGTCAAACCTTTGATCCTGCTAATTGAATAATGGCTCTGACCTTCGAGTCTCCCTTAATTGGGGGTTATAGGGAGGCAGGGTCGTTACACTTGGGATTAAGATGTAAGGACACAAAGTCACTTGCATCTTGCATACTCAACATTATGATCTCTGACATTCCCTTGGGAATACTCGTTTTACCATCTAGAAAAGTACTGATGCTAAAGATGGATCTATGGCACAAGAAAACTACATGATTAGGGTTTTTGTTGATTAATTAAGCCAATTGTTTATCTTTTAGCAACAATCAAGTTACAATGTATGAACCCTACACCGATCCTACAAAGATAAGGGTATGTTGAAACTCCAGAAGATATAAAACGATATAGGTACAAACTTGTCACATTTCAAGGCCATCAATATTATCACATCACTGGGGGACATCAATCCCTCACCACAACATTGGAGGATATCACCTCATATGAGGTATAAAGCCTCTTCCAAGTCATAAGACCCAAAAAACATCACTGTCATTTCATCATGCCTCAACAAGGCTCACATCATTACTATGTGTCATAATAACTACATCATAGCATTCACCAACTATGCTATACATCTCACATGTAAGGCTAGGGTTACACAAATAAGAGAGAGAGAAAACATCATTATTTTCTAATCACTCAAGAAACCAAGCATTATCACCATGTTCTAGATTAGGGTTAGGGTTTTGGGTATGTATCCCATTAGTATTTTTATGTCATCAAATAGCATCAACCCTAAGTATCATTACCTCCCACAATCTTGGAACATATAGGTCAACTATCATCAAACTAAGTAATCCCACATAGGTACCATCCCTCCATCATTTATCATTGGTTGAAGATCATATTGGGTTACAAGCTATGTTGTTGAAGAACATAAATTTATGATGGTCAAATGTCATGGAAAAGACTAGCGACCAAGCATCACCACAACACACCAGCAGTTCAAGAGAAATTCAGAAACTAACAACACCACTGAACCCCATCAGTCAAAGGAGCACAATCACCAGTGATCTTAGGGATCCATGGTTAAAGACACACTCTGATCAAAGGCTTCTTTAGTGACCCAATCATGAACAAGGATAGCAACCCAAACACCAAAAAGGTCAGTGACCCAAGCAAAACTAGTGACCTAAACTACGTCAAAACCATTGATGAAAACACCCTCAACAGCCAAACAAGAACATCTTCAAAGAGCATCATCAACATTTAGAAAGTTGTGGTCAAAATAAGTTATTACCGCCAAGTTAACATGTTCACCAATATAGCCATATGCACCAAGAAACTCAAACGTCGCTAGAGGTGAAGCATCAAGAAAAATGAGGACAATTCAAACCCTAACAAACATCACATGAGATCAACATGGGTACCATACTATGGTGTATAACACTCAAGAATCAAGCTCATGAAAATAGAACCAAACTCCACCACATGCAATGTAACCAAACCAAGAATCAAGTTAACAAAACCCAAGTTGAGTTACTTGCAAAACCATTATCATCTTCATCATATAAATTTTGGGTAAATGAATTAGGATTTAAGTAAAGGAACAAGTACATGCAAGATCATCAAAGAAGCACAACCCTATTCCAAGATATCATTATCAATAGTAAACAATCACGTTTTACAATGATATGCATGAAGATTAAAGTGTAATAATAGAAGAGGGAAAAAGTTATACAACATGCCTTAGATGATAGTTGCACTATATCCAAGCAAGAATCTCCAAAAGCAAGATAAAACACTAGCTTTGACTACTCCACGAGCAAGCTAGTCACAACCTCAAAAGAGAAGAGAAACCCTAGGTTAAAGGGCAAAAAAAGGAGATCCAAAACCCTAGGCCGGAAAGAACCAAAAGAGAAAAAGGGAGAAGAGTTCCTCCACTCAAGTTGAACACTACCTTGGTAGCACCAAGCATTTGTCCCAAGAGAGAAAATTACCTCATCTCAACTTGAGCACTACCTTGGAAAACCAAGGATTCGGCCCAAGAGAGAAAATTACCTCCTCTCAACTTGAGCAATACCTTAGAAAACAAAGGATTTAGCCCAAGAGAGAAGAGTATCTCCATCCTACACAAGCACCACTATGGAAGATCCATGGATTCGACCAAGAGAGAATAAAGGGGTAGGGCTTTGCAAAGAAATAAGATCAAGAAGATGGATCACTTACCAAGGATCAAAGAACCACCAAAGATCACCGTGGAAGAGCTTCTCCAAGATTGGATCACCACATGCAAAGGATCTCGACCACCAAGCACCAAAGATGATTTTCTCCTACACCAAGAACACAAGGGTCAACTCAAGGAAAGAGGGAGGGAAATAGGTTACAAAAGTATCATATGCATGTGAGAGGAGGGGTTCATATACTCATGGTTGAAGAGAGGTGAAAGGGATTAGGTGTCAAGATGTTAGGACACCAAAAGAACACTTGTCCACCATAGGATAAGCCATGCATCCACTAAAACCATGCATGCAAGTTAGGTCATGAAAAAGGAGAATACTGACTACCCTCACTTGGTCATGGATGACCATTGGTTGAAGGAAACACATGGCCAAAAGGCACATAGTGGTAGAGAAACCAGGCGACCCAAAGCATCCAAAACCCTAGTTCAAGCGACCCAAAAGAAAGATCTACAATTCTATGACCATAGGGATCTCAAAGATTAAAAAAACTCATTTGACTACAGAGAAAGCACCTATAATCAACAAGGATGGTCATTGAAAGACCAAGAACTCAAACTGTCAATATATGGTCAACATCAACATAGGGCATCAAGGAAAACCCTAGAAACCATACTCAGCATGTCACCATTTGTTTCCTCCTCAAACCAAGGCACAAAAAGGTTCCCTAATGCACCATCTTCTCTCTCATGGTGTCAAGGTACAAGAAACACACTATAAACGTGAAAAATTGCAAGATAACTCCTCAATAAGGGTAAATTGCAATCAAGTCCAAAACAAGTGCATATATAGCAAAGATAGCTCAAACATTAATCAAACAGGACCAAGCTAAAAGCATAAGCATGCCACATGATATTAAGGCATATAAATATATTATGTTAAGGTTTAAGAATATTATTAAGTAAAGAAAGAACACTCAAGATCTAAGCTAGGTTAGTAGCCTTAAACTAGCTTAGGTGGGTGACATGACAATTACCATATATGCCATTAAGTTCAGGGTCCTACATAAGTATGGTTATGATTATGATGAACGACATAGAATGAAGAAATTCAAAAGAGGACTCAACCTCAACTAAAGCTTTGCCTTGTCAGGAAGAGGCCACAGAACCCTTCAGGCTACCCTAGATGCAGTCCTAGAGCTAGAAGATCACCCAAAAAGGTCCTATAAGAAGGAATTTTCTTAGAAGAACAACAAATATCAAACTCCCAACAACCCTAAGAAAAAGGAACCTAAGCCTAATACAAAAGTTGAGAAACCATTATGCCCAACATGCAAGAAGAACCATGCATGCCCATGCAAATATGGTATGCAACATGCTTCTATAGTGAAGACAATGAGAACCACAAATCGAATTTCCCTAAGATCATGAAGAAGGACCTGAACCAGAATAAGGATTAGACGCCACCTCCCAAGAGACAAGATAGGATCTTTCAATATGGAAATAGAAAAAGAAGACAAGGAATGATGTAAGTGTTAGCTTATGTCCACCTAGACCTTTCATGACAGATATGTTTCTTTTCATGCAAGTTTTTACTATCGTTAAATGAAGAAGCAAGAAAAACCCTAAGGTGGGTAGTACCCTAGAAAATTTTTGTGGATAAAATTAATTTTAAGGTGTGTAGAATTTTCACACCCTAATTTTCAAATCAAATTTAAACCTTAGAATGGGGTTTTACTAAGTAAAAATAGTTGAGGTCCTTAATACAAAAAGACCATGAAATGAAATATCTTGAAGGCTAATACATTGAGGAGAATAAAATAAGACTCCAATATAATTTCTTTTTCATATAGGATTCAATTAACTCAAATTGATAAATATTAGTTATCCATTCCTTTTTCTCTCTCCTTCAAGAAAATTACTCGAAAAGGGAATAAAGAGGTGACTCTATGACCCTTGAATGCATGAATGATGTTCATCTAAAATTTTCTCATCCTTTAATGGATTATAATTAAGATTAATGGACATTATAAAAATTATGGGCCAAACATGTACAAAACCAAAATATATTCATCTAGGAATATTCTAGATCATCAAGTTAACCTATGATTCAAATTTGAAGTCATTTGGACAATGTTGTACCCTCAAATCAATTAAACAATTTTGAATATAGTTTGACTAAAGATTTTGATTTCATTAACGCAATATAGTAAACCCAAAGTTCCAGATTATTTCTCTGTCACACGCATGTTCCTATTTTTATTTTCCTCACTCTCTATCGCGACCATGCGATCAAGATCTAATGGTCGGGGAGTCATCCATTTTCCTCTGTACTCTATAAAAATAGAACATATTTCCATTCTGAATTTCCTTGATCGCTCCACCCCCCTTTACTCCATCATTTCAAGAAAATGTTCCTCCTTCATATTTGTCTCTCTCAGCCATTCCGAATGAGACTTAACTTGGCTTCCCTCTCCACATGTTAACAAAACACACAAATTATGGCTTGTCTCTCTCACAACCCCAAGTTCAATAATGGGTCATGGGTCACCTCACACCTATATATTGGATAAAAAATAATCCTTAGAGATCACCCTTCACTCCTCGTCAGTTGATTTCATCGCCTATGTTCTGAGAATCCTAGAATTACTCGTCCTTTCTTTTTGGCAACCCAGGCTTTGCCCAGGCTTCTTTGACCACCTCAGTCTGATTACAACCATTGTGATCATCCTTTAGACCTCTCCTTCACCTTCCCATTGTTGTTTTCTCTATGAATCCACCAAACAATGGGTCATATAGCTCGTTGTTGGTCCTTGCTGACACTAGTCACCTTGGCCACCTTAGAGGCTCTCCAACTACATAGTGTGTACTGTCGACTCTGAATGGTTTCAAGGAACATTCTCCAATCATTTGTTGGGTATGTACTAGACTTTTTTTCGTGATTTCAAACCTTTCACTTTCTCATCTATTCTCTATTTCTCCGACAAGATAATGGTCACCTGACCTTGTTGTCCCTGCAGATTGATCCCTTTGATCCCAACTTGGGTTCAAGAATGACTGTGCCTCATTCAGATGTCCCGTTTGCTGCAATTTTCTTATTTGGATGTGGAACTACTCCTCGTCCATGAATGGAGGAGCTCATGATGCTCTAGTTCATAAGACATCCTAAATCAGGGCTCTCTACCTTTGGGGATATATGGAGAACTCATCTCAGTGTTGGTTCTAAGGAAGAGTTCAAGAATCACATGATTGTGCCTCGATATTTCTTTTTGTTCTCACCATTGATCACAGGTCATGAGGGAGAATAAACTCAATCATACAATGACCATGGTGCCTCTAACCACTTAATCGAACAATTAATCTTACAAGGGTATTCTCAGGATTTCACAGACACTTTGATTCATCATATTGTGAGATTCAGTTGGTCTAGATGATGACTTTACCCCTATATGTTTAATTGGATGTAATGCTTGCTATGGAATTTGAGGTCATCTTACTTTCATGTAACTTGATTTTTTGCATTTAAATTATTGTCATGAGATGACTTTTGGATTTTGATTGGTCAACACTATAAAATCCATAACAAGTTATCTACTAATCAGAAAAATACATATAAATACTCGTTGGAAAGGATTTTCGACGAGGAATCGGTTTTTAGGGTTTTCAAACCACGTTTTACCTATCTATTCCTAATTTGGAGTAATATTATCATAAACATAGTAATATTAAATCAAGTTTTCCCAAATGGACTAACCTAATCAGTAACCCTAACCCTAATTTAGTACAATGAGATGATGTTTTCCAAAGGCCAATTTAGAGTTTAAGATGCTAATTAAAGTAATACTAAATAGGAATCATGTTATTTTCAAGAGGCTTAGGTTTTGCCTCAAGATAAGAGATACCAACTTAGGATTTGCTTTGCTCTGGTTAAGTGGGTCATTCCACTATACATAGGTATGTTGGTCAAATTGTAGGATATGTATGATTTAAGATAAATGCTTTCGATTTCAAATTCAATGTTGTAATCATGTTCATATATATATAAATTGATTGATGATTTCTATATCTTATGTCTTACAGTTACCATGCTTATTAAGATTATGGTTAATGATTAATGGATTTGAAGTTCAAGATTGAAGAGGGAGAAGTTCCATCATGTTAAATATTTAATGTTCAAGATTATGCTAATGTTCATATTATAAAATCATGTTATAATAATTTGATTAAGTTCCATATTCTCTAGCCATCAAGGGCCCCAAGGTCTTGTTATGGGCTATGATGCCAATTATGGGGTTTATAGACAATCATGGACCTCACTTGTTGTTATGGGATTTTAGCCAAATCATAGGCATTCGTGAAAATTATGGGCTCTTAAGTGGGCAAATTATAGAGAGTGCATATTTTACTTATTCAATTCTTCATGTTTTATATTCAAGTAATCAAGATTGCTTAATTCCAGTACATGTCAAGATTATCTATCAAGTCAAGTATATATGCTTATTTTCCAGTTCTTATAAAGTGTATAGTGTCTCTTAGTGATGTATGTCTCTATTTTCGCATGGACATGGGATGAGATTTCCTTAGTTCAATTAGAAAAGGAGAATTGAAGTGAGCCCTTCAGTTCATCTGACATCAAAGGAGACTTTAGTTTGGTGGGGTTCCATTTACCACTCAATAGATTATCTAGTTTAGTTTATCATTTCATACGTTATATTTTCTAAGCCTATATATTATGTTTGACAAATTATGTTTCCCCTCTCAAGAACAATGTATGAATCAATATTTGAGTAATGCATGGAATTTTATTTATCTTATTGTTATGTATATCATGATTTGTGATGTTCCTCCAAAGCTAAGTAACCCATGTTATGGAAAATATAGGGTTTGCTTCCACTGACATATATATATTTGGAGGGATGTTACACAGATCCACTTGCCTTTGGCTTTCTAGCCATTAGACTGCATATTTAAGGAAATAAATGGTTTTGTGACAGTTTGTGTGCTTACACGTTCAAGAGAATCAAGTGATTATTAATAAATTTATTCTTTCTTAAAAGGCATTCTTGTGTTCAAGTAGCATGTGTGTGTATTAATTAGTCATGTCTTTTTGTGTTCTTATATATTGGAGACACTCAAGTAAATAATAGTAGGTATTCTCTTTCTTATAGAGTTATATGTAAATCATGTCAATTTTATACCAATCATTAGTGCAATGAGAAATAAATAATTTTGTATTTAATTTTGATAATCACATACTACATGTTTAAGATCATAAAATGGTTGTTAATCAAAAGCATGTGCACATTTTCCAGAATCTAAGTTGTCTTTGCATTGGTCCATTCACTATTTGTGTTCCAAGATCCTATACACTATGCTAATCATTTTGATCTATTTTTGTGCTTATATGTTGGAAGGAGTTAGTTCACTAGAGTCTCTCTTTCTTAGTAGGTTGTATACAAATTATTGTATATGACTCTGTAGCACTAATTGTAAGCCCGTGAAAAAAATATTTTCAATGGAGGTTCAACCTTCTATCTATTTTCTACTCTACATAGATGTGTGTGTTATTTTCTACTCAAACATCCTATTTGTAAGGTTCTATCTGTCTACTTGAGTTAGTCAAGCTAGATACCTATATACTTTTTTTCAGCATCTAATTGAACATATTTAATCTAGCATTTTTTTATTAGAAGTTGTGATAGTTGTTACTCAGAATTTACTTTACATAGTTTTTAGTTAATTTTTTAAGAAAGAGGTGACAAAATTGCTGTTGACACTATTTGAATGGTTATAAACTTAACTATAGTAAGTAAACTCTTGTCATATTATTTTAATTTGAAGAATATCCACCATATTACTTCATTTTACACCCATCCCAATATAGTAATTTCGAGACTCAACATGTGATGATAAATTATCAAGTATTAGACAGTACAAGTACTACTAAAAAAACAATATTTTTTTTTTACAAAAGTGATGAAAATAGCTATTTGAGAAGTTGAATTTGTTGAATTATTTTTTTCACAAAACAATTGACAACACTTGACATAGGATATTAAAGTAAAATTCAATTGGTATGCAACCAGTTTTTCTTCAGATTCAATGTCAATAATGTTTTAGTTAATCTTATTATAATTGAAATGTAATTTATGTGATTAGCATGTACTTTTTTTTCTTGTTATTGTATAAGCACTACTTGTACATTAAAAGGTTGGACCCAAAATTTAGCTTTTTGCACTCAAATAAATTAAAATGAAAAAAAATATTATTTATATCTGGTTGTTATAGTGAAATTTGGTAATTTGCATGTTTTTCTTATGTTTAAAATTATGTATACAAGAGTATCATAATATATATACATGTTAGTCTCATAATATGTAGGAAAATATGGCTGCAAAAATAAAAATTTAATCTACCATATTCCCCATAAACCAATGGATCACATCAATAACTATAAGATGGGAAGGACGCTTTTGAGGATATACCTATTCCAGGAGCAAGTCCATAGACATCTCCTCGTCATTGTAGATGTGCAACAATCTTCTAGTTGCACTAGGACTCATCTAACTACTGTGTCTACTGGTCTGTACCATGGACTACAGCCTCGAATGTTGATGTCTCCAACAACTCCCCTCGCCACAGACTACTGATTGACATTGTCCTCCTTAGCAACTTCCCAAGGGCACCTCACCTCGAGAGAAGTCCACACAGACCAAATAGAGCTCTTATCATCTGGATCAAATGGACAAGAATGAGTTGTCCCTCCCATTGGCGTACTAGTCACCAACTTTCTCTTCCACAATAATGATCCTCAGTTGTTCTCTCTCGTTTCTAGCCCTTCTTAGTTAGGTAGGACTTTCTTGGGATATCTTGGTTACCACAACCAGAGAGGACAACAATTGTCAGAGAAACTACTTCTCAATTGTTTATGTTTTGTTTTGGGAAGCCCCCGGTACCCCTCTATTTATAGGAGGGGTTTGGGTCAGGGTTCCCAATCTGTGTGAGAGTGGAAGAGACCAAAAGATCTTGAATTTTCACAACCTACGATCACCAAAATGGTCATTTGGAAACCCAAATGGTCATCTAGGTAGTGAGACACACTACAACAAACATACTCATTAGCGGCCTTTCAGAAAAGCCACTAAAAAAAAGCCAATAAACAGGTTTAGCGGCATTTGTTGACATTTAAAAAAATGCCTCTAGCGCCAATGCCACTAGGAAGATAGTGGCTTAAGTTGTAAAAGCCACTAAAGGTTTGTCTTTAGTGGCTTCGAATAAATGCCACATAAAGGCCACTAAATCATCATTTGGCATTTATAAAAAAGCCACTATCCATCAATTGGCTTTTATACAAATGCCCTATTTTGTATTATGTTGGTGTATGAAAATGTTCTTATTGAGTTTAATGGCGTATAAAAAAGCCAGTAATGACTACTAGTTCTGTATTACTACATTTTCATGGCTTTTAGTCATTCAGTTTTCAACTCATTATCAGGTTTTCTAATTGAATGCCAATTGCAACCAAACTCAGTTTTTTGAAATTATGAATATTTTTTATTTATAAACAAATGATAATTACATGAGGAGGACATTTTTCCTTGCCCCTTATATTGAATACAACACCAACGACATACTTTCATACAACAATTTTCTATATAGTACAATAACTTCTGATTGAAGGAACTTGTCTTCAATAGAACACACAGAATATGCCACCATACTTGCAGCCTACATGACATCTTCCACGTCTTCAAATGTATCTTTCTAGTGGATTCCCCTCAACCACCCAGCCTCCACCTGCAAGCCAACTTGTCATTTTGGGCATCATGTTACCTTCTTCCCGGCCAATTGTGCCTCAAGGGTTGTCGTCTACTTTGCATAGTTCAGTAAATGTACAAGGAGTAGTGGCTAACGACAATCAACAACAATTACATGGATTGAGTATATCACAGTTGATTCAGCAGCCCATTCAGCAAGTACCTTCTCGTTCTAGATTAAGTAGACCTACCAAAGGATTGAATCAATTTTCTCAATGGCCTCCCTTCATAATGGACCTCTACAAAATACAAAGAGAGCATTAACAAAAAGAAGTATCAACCACTTCATTTTACCATCAAAATAACGGCATACATGCTATGGTGCCTATGATAAGCACACTGAAGCCCATGACCAACTTTCCTTCAGGATCTATCTGGCTAAAGGTCACTGAAGAGTGGAAATTATAAGCATCAGCTGGAACATTCAAATCTGAATAACAAATTGATCGATGTATAGCCACTTGACTTCGAAAAAGAAATAACAAATCATCTGTAAACTAGCATCTAGAATAACAAATCAGCTGGAAACCAACATCTAGAATAACAAATAAATTGGAAAACCAGCAACTAGAAATGCAGCAAAAAAGAAGGGATCTAGCACATGAAGATACCTCTGCTAATTGGAATGACTTTTGCTTATCAGGGAGCTCAATAGTAGTTAGCCCCCCAGATTTCATTCTTACATGGCAGCAAAGGGTAGATTACAGATAAACAAGCAGCCATTCTTAAGAACTTGCTCATTTTCATCCTACAAATCCATTAGAGCCTACAACATCAAACCGCCACTATCAATTTCAAGATTATCACATTTAGCACCATGTATAGGAAATAAACAAAAAAACCCATACTTATAGATCAAACTATTGGGCTCGGCCATCCCCCATTCTCATTCTTGAGCTTCATTCACATCATCCAGAGGTATTTGCACTCGCTACAGCCATCCCTGAACAGTACAAATCTATTGATAATCACACCACTAACACAGACATATACCACATATGCTCAATTAATAGATGTGTAGAAACAAATGTGATGATTCTTGTAGAAGCAAATAATTTACCTGCTGACTCATCTCAACAATGCCACCTGCATTATCAACAATAGGTCCAAACATATCCATAGTCAATACATATGCAGCAGTACTCAACATCCAGGTTGAATCCACCAAGTGGCCTAATACAGAGCAGCTGCAACATCCATGTCGAATCCACCAATAGACTAACTGACAGTACATTCGTTCATCAAATTAAAAAGAAATTTACATTCCATCTCTATCAAAGCAATGTTCATGTTTGATTATTCATCAAATTAAAAAGAAATTTACATTCCATCTCTATCAAAGCAATAAGAGAACTAACTTCAATAATTATGAGTGATGTTTGCTTATTCAACAGAGAACAATATAAAAACTCCCCAATAGATGAAATTCCCTTGGAAATATGTATGAAGGCATGTGAAGAATGAGACATAATAACAAGGTAAATAATGATTGCTGCTCTGCAAAAAATGTGTGGAATATGCAATGGTAAATTCATGAGTTAATTATTAAACAGAGATGTAGAAAAGATTTGCACCAAACATGCTTGTCCTACAGGGAAGCTGAGCATACTCCTCAGAAGCATGTAGTTATTAGACAAAGATGTGGCTGCCACAGCTCATTGTACAAAGTGCAATGCTTCCCTCAATGCAGAAGGAAATTCCACCATATGACCTATGAACCAGTCATTATCTCACATATTTGACAAGGCTACAACTGGGTTGTCTTGGATTGTATTCAGCCACTATAGTCCTCCCTATCGCTAAAAACAAGTTTGGTCTTGGTTGGCTCCACTTCTAACCTGATCATGTGCAGTTCAAGAACATGAAAGTAACAATACATAAAAAGGCCTGGAAAGTTTGTATTTTCCTCAATCCACCACTTTGGGTGCACCTTTGGAGTTATGTGTGTTAATTGGAAAGAGATCAGGGATAGGAATGCAGAACTGCAGGGCTTTTGGCTGTATTTGGCTTAAAGTAGATGCCAAACAGAGCATGCACAATTCATATCATATACAGAGGAAGCCTTTTCACCCCTAATGGTGCAAGCCTCATAGACAGATGGACCTCCAACAAAATATAGCATATGCAAAAACACATGTGATTGTTCAACTATCACAACAACTCGAGTGGTCACTTGAAGGCAATTTATAAAAAATTACAATTACACTTACAAAGTGACATGTTGAATAACCTTCCCTCTTCAGCTCATCCTTCTCTTCTAATTGAGCACTCAACATATTTTTCTCCACTCTAAGATTCTCCAATGGAAACTGAAATGATATGTAAATAAGTTTGGTATCTTTAAAAATCAAATGATGGGCATAGAAGCACTAAAGCATGGGCAGAAATAATGATGTGGCAACTTCTGGTTCACTTGTATGATATGTATCATTATAGCTTAGTAGCATACCATCTTTGTACACACTTAGCATCAATAGAATGTATGTCATGCCCATGGAAAGCTTCAGACATGCATTCAACAAAAGGAGTCTTTGAAATTAAATGCAACTCGATCTTCACAAAAATGTACATGTATACATGTCCCTTTCCAGCATCAAGATAGAACTATAACACAAAGGGGTAAAGATCAGCCTCCAATTCCAAAGTGGATTACATAAAAACAACTATAGATCTCCTCTCTTTAGATAGTATCCAAGAATGCATACTATATCATGATGATTTCGTGTTAGCTTAATGACACTGAAGGACACCAAAATAAAATAACTTCATGGATGACAAAGGAAAAGTGAAAAATGTACCTAACTCTTAAATTATGGTTAGGTTTTAGTTAACTTGTATCTCTTAAGCATTCAAAAACCCATACATATGCTAAGTAGTCAAAATTCAAAACTTACATCAACTATTGACGGCTTGTCCGACTGCCCAGGGCTCCCATGGGACGCATCCATTCCTAGTATAATAGTTGGCTCTTAGGAAATCTTTAGCATGGATGGAGGATGCTCAGCTGTGGTGAACTTCTCTGCAGGCTTATTCAGGATCTCATTCATTGTGGAAACATTAAGTGCATTGTCAGTAAAAAAAATTTATGTATTTCGTTTACTAATTTAAACGAAATACATTAAAAGATTTTACTTACAACGCCCTTCATGTTTCCACAGCGAATGAGATCCTGAATATGCCTACGGGTGTCACATTGCGTAGAGAAGTTCACCATAGCTGAGCATCCTCCATCCATGCCAAAGATCTCTAATGTGCCAACTATTATATTAGGAATGGATGTGTCCCATGGGAGCCTTGGGCAGTCGGACAAGACATCAATACAGAGGTTGTCAACTCTCGAGATTGGCCTTTAATTAATCTCCAAGTATAGAGATGCAGTTAGTAGAGGATCATTACCATAGTTATTGGCTTTTAGGGCCTGCATCACAACCACATGTTACAGAAAGGGTATTATTTTAGATGGAGGGGGTAAAGGAAAAAAGACAAATATACAAATGTTGTTTTAACAATTAAGGGAACAAGGAGGAACCCACATTACTAAGAACACCCATTCTTTCTTGAGGTTTCTGCCTAGACTTCTCAACCAGAGCAGACCCCTAAAATGTTGACAATGACTTAGTGTGCCTCTACAAAATGCAAAAACACCAGGCTATATTATACTTAGTACCAAAAACAAAAAATTCAAAAACAACGCAGTGAGAAAACAGAACAGTATTCGTACAAGTAACACACCTCATATGTACCCACAACCAAGAATCTAAAACACTGCTCATAGCTAAAAACCACAAACCAATCATAATGCGTGTATCATCCATAATACTAAGATTCTCCATAACAAAATTAAAAGTAGGACAAAACAAAATAGGATTGTTATTTGGCAACATTGTCTATGACAATGGACATGAAACACCATTACTTTGGATCGGCATGTACAAATAACAAAGTGGATTACATAAAAACAATTATAGCTCTCCTCTCTTTAGATAGTATCCAAGAATGCAATTAAATTTAAACTTCATGTCCTGCAACAAATGGAAACGACTTTAGATACTACTTTTGTTTTCAATTATGTAACAATATAAGCAATACTTTTTGCTCACCTTGGCAACATATGTGTTTTTGGCCATGCTATGACGTTGCCAACAACATCATCAACAGATTGATATTGATCATAAGGTCTAACTAGAGGATCGTCGCCCAACAAAGCAACCTCTACATAAACAACAACAAATGATGAGCCTAAAATTGCACCTCCCACCCTTTTCATGGGGTCAACCTCAGAGACTCGGCCGAATGCAATTCTAGCATCTGGATCTGTAAAACTCAACAGATACACATCCTACAAAAAAATACAGTTGACATAACAAATTTATATTATCGTAAAATGAAGTGAAATTCACAGTAATACAAACATACTTGTCCCTTCTGAAATGATGAATGTCTTATATGGAGTGGAGTTTGCATTAATAAGTTTGTCTGCACAAATATTTTATTTTTGTCATAAGTCCATAAAAGTCAACATGGAAAATAATTGATACCACACATCCTGTATAAATAGTATTCATACATGGCCAGTGCCCAACCCCGTAATCGTCTTTTTTAGCTCATAAAATGAATTAGGTAAATGTTCTCCTTCTGGTAGCATCTTCTTAAAGAACGTAAGAAACATAGATGATGCTTTCTTAGTCAAGCCATTAAGACAAACCAGGTGATAGAATTCTAGGATGCAAGCAGTTTTGCTATATTTCTTACACCCTGGATATAATTCTATCTCAGAATCCTTTAAAAAGATATAAAAAATTTTAGTATTGAAATGTTGATCACTAGATGGCTCCACTCCTTCTGTATTTCCATCTTCACTGAAACTCGGAAAAGTGTCATGCAACATATCTTGTAAATTTTCAGCATTAAGGAAATCTCCCTGATCAGTAGGAGCATCCATTTGAACATTGGCATCTTCACCATGAAAAGCCCAAGAAATATTGCTTGGTAAGAAGCCATGCCACAGTAGATGGCTCAATGCAGTCTTTCTAGTGATCTGGTATACATTAGCACACTTTCTACATGGGCATACAGTCTTGACTCCAATCGATGAATGTTCAAAAGCAAAATCCAAAAATTTAGATACTCGACATAAGTATTTACTGCTGGTTCGGTCATCCTATGCTATCCAAGACTTATCCATTCTATAAAAACAGTCAAACATATACCATATGAGTAAGTATGTCATATTAAAATAGACTATACAATATGATAAAATACTAGTGTAATCATGCAAATGGGAACATTCATGGGAACACACACTTCAGTTATAAGCATTCATGTAGCAACTTTTAGTTCCATTCATTAATCTCTTTTTACATCCACACACAGGGGTGTACCCCTAAACAGTTGCTAAACAAAGGGGTTGGTGTACCCCTAAACATGCGCATAATTAAAAAAATTATTAATACAGACAAGTCTAGATAGATAGACAACTAAATACTACACCAACATGGTCCCACATCAGTAACTTCGAGGACTTATCATTGTGGCGATCTTCTCCTGAAGTTCAGAATAGAAAGCAGCTATGAGTATTCATTGCTTTCAGACAAAAAGTGTAAAGACAATTTTTTTGTCTTGACAGTTATATTTGTTAATTGGACTTACCGTGGTCTTTTTGATGATGAAGTTGTGTCACGAAGCTCCTCACTATATTTAGATGAATCTGAACTGACAGGGGCCTCAGATTCAGATTCCTCATAGATGATATCTGATGTCGTGCGCTCATACCACAGTAGATGATCGGGGGTCTCGCAGTTGATGTTGGTTATCTAAACTTTGATGGAATTATGGCCAACTGGATGGAGAAAAATCTTTTCGCTACGGCCCACATGCATCTCTCCAATCCAATCACGCCAACCGGATTTTGATACAAGATTTCCCACCAAATCATACTCAACCTCGATAACATGTGAATAATTGCCAAAAGTTAGGGTCACTTTAGCAGGCATGTAGTGTCTTCCTTTTAGAAAACGCCAATGTTTGGGTATGACCAATTGGTTTAAGGAACGATCATCTAGGATGATGTCCAATTGTTATTTAATAGGGTACATTAACATTGACATAGAGGCCCAGTTCATAGTGATTGTTGTGGGTGGACAGAGACTGCATAATATTAGTATTAACAAAGTGTAAGTACATATAATGATGTTATATATTTTCAGAAAAAGTTGTATAACATCAATTAACCTTTTATTGATTGTCATAACCAACTTTGTTGTGGTAGATATGATAGCTTGAAAAGAAGTCTAATAGAGGAGATCATGTCCTATATCTTTGCAATCGGTCCAATGTTCACTAATCCTTCTTTGAGAATTTCAAGGAAGTAACTAGTATTATCTATAATTTGATGTATCTTTTTTTACTGAACCATGCGTGCCTCCTCCTTTATTAAAAACAACACCAAAACATAGTTTAACTCTTTACAAGCTAAGAAGCTAACAACTGTACAGAAAGGAAAACTATAACTATCTATTTATGCTATTGACATCACGTATACACAGGGTCCAAACCCCTTTGGGATCACAGATATGAAGGAGCACGACCGTACTTAAGCTTGAAGAAGGACCAAAGCTCAGTGCAATAGAAACAATCAAAGAAGAGGTGTTGTCCATCTTCTTCATGCTTCCAACATAGATAGCAAATAGAAGGGAGCTGGAAGTTAAAATTCTATAAAGTGTCCTGAGAAGGTAAGTGTTGAAGGTAACATTTCCAAAAGAAAACATAGATATTCCTAGGAATCAAGGACGCCCACACATCAGCAGTCCAATTCAGAACTTGAGCCTTGGACCTGCATAAGTCCCAACACTCTTTCAGAGACAAGGATACCTTACCATTAACAAGAATACAATCTTCAGTATTTGCATTGGGAACAGCCAGATTTTGAAGGATCTGGAGAACATCATCTCCTCCACGAATATTACCAGGGATTGCCCAATTACCATTACTCCAACCTAAGTTAATGATTCTAGAAACTCATGATAACTAGTGAATCAAATGATTTATTGAACATGTAGGCTATAGACAAATGAAAACAAAAGATGGATATAGACATAATGGGGAATTATGAGGAAACAAAACAAAATTGTAGTCGTGGGGTACTGAATCTTATTGTAGGCCTCATCTTCACTCTACATGGTGGTGATGGTGGCAAGGAAGGATAATACATCTTTCCTTGCCACAATGACATGATTTAGACACCTTTAAGGAATCACACCAATGGATTTGGACTGTTATCATCACAACTGGTGAAGAGTGATGATGAGTTTGGCAGCACTTCATGGAAGAAGATGGGCCCTTTTTTGAAGGCTTGGGGTCCCTATTAATAGGAATTGGTGTTTGATCAAGGCACATGAGCATTTTCTTGCACTCCAAGAATCATGAGAGGTTCCTTGGGCAAACACTTAACTAATTAGGTAGGCATAGGGGTTAAAAGGATCTTTGTCACTGGACAAGAGCTTGTTATGTATCCATTGATAACTGGAGTCTGTCCTCCACTACTGGATGTGTTTCTTCATTTGGTAATGAATACAATGTTCTCATTAGTGGGAGATAGAAACAATTACATAGGTAGGTGAGGTCTGTGATCCCATAAATGGACTCTTGTCTACAAGTATGTAGGAGGATTAAGGAAGCTTTTCCATTATTTGGTGACCTACTCTTGTCATCGGTCTATGGATACTTATGGAAATGCATAGTCTTTGAAGTCTAAGGTTTCTGGAGCATGAGGACCATCAATTTATGGATACCAATGAAAATGTAAATAATACATCATTAGTTGGTTAATAAATAAAGTTCCAAGTCTTCAAGTTGGTCACCCACCTAACCATCAGTTGATGTGCTTAGCACTTTTTGTAGATTTCTATAGATGAGAAAGGATTGAGGTTTTCCATCGATTGATGAACCAATGGTTTTTATAATATTGATTATGAGTGTCCTTTTATTGACTAAGAGGTCATTGTTTGAAGAATAATCTCAACTAATGAAATTTCTTCTGCTCCAAAACTCAGTAATTTCCTACAAAATGATTGAAAGTTATTACTAAATGGTGGACATATCATTTAATGCAGATAAATACAAGACTTATATTTTAAAGAATAGAATAAAAAGGGAAATACAGGGTAAAATATGCATATAACACCAAAATCGGATTTTATCCAACCTTACATGTGGTATGACCTATATGTTACCAAAATATTAAGTGTTTGGCTATGTATGTACATTGTGTTCATTCACCACCCAAAATACTATCTATTAACTATGAAGCCCCTAAAACAAAGAGTGTCACTCTCAAATACACACACAAAATATATCCCTCAAGTGTATGAGTTCGGACACATTCTAAATATTTTAGTCATACATAGGTCACTCCACCTTCCACTTTATCCACCTCGTACCTGAATAATATGACCCAAATTGAGGAAAATGTGGCATGAAACAAAGTGGTGGTTCATATCCATGGAAAAAATCATATCAATCCAATCCATATAAAAAAACACAACTAAAGCTAAGCATGGGAAAAAATCAGTAAATCTTAAGTTAAAATCTCTATTGAAATCCTGTATAATTTGCCTTAGGAAAATATTTTGTGCCCAATCAGTAAATCGTGCATGGGCTTGTTTGTCGTGGCCATCTTTGGTGATCTAGACTGGAGGTTGGCTTCTCCTAGAGGGGACGAGATGGGGGTGGGAGGTGGAGAAGATGGTGAGAGTGTCACCAAATTGGGAGGCAGAGAAGAGGTGAGAATAGGGTGTGAGAAATAGAGTTTGACCATGGGTGGGATTTTTGGGGGTGCAGGGGGCTAGCGGAGTGAACGAGGGAAAAGGAGAGAAACCTGACGAGCTCATTGAGTTATTGCGGGGAGGAGAGGGGGAGCGCCAACATACCTCTTCAGAATGTTGCAATGCTTTGGATGATTGGAGTCCCTCGAGCTCGCCAGTGCCTGAGGCGTTGCTTTAGGTTGGCTAGGTCCAAATCCCGATTGATGCGCACGGCCAGAACTCTCCTCGACGCGCAAATGCCGGTTCCAGGGACTCACCGTCGGTGCTGGACGACAGCTTCTCTGGAGCTTCTCTATGGCCAGCAGCTTCTCTTCGCTGGCTTCCTTGCTAGGGCTCGTTGCGAAGGAGAGACTGGAGAGGGAAAGGAAGTCGCAAGCTTGTGAGAGAGCGGCACGGGTTGAATTAGGGAGAGTCAGTGAAATTTGGAGCGCGAGTCAGTGAAATTTGGAGCAGGAAAGGCAATATTGCCTTAGCAAATTTGGGTATGGCAATTTAGGATTGCCGCTAATTAAAAATACAAATGCCTTTAATGTTAAGTTCTTTTTAGAAACTCTATAATAGGAAGTTTAGTAGCATTTTAATTAAAAATGCTTGTATATTAAAAAGATAGTGGCTTTTTTTATAAATTCCACTAGAATAAATGCCGCTAATGGGCAATTTTGCTGTAGTGACAATCATTTTGCTCTACGAGATGGTCATTTCACAATTTCCCAATTGAACACAAAATTGGAAATTCATTTCCAATTATTACTAAACTTTAACTACTTGCATCAATAGAATTGATGACTCAAAATGAATGAATTTTATCATGAATTTAGGAAAGTTACTAGAACCTTTCTTTGTCCTAACCAAGCCGATTGGTTCGTTAAGTGAACGGTCATCTCACTCTACTTCATCCAACCAGTTCACCCAGTAGTCAATCGTTTGGAGCCTAATTCATGCAAAACATCACAACCTCAGTTCCAATCATCCCGACACTCCAAACATTCATCTAAATAGTTGATTTAATCATTTGGCCCTCCAAACAGCCATCTCACTAAGTGAGTTAATCGGTTGGCAGTGCAGTTAGCTGGTATGTTGCATGAATTGAATACCTAAACACTTTAGTGATCAATTCAATGATCATTAAAAATTAAACTCCTCTTATAGGTGAAGAACCACGTGTGTGACCCTATAGGTCCCATATTAAATTGGCAGTGAATGTTCATAATAACTTATGACATCACAAGCAATGAGCGGTACCTAGTCGCACATCAATGCTACCCAAGTAAATAGAAAGTTGGGGAATAACTTCAACCTACAATCTGTTCTTGGTGTTATAGTTTTCGTATCATTCCTTTGTCTCTGATATCCAAATTGAACTCGAGGCATGGAGTAGTCACACTTTTCAACATTCAATCTTGGTTCTTGAAATAGAGCAGACTGTTTGAGATATATGTAAGCTCAATGTCACATATTGACTCACATGTGTGTGGCCATGCATTACTCAATCTATTTACTCAAGAGGCCTAGGATATCATACTCTCATAGGAGGGACAACTCCCATTTCTATCATTCACAGCTAATCCCCATGTGTCACAATCACCCAATCATCATCTTTATAACAACCCATGTTTCAAGATTGTGTTTGATGAAGTCAAAGCATACCAAACGACATGTGATGAGTGTAGTGATTTTAGGTCTAAGAACTACAAACACCACCATCACTATGAGAGTTGGATATGACTACCATGCTAATGGTTTCCATGTGTGAGTCTCTGGTGGGTTTGTCCAATACATTGTTCTCGAAGATGTATCTATGTCTTGGTTTAATATAGCCATAACATGACTAAAGAGATTTTGTAATCAACCAACCCACATTATGATCTTGTATGTCATTGTTGTCTATTAACCTTCAACAATAAGAACTAATTAGGGACAAAATGAGAATATATATGTACTCTAAACATTCATATAATCTCATTTCTCTACATCATGTACTTCAAGACATACATCATTGAGTAATATTATTCTCTAGACATTTATAATGTTATACCATTATCTCATAAATGAATTAAACAAAACAAATTAGAAGCTTACCTTTATTTATTAATCAAATCAATTAGAAATTTTGCCATTACAATCATCATATGATTGGCTCTCTGGGCATACATACCAACAGACTCCCAATTGTACTTAGAGCCAATCACTTATGAATCATATTCCAAGTGATTTAACATGTCCATCATGCTTCTGCTGTGAAAGTGCCTTTGTCAAGGGATTAACATCTTCTTATTGTATGATCTCTCGTATGAGATGGAACCACCTTTGTATATTCTTTGAGCACCAATGTGATTTGGGTTCCTTAGCTTATTCAATAGCTCAATTGTTGTAACAATATATCTCAATTGTGTCATTGATGCATGGAACGACCCCAAGTTCTATAATGGACTTCTTGATCCATACAACCTCCTTTGTTGCATTCGACATAACAATATACTCAGACTCTTTTATATAATCGACAACTATCTATTGCTTGAAACTCTTCCAGATTATATCTATGTTGTTTAGGCAAAACACAAATCCATATTGTGATTTGTAATCATATTTGTCAGTCTGGAAGCATGCATCAGTGTAACCTCTTACCACCAACTCTTCCTCTTTTCTTAAGAACAAGAACTAATCCTTAGTCCTTCTCAAGTACTTGAGGATGTTGTTCATGGTTGTCTAGTGAGCATCACCTAGGTCTGACTGATATCTTCTCATCATGCTCAAGGCATATGAGACATCTGGATGGGTACATAACATTGCATACATGATTGATCCTATTGCTGAGGCATATGGAATCAATCTCATGTGTTCCCTTTCTTCACAAGAATTGGGACTTTGACCCTTTGAGATGGGAACTCCATGTAGCATAGGAAGGTTTCCTCTCTTTGAGCTCTCCATGCTGAACTACTTCAACACTTTGTCAATGTATGTACTTTGACTTAGTCCAATAAGCCTCTTGGATCTATCCCTATAGATATTGATCCCCAAGATATAGGTTTCTTCTTCAACGTCTTTCATAGAAAATGTATTTCCTAGCCGTGTATTTACCTTTTGTAATGTTGGGATGTCATTCCCAATCAATAATATGTCATCAACATATAATATGAGGAATGTCATTGTGCCCCACTAATCTTCTTGTACATACAAGGTTCATCTTCATTTTGAATAAAGACAAACTCTTTGACTGTCTAAAAAAAATGAAGATTCCAGCTCTGAGATGCTTGCTTCAATCCATAGGTCGACCTTTGTAGCTTACAAACTTTATTTTCATCCTTCACATTTATAAAACCCTTAGGTTGTGTCATGCACACATCCTCAAGAAGATTCCCATTAAGGAATGCAGTTTAACATCCATCTGCTAAATCACATAGTCATGATAAGCTGCAATGGAAAGCATGATCTTGATGGACATAACCATGGATACTAGAGAAAAAGTTACATCATAGTTAAAACCTTGAACTTGTTTGAAACCCTTTCCAGCCAATCTTCCCTTATATGTTTGAACTTTTCCATCCATGTTGATCTTTTTCTTGAAGACCCACTTGCACTCTATGGGTTTTACCCCTTCAGGTGGATCCACCAAAGTCCATACTTTGTTGGGATACATGGATTTTGTCTCAAATCTCATGTCTTTAAGCCATTTCTCAGACTCTTGTCCTTCAATAGGATCTAGATAAGTTATTAGCTCATCATCTATGACCAATTCCTTGCTTTCCTAAGTCACATGATATCCAAATATTTCAGGTTCAAGGAGTGCCCTATTAGATCTACGAGGTTCATGTGTTACTTGAGGAATTTGAGACTTCATAACATCGTGTAATTTTATTTGTTCCTCTTATTCATCTACTTTTTCTATATTCTCCTGTTGGTCTCAAACCTATTTGAGTTCCACTTCTCTCCCACTGATTTCTTTGGAAATGAAATCCATCTCAAGGAATGCAGCATCCCTATAGACAAACACTTCGTTGTCAAATAGGGAATAAAAGTAATATCCTCTTGTTTCATAGAATATCCAACAAAATAACATTTATCAAATTTCAGACCAAGATTATCATAAAATATCATTTAACATAAGCTTAACATCCCCAAATCCTCATAAAATACACTTTGGGATGTTTCCCATGCCATATCTCATATGGTGTCTTTTGGACTAATTTAGATGGTACTTGGTTTAGTGTATATGCGGAAGTTTCTAGAGTATACCCCCAGAAGGTAGTCACAAGCTCAACTAAACTCATCATTGATCACACCATATCTAGCAATGTTCAATTCCTTCTTTCTAATGCACATTATGATGAGGTGTTCCAGGTCGAGTCCATTGGGATATGATCCCAAGGGATTTAAGAAGGTTTTCAAACTCTTAGTTTAAGTATTCTACACCTTGATTGGAACAAAGTGCCTATAATACTTTTACCATGTTGGTTTTTGTACTTCATTCATAAAATCCTTGAACCTGTCAAGGGTTTCTGACTTATATTTTATTAGATAAACATAGCCATATGTATTGAAGTCATCCATGAAGGTGATGAAGTACTGATACTCACCTCTAGTGGTTATTCTAAAAGGACCACACACATCAATGTATGAGTCCTAATAGATCTCTATTCCTCTCATTTTTACCAGTGAAAGGGGACTTAGCCATCTTGCCTAACAAATAAGATTCACATGTCTCTATTCATTCTAGATAAAAAAAAGTCTAGATAACCATCTTTATCGAGTCTAGATATGTGATTCTCATTTATGTTCCATAGATGAAAATTCCAAAGGTATGTTTTGTTTGAGTTCTTGAGTATCATTATATTCATATTAACATTATGAACATTTTTCTTTAGATCTAACAAGTAAAGACCATAAGACATTGGGGCAGTGTCATAAAAGATCCCATCTTTGAAAATAGAACATCGATACTTTTTAATATGGAATTCAAATGCATACGTGTTTTTAAAAGATATAGAAATGATGCTTCTAGTTATAGCATGTACATAATTACAGTTCTTTAAGTCTATTACAAGACCTGTGGGAAGAGATAAACTATAGGTTCCAACTGCCCTGGTCACAACTCTTACATAGAAACTCACGGTTCCACCTCACATTTTCCCAAAGGCCTACTTCCTTTTAGATCTTGCACTTCTGAAAAAGTGTGAGATCGACATCTGGTATATAGTACCCATGATGAATAAGTAGATAGATTTATCTTAATCACTTATATGCATGAAGTAGAGATCACCTTCCCCATCATCTTCATCTTGCATGCCTTCAAGTACAAAGGATGAGTTTCTCTTGTATTCTTCTTTCTCCTTATCTTGAGTGGTGAAGATTTGGATTTAGGCTTGATCTTAGAACTATTCTTGACCTTGATTTGATCCTTGGACTCAGCTCCACTGATCTCCATCATAGCCTTGTCCTTCTTCAATCTTGCTTCAGCATGAATCAACATGGCAAGCAAGTTTGACATCGGTCTGGCCATATTATTCACGTGATAACACACAATAAAGTAGCTATATGATTCTGGCAATTTCTTTAAAATCATATATGTGGCAAATTCTTGGCTCAAGGTGAATCCCAATTCTTCAAGATGATACACATGTCCAATCGTATTGAGAACATGTTCTTCTACTAAGGTTCCCTTTGTCAGCTTAGATTCAAGTAGCACCTTTATGATATTGTCCCTTTCTTGCTTTCTAGGGCCAAGTGTCACTTTCTTAAGATGTGTTACCATCTCAAGAGCACCCATGTCCTTGCACTTCTCACACAACTCATAGTTCATGTATCTAAGTATAAGGTACTTTATCTCTAAGGCATCCTTAGCATGCTTACAGTAAGCATCCACTTGTGCCCTAGGTGTATCGAGAGAAAGTATTTTTGGAACTGCTTTGTCAAGGACTTAGAGGTTCAACTCTTCATTGAGATCCATTCTTAATCCAAAACCGTTTGTGAAAATTTTTCTTGTCAAGTTTGTCCTTCATAACGTCAATTTTTGATGGAGCTTCCACTCGCGTGGAATTGCGTGCACCACTAAAAATCCTGAAGATGGTGATTCTTTAAGTTTAGCCTTGCTTATACTAGATAGAGAACTCCACCCACGTATGCTAAGATACGTGGAAGTCTTATCGTAGTATAGTTAAGGGTCGAATCCTCGAGACAACGGTCTTGTTGTTGCCAACAAGATGAAAAACGTTGGAATCTCACTTAATCACTCAATAGTTGGTATTTAGATCAAAAAGGGTGATTTGGTTGTTTTTAAGCTAGGTGCAAGAAAAGTAAAGAAAGTAGGTAAATCTAATGAGTTAAACTATGATAAAAGATCACTAGGGTGTGATCGGTTTTTCACCGCCACTACACATGGATCAATACATGCAAAGCAAAAGCATAACCTGCAAAAGAGTCTTGTCAGTTAGTATCCTTGTAGACTTCGCTTCCTTTCGGAGAACTAACTACGAGAAGTGCGGGAATTTTGCAACGCCAGCCATTCCCGAACAAATGGTCACATTACTTTGCATCATTCCCCTTGCATAGTATGTTCCTCGACATACCAAGGTTGCACTTCCATATGTCAACTGATTCCATTTCATAGTATGAAAGTGCAACAGATGATAGTGAGTTTACTTCACTTCTTGAGATACACTTCCAGATACCGAAACAGATGCATGGTGGATACATGCACCAAGAACCAACATACAAATGAGTTTCAAATCTAATAGTACAAATGTAGACAATTCATACTAAAAGATAAAGGATAACACAAGTTGGAGATCAAGCAACATGCATTCATTAATCATTTGATGTCGAACTGAAAAGATAAGAACTCTATATTACAAGTTATGGATTACATTTGCATGATATGAAAACATGGGTAGCGGGGCTACTCCCCGCACCCTAGTGAGAGAGACTACTCGCTCATGACTAGGACAAAGAACGAGGCAAGAAGAGAGAGAGAGAGCATCATCCCCATGAAGGAGAGAGGAAAGTCAACCCCTGGGAGAGAGAGCAATGATCCACCGGTCTTCAAAGGTTGCACGATGATGAGATCTCCCCTTCCCACCTTCTTTGGCGAAGAAGGAGAAAGCAGCTTCAAGATGGAGTATGGGTCTCAGACCGGTAGCCCCAGGGCGGAGGATGGAAGTAGCAAGAGCTCTGGAGTGATTGAGGCAACCTTTAGACGTCTGAAACTTCATGTCCTGTGGAGGACCCTTGGGGTCTTATTCATAGGCCTTAAGTGAAGTCCAAACGGTTTGGAGACCGTTTGGACCTCAAGACCGTTTGGGCCTGAGACCGTTTGGATCTTGTGACCGTTTGGTCTTGAGACCATTTGGATCTCAAGACCGTTTGGATCTCAAGACCGTTTGGGACCTCAAGACCGTTTGAACTTCATGTGGTCTCTAGACCGGTTGGCTTCATGCGGTCTTGAGACCGTTTCAACTCCATGCGGTCTCGGGACCAGTAGGCTTCATGCGGTCTTGAGACCGGTTGACTCCATGCGGTCTCGGGACCGGTTGGCTACATGCGGTCCTGGGACCGTTTGACTCCATGCGGTCTCGAGACTGTTTGAATCCATGCGGTCTCGGGACCGGTTGGCTGCATGCGGTCTTGAGACCGTATGGCTCCATGCGGTCTTGGGACCGTTTGGCTTCATGCGGTCTTGGGACCGGATGACTCCATGAGGTCTTGGGACCTTTTGGCTTCATGCGGTCTTGGGACCGGTTGACTCCATGCAGTCTTGGGACCGTTTGGCTTCATGCGGTCTTGGGACCGTTTGAATCCATCGGTCTCGGGACCGGTTGGCTTCATGCGGTCTTGGGACCGTTTGACTCCATGCGGCCTTGAGACTGATTGGCTTCATGCTGTCTTGGGACCGTTTGAATCCATGCGGTCTTGAGGTTGAGTTATTCTTTTATGATTTTTTTTTGTGTTTTTCTGCATATATAAAAGGGAAAAGTTAATCTGATGGTATATTTTCAAAGAAGGGTAAAGTTGGGATTATGTATAGTTTTAATTTAGAAAGAGTATGGAAAACTAAAGAAAAAGACTAAGATAATTGCCTAAAATAGGAGGTTATCACCCCCCCAACTTAGAGTCTAGCTTGTCCTCAAGTTAGATAGAGCTGAGGCATGTAATGGCGAGGCGAATTTATTTAGTTAGGGTTTCCATACCCTTGCTTCAATTCTTGACCTGAGTTCTTATGAGGTCAGATCAAGTCTTACTGCTTGCCTTGACTCTTTCAGGTTTCGAGAGTTGCTTGGGTCTCAGATTCTTTCCGTATCTCGTAGCTCGCATTTGGACCACCTTTATTATGTGCATGTTGATAACTCTAATCAGCTTTATACCTCTCTAAAAGACCTACTGGAAGCTAGAGAGGGTGTGAGGGTTGGCTAAAGGCTTGAAGTGTAACTCCCCCTTCCTGTGGGGGAGGGACTGTCTATGCTTTTAGGATCTCACTACCAGGCACGACACATCTGCCTTTATGAGGGCAACTGAATGTACCGGCCGGGTGAGTCCTTTATGAGCCTTTCATATATTTGCATACCTTAGGGTTTCACTACCGGGCACGACACATCTGCCTTTGTGAGGGCAGCGGACTGTGCCGGCCGGGTGAAACCTTCATCGATTCTTTATATAGATCCTTATTCATGGCACAACTCTCATAATTTTATTCGTCTCTCTGGCTTTTATTCAATAGCTCGCAGGCTTGGGTTTTGGGGTTTTGTTTGGGAAATTATTTTGGGCGGCCAAGCCTCTTTTATTTTGAAGGGAGGAAAACTGTTCTGAGGGTTTTCAACATGCACTTATTTGGTTTGTGGTCCACTTGCAGAGCTTCTTGATTTGGAAGTTGCCTGATTCCCCTCTCACCCTTGAGAGCTTGGCTTAGTTCTGCCTTGATTTTGACATGTGGAGAGTCAGATAAAGAATTGAAGCAAAAGCAGGAAAATCAATAGTGGAGTGACATTATTAGATCGCCATTAAATGTCTAAGTGCTATTTACTTTTGGGGACTAACATGATTCTAGAGTTAAATGAGGGTGATTCTACTCAAAAAAACAAAAGGGTTAATTAAAGAGAAAGTTAAAAAGGGAAAAAGTATAAACAGAGAAAAGAAAAGAAGGGGAGAGGTGTGAAGAAATGGTACCTCGCCCTTGTCTAATGTACCCCCCCCCAACTTATCACTGACTCTATCCTTAGAGTGTCAAAGTGATAGGTTGAGAAGTAATTAGGACAAGGGCTGCAGGCTAAGGTAAATCTGCATTAGCCCCCGGGGAATGAAGGAGATTGGATGCGAACTATCCTCGTAGAGCGTGGTAGTCCACGTCAGTCATCTCTTCTACTGGTCTTTGGAGGACGATGATGGTGTACATCCAGTAGAGGACGTGGAAGCCGCAGTCATTGGACATTGATGATGCCCCAAGCTGCGTAGTGACTGTGGATGTAGTCACCAGCGGTGTCGGGGTGGTGGCAGATGTGAAAAGTGGTGGAATTTGAGGTGAAAGTGTTGGTAGTGATAACGATGGTGTGGAAGCTGCAGGGGTGAAAGGGAAGGTGGTAAAGTCGGGCATAGGGATGGAGAACGGAAAGCCCGAAGGGGATAGGGAAGATGAAGTGGATGTGAATGGTTGCGTGGATGTAGTGGTGGTGATGGGAATGAAAGTGGGGGTGATGACAGGGATGGTGGTGGTAGTAGCAGGAATGGTGGTGGTAGGTTTTGCAAAAGGTTGATCCATGGCAGAGGCGGGTCGGACTTGTTTTCTTGCCCGTTTCTTGGAGGGTTGCCCAGATGCAGTCTCCAGGACCTTGCGCTTCCCCTTTGGTTCTTCTGTTGGAGATTCTTCCTTGGGATTTGGAGTGTAATCCGAGCCTTCCTCATCATCAGAAGAAATCTCCTCCACTTCCTCGTCGGTTGCCTCAGTTAGATAACTACTGAGGCGGTCAATGTCAACCAGAACCTCAATCATTTTGATATTTGGAGGGGCCTTTCTAGTTCTATTGAAGATATCCCTGATCTTTTGTAGCCTAGCCAGCTCTTCCATCATTTGCTCCCTTGTCAGAGAAGGAGAAGCTTCAGATCCGATGGCCTTCTGTGTTGGTGATGCCATGTCTGTAGAATGAGAAAGTTAGAATAACATGTTTAGAAAGATTTGATGTTATTAATATTTATGTATTTTTGTATTTTTATGGAAATTAGATGAATGTGCAAGGCCAAACGGTTTGAAGACCGTTTGGTTCCAAACGGTTTTAGGACTATTTGGTTCTAAACGGTTTCAGGACTGTTTGGTTCCAAACGGTTTCAGGACTGTTTGGTTCCAAACTGTTTGAAGACCGTTTGATTCCAAACGGTTTCAAGATCATTTGATTCCAAATGGTTTCAAGACCGTTTGATCTCAAACGGTTTGAAGACCGTTTGGTTCCAAACGGTTTGAAGACCGTTTGATTCCAAATGGTTTCAAGACCGTTTGATCTCAAACGGTTTGAAGACCGTGTGATCTCAAACGGTTTGAAGACCGTCTGGTTCCAAATGGTTTCAAGACCGTTTGGTCCCAAACGGTTTTAAGACCGTTTGATCTCAAACGGTTTGAAGACCGTTTGATCTCAAACGGTTTGAAGACTGTCTGGTTCCAAACAGTTTCAAGACCGTTTGGTCCCAAATGGTTTCAAGACCGTTTGGTCCCAAACGGTTTCAAGACCGTTTGGTGCCAAACGGTTTCGAGACCGTTCGGAGAACGAAGCGTCGTGCAGCCGCCGACGAAGACAAAGATGAAGGAGAAATGACACAGAGGCGGCAGACGCGTCGGTGACGACGGTGTGAGCGGCGGTTATCATCGGCGATAGAAGCGGTGGTGAAAAGGACGGTAAAAATGACGGTGAATACGGTGGTAAGAACGGCGATGGGGACAGCGATAATAATGGCGGTGGCTCTAGTGACGGAGGTGGTGGGGAAGACGGAGACGGTGGTGCTTGCGATGGTGAACAGAGCCGATGGTGGACAGAGACGTTGGTGAAAACGGCGAAGAAGATTGTGGTGTCAGCGATAGAGAAAGAGGTCGGCGGCACTGTGAAAAGATGAGGGTGACCAGAATGGCGGCGGTGACGCGCTCATCTTGCTGCAGGGAGAGCGACGGAGGTGAGGTTGACGGAGGTGTGATCGCGCAGGAGCAGAGGAAACAAAAGCAATAGAACAAAAGAAAGTTCGAGAGTTAGAAGAGAGAAAGATGAAGGGATAGGGTTTATATTTATAGGAAACGGGGGGTTGACCTGACAAAAACCCTAAGTCAAACAGTTTAGCGACCGACCATTTGGTTCCAAATGGTTTGAAGACTGTTTGGTCCCAAACAGTTACTAGGACCGTTTGGTTCCAAACGGTTTGGAGACCATTTGGTTCCAAACGGTTTGAAGACCGGTTGGTCCCAAACAGTTTTAGGACCGTTTGGTTCCAAAGGTTTTGGAGACCGTTTGGTTCCAAACGGTTTGAAGACCGTTTGGTCCCAAACGGTTTCAGGACCGTTTGGTCCCAAACGGTTTTAGGGCCGTTTGGTTCCAAACGGTTTGAAAACCGTTTGGTCCCAAACGGTTTCAGGACCGTTTGGTAGGGTTAAGGTCGAACGAATTTTTATATTTTTATGTTTGTTTTAGTTATGCGAATTTTTTGTATGTTTTCATTTTGCTATTTTTATGTTTGTTTTGGTTGTAAAATATTTTTTTTTATTTTTATAAGATAAACCTAAGGATAAAGAGAGAGAAAAAGAAATCTTGGGTTGCCTCCCAAGTAGCGCCTGGGTTTTTCGTCGCTGGCTCGACGAAGCTGTAATAGAGTTATGTTGTTGGTGTAGCATCCTTGATTTCGATGGTTTGTCTTGGCGTTTTGTCTTTCGGAGTATAGTATCTTTTTAAACGGTGGCCGTTGACCGTCCTTTCTCCTCCGTTGGTGTCTATAATAATGGCAGCTCCAGTTGGGTAGATATGTTTTATAGTGAAGGGCCCGGACCATTTTGTTCTGAGTTTTCCGGGAAATAACTTGAGCTTGGAGTTAAAAAGGAGCACTTTGTCGCCAACGGCGATCTCTTTTCTCTTGAGATGACCATCATGCCACATTTTTGTTTGCTCTTTATAAATTCTGGCACTGTGATAGGCATTCATTCTGAGCTCTTCTAACTCCTGCAACTGGAGTTGTCTATTCTCTCCCGCGCTTTTAAGGTCGAAATTTAATTGTTTGATTGCCTACCATGCTTTATGTTCTAGCTCTACTGGCAGATAACAGGACTTCCCATACACCAAACGGAACGGGGTTGTTCCGATTGGTGTTTTATAAGCAGTTCGGTATGCCCAAAGGGCATCAGGAAGTTTGGTGGACCAATCAGTGCGGTTTTTATTCACCGTTTTTTCAAGAATCGCCTTCAATTGTCTATTGGATACTTCAACCTGCCCACTTGTTTGTGGGTGGTAATACGTTGCTACTTTTTGATTTACTCCGTACTTTTTCAAAAGAGCTTCGAAACTTCGTTCCAAGAAATGGGTCCCACCGTCTGATATAATTGTTCTTGGGACTCCAAATCTTGGGAAAATGATATCTTTAAATAACTTGATAACTGGCTTTGAATCACTGGATACAGTGGGAACAGCTTCGACCCATTTTGAGACACAATCAACTGCGACCAAGATATAAGAGAAGCCATAGGAGGAAGGAAAAGGGCCCATGTAGTCTACCCCCCACACATCAAAGAGTTCGATTTCTTGCCACATTGTGAGGGGCATCTCGTCTCGTTTTGATATATTACCAGTGAATTGGCATTTGTTGCAGGCTTTCACAAATTCGGAGGAATCTTTTGCTATAGTAGGCCAGAAGAAGCCAGATTGTAAAACTTTCAAAGCAGTTTTCTTGGCACTCATGTGCCCCCCCCCCCCGTAGGTCCTGAATGGCAATGCTCAAGGACAGGGGTAATTTCTTCTTCCGGGAGGCAACGACGGAAAAGTCTGTCAGCACAGAGGTGGAACAAGTAAGGTTCGTCCCAGTAATAGTGTTTTATGTCGTGAAGGAACTTCCTCTTGTCCTGGTAGGAGGCAGATGGGTGGATGATCCCTGTGGCAAGATAATTGACGATATCAACATACCAAGGAAGACCATGGATGGCCTTCATAAGCTGGTCGTCAGGAAGAGAATCCCGGATAGGGATTTTATCTTCCTCTTCAATCTCGATCCGGCGGAGGTGGTTGGCCACGAAGTTCTCCACGCCACTCTTATCTTTGATCTCCAGGTCGAATTCTTGAAGCATTAGTACCCAGCGGATAAGCTGGGGTTTGGCATCCTGCTTCTGGATCAGATATCTAATAGCTGAGTGATCGGTATAGACAATGACTTTAGAACCAATCTGGTAAGAACGGAATTTTTCAAACGCGTAGATGATAGCCAGAAACTCTTTCTCCGTGGTGGTGTAGTTTTTCTGTGCTTCATCTAGCGTTTTTGATGCGTAATAGATAACATAGGGTTTCTTATCAATCCGCTGTCATAAAACAGCCCCTATGGCATAATCACTTGCGTCGCACATAATTTCGAAGGGCTGCGACCAATCTGGGGCTCTTACAATAGGTGCGGAAATTAAGGCCTTCTTAAGAGTGGAGAAACTTTGCATGCAATCTTGATTAAAAATGAATTTAGCATCTTTAGTTAAGAGCTGGGTCATGGGTTTAGCTATCTTTGAGAAATCTTTGATGAATCTTCTATAGAATCTTGCATGACCGAGAAAAGTACGAACTCCTCTTATGTCCTTTGGAGGTGACAGTTTTGATTATCTTAGTCTTTTTCTTTAGTTTTCCATACTCTTTCTAAATTAAAACTATACATAATCCCAACTTTACCCTTCTTTGTAAATATACCATCAGACTAACTTTTCCCTTTTATATATGCAGAAAAACACAAAAAAATCATTAAAGAATAACTCAACCTCAAGACTGCATGGATTCAAATGGTCCCAAGACCGCATGAAGCCAATCGGTCTCGAGACTGCATGGAGTTCAAACGGTCTCAAGACCGCATGAAGCCAACCGGTCCCGATCCTCATGAAGTTCAAACGGTCTTGAGGTCCCAAACGGTCTTGAGATCCAAACGGTCTGAAGACCAAACGGTCGCGAGATCCAAACGGTCTCAGGCCCAAACGGTCTTGAGGTCCAAACGGTCTCCAAACCGTTTGGACTTCACTTAAGGCCTAGAAATAAGACCCCAAGGGTCCTCCACCGGACATGAAGTTTCAGACATCCAAAGGCTGCCTCAATCACTCCAGAGCTCTTGCTACTTCCATCCTCCGCCCTGGGGCTGCCGGTCTGAGACCCATACTCCATCCTGAAGTTGCTTTCTCCTTCTTCGCCAAAGAAGGTGGGAAGGGGACATCTCATCATCGTGCAACCTTTGAAGACCAGTGGATCGTTGCTCTCTCTCCAAGGGGTTGACTTTTCTCTCTCCTTCATGGGGATAATGCTCTCTCTCTCTTCTTGCCTCCTTCTTTGTCCTAGTCATGAGCGAGTAGTCTCTCTCACTAGGGTGCGAGGAGTAGCCCCGCTACCCATGTTTTCATATCATACAAACGTAATCCATAACTTGTAATATAGAGTGTTTGGATCTCAAGACCGTTTGGGACCTCAAGACCGATTGAACTTCATGCGGTCTCGGGACCGGCTGGCTTCATGCGGTCTTGAGACCGTTTGAACTCCATGCGGTCTCGGGACCGGTTGGCTTCATGCGGTCTTGAGACCGGTTGACTCCATGCGGTTTCGGGACCGGTTGGCTTCATGCGGTCTTGGGACCGTTTGACTCCATGTGGTCTCGAGACCATTTGAATTCATGCGGTCTCGGAACCGGTTGGCTTCATGCGATCTTGAGACCGTGTGGCTACATGCGGTCTTGGGACCGTTTGGCTTCATGCGGTCTTGGGACCGGTTGACTCCATGCGGTCTTGGGACCGTTTGGCTTCATGCGGTCTTGGGACCGGTTGACTCCATGCGGTCTTGGGACCGTTTGGCTTCATGCGGTCTTGGGACCGTTTGAATCCATGCGGTCTCAGGACCGGTTGGCTTCATGCGGTCTTGAGACCATTTGACTCCATGCGGTCTTGAGACCGATTGGCTTCATGCGGTCTTGGGACCGTTTGAATCCATGCGGTCTTGAGGTTGAATTATTCTTTTATGATTTTTTTTTTGTTTTTCTGCATATATAAAAGGGAAAAGTTAGTCTGATGGTATATTTACAAAGAAGGGTAAAGTTGGGATTATGTATAGTTTTAATTTAGAAAGAGTATGGAAAACTAAAGAAAAAGACTAAGATAATTGCCTAAAATAGGAGGTTATCACCCCCCTAACTTAGAGTCTAGCTTGTCCTCAAGTTAGATAGAGCTGAGGCATGTAATGGCGAGTCGAATTTATTTAGTTAGGGTTTCCATACCCTTGCTTCAATTCTTGACCTGAGTTCTTATGAGGTCAGATCAAGTCTTACTGCTTGCCTTGACTCTTTCAGGTTTCGAGAGTTGCTTGGGTCTCAGGTTCTTTCCGTATCTCATAGCTCGCATTTGGACCACCTTTATTATGTGCATGTTGATAACTCTAATCAACTTTATACATCTCTGAAAGACCTACTGGAAGCTAGAGAGGGTGTGAGGGTTGGCTAAAGGCTTGAAGTGTAACTCCCCCTTCATGTGGGGGAGGGGCTGTCTATGCTTTTCGGATCTCACTACCGGGCACGACACATCTGCCTTTATGAGGGAAACTGAATGTACCGGCCGGGTGAGTCCTTTATGAGCCTTTCATATATTTGGATACCTTAGGGTTTCACTACCGGGCACGACACATCTGCCTTTGTGAGGGCAGTGGACTGTGCCGGCCGGGTGAAACCTTCATCGGTTCTTTATATAGATCCTTATTCATGGCACAACTCTCATAATTTTATTCGTCTCTCTGGCTTTTATTCAATAGGTCGCAGGCTTGGGTTTTGGGATTTTGTTTGGGAAATTATTTTGGGCGGCCAAGCCTCTTTTATTTTGAAGGGTGGAAATTGTTCTTAGGGTTTTCAACATGCACTTATTTGGTTTGTGGTCCACTTGCAGAGCTTCTTGATTTGGAAGTTGCCTGATTCCCCTCTCGCCCTTGAGAGCTTGGCTTATTTCTGCCTTGATTTTGACCTGTGGAGAGTCAGATAAATAATTGAAGCAAAAGCATGAAAATCAATAGTGGAGTGACATTATTAGATCGCCATTAAATGTCTAAGTGCTATTTACTTTTGGGGACTAACATGATTCTAGAGTTAAATGAGGGTGATTCTACTCAAAAAAACAAAAGGGTTAATTAAAGAGAAAGTTAAAAAGGGAAAAAGTATAAACAGAGAAAAGAAAAGAAGGGGATAAGTGTGAAGAAATGGTACCTCACCCTTGTCTAATGTACCCCCCCCCTAACTTATCACTCAATCTGTCCTCAGAGTGTCAAAGTGATAGGTTGAGAAGTAATTAGGACAAGGGCTATAGGCTAAGGTAAATCTGCATTTGCCCCCGGGGAATGAAGGAGATTGGATGAGAACTGTCCTTGTAGAGCGTGGTAGTCCACGTCAATCATCTCTTCTACTGGTCGTTGGAGGACGATGATGGTGTACATCCAGTAGAGGACGTGGAAGCCGCAGTCATTGGATTGTCTAATTTGCTGGGGGCATTTGTGGCAGAAGGCGGGGCGGTGAAAATGCTCTTTGTCGTACGCCCTTGTATGCTGACTTAGAAAATTGATTAACGTGTCGACGCACTCCTTTGTCACTAGTTCTGTTGGTGTCTTTGGTGTCATGACGTAGTTTCTCTGTCGTGCGTTGTACTGGCTGTCGGAACTGTTATATATTGTGGTTGTTCCTTCTGGGAGATTTGTTGCCAGGAGCATCCAGTGCTCATGATAGAGGAAAGTTAACATGATGAACGTCGGCGTTGTGTGCTGTAGATGGGAGATTAGCGCATCAGTTGTGCCTAAGTTCTTGAGCTTTAGAAGATCATCTTTCATATATGGGGATGCCATGTATGTTGTTGGGTTATCTTGGCCAAGTAGAAACTGGTATGCGGCCATAAGGCTGACGGAGAGGGATCCCTTAACCTGTAGAGTCTCTCGTAGTGTGTCTGCCATTACAAGGATGTCTTGAGCCATGAATATGATCCCATCTTTCTCGGTTGAGAGCTGCGTCATAATGAGACGTAATTCGAGGTCATTGAGACTTTTGCAAGCGTCGCGATCAAAATCAGGGAAGGTTGGGTCAATGACAGACACAGGATTGCTTATAGCTTGCTCGACTAGCACCTTAGTTTGTTCTGACTCCTTCATTGTTTGTCGGAAGGGTCGGCGCTGCGGTCGTTGGATAGCTGAGAAGAGGTAGCGAGGAACGTCATCTGGTGCCATAGTTGGGTCCTTGAAGAACCATCTGTCACAGATGAGCTCCATGGCATAACGTCTGCGTAAGGAATGAAAATCTTCAGCAACCAGTTCAGTAAATGGGATTTCCTGGTTCAGCGCTTGGATGTGGCGTATGGTGCAGAAAGTGCAATCCCCAGATCCCTCGGCGGCTTGAACTTGGGGGTTTATGATTTTGAACCAAGGCTGGCTCCAATCTTGGCAGAGAGATGGGCGTGCAGTCCAAATTAACTTAAGCAGCCAGAAGGGTATACATCGTGCTTCTCCTGCTACTTCACCAACAAAGTTTATTGTGCCGGCTGGTAGCTCGGTGCTACAAAAATTATACACCTTGGCATCCCGGGCCTCGGTATCCACGATCATAAAAAGCCAGTGGTCCGAGACTTGGAAGGGCACGGTAAAAAAATGTGCCCGACGTGCTAAACCAGCATGCAGCCGCTCGATTGACGTTGCTCATATTTTTTGTGTAGAAGGCCAAGAGACAGAGCGGGCGAGGCGTTAAAGATCGGTTGTTGTCGTGTAGAACTTTTGTACATTTCTATACAATTGGCGAGGAGGACGCGGAAGATTGTCATAGGCATCGTGGACCGAGGTCGGAGGATGTTGTGGAAGTCTTCACATGTCATCTTACGCCTGGTTTTGGTGTTGTGATAAATTATGTCTTCCCCTGCCTTTGCATCGTCGACTATAGTGTTCAGTATAAAAATGTCCTCAGCATCTAAAGTGGAGATGGCTGCCATATCCATATCATGCATTTTGTGCGGCAGAGGTGGTGGCGGGGGAAGTTCTTGTGGAGGGGGAGAAGTAGGTTGTTCTAAGGTCTGTTCATGGCCTGGTAGATCGTCGCCCGAGTCGGAGGCAGAATCGAGGTCTTCGTCGGTGTCTAAACTTACTCGTTTTGCCTCGCCCTCGTCATAGGGAGAAGGGGTGGAGAGAGGTGGGGCAGTTGTTTTTGGTGAGCTGACACTGGTTCCTAGTATACAATGGTGGAACTCAGCGTAAGCCGCGTCTTGGGAAGCTTCCCCGATGGACCCCATAGCAGAATAATCGAAGAACTGGTCCCCGTAAGACATGTTGACATTATTGTTGTGCGGGGACTTGGGGTGTTGGTCACTGTCATGGTGACCCTTGTCGGACCCTATGTGAGAAGGTCCTGAAATGTTGCCTGGGTCCTCTCCGTCATCATGCTTATCACAGGAGGAGGTGTTATCTTTGTTTGAATCAGCAGATGAGACAGAGTCGTCTTCTTCATCATCATCGCCATGCTTGTCGTCCGCAGCCTTGTCTGCTGGCTTTTTACTTGCGGACGTTTTGCACCGCCGATGGGTGGCTTGTAGCTCATCGAAAGCCACTTGCAGATGCTCATGTGCTTCGAGCAATTCATCATGGGATTCTTTGAGGTCGGTTTATATGCCCTCGGCGGAGAGGAGACGTGTTGTAAGATCTGTAGCTTGAGCATGTAACTGCTGGATTTCATCATTATTGGACTCCTCTTGGTGATGTTGTAGCTGTGTGAGCGTGCTGTTGATGGTGTCCAAGCGCTTGCTCAGCACTGCCTGCTGTTGCTGGAGCTCACGGAGAGTCTCTGGCAGAGGCTGAGTCTGTGTGGAGATCTGATCGACTTGCTTCGCCGTTGCTTCTTGATGATGCTTCGCTCCAAGGACCAGGTTTGGCAAGGTGTTGTAGTGGTTGTTGATGTGCTCAACTTGCTTAGCCACCTCATCTTGTCGTTGCTGGAAGCCTTGGAGGATGGTGGGCAAGGCTCGGTGTTGTTCGTCGATCGTGGCCACCTATCGTGATAAACCCTGCACATAAGAAAAAATAGAATTTAATATATTAGAAGGATCGGTGAGGAGATTTCGGACAACGTCGTATTGACGGCCGAATTCCTCACTGATACTAGCAAAAGGGACCCCAGGAGAGGAAGGGTGAGATGACTGGGGTCTACGTGGGATGGTGCTAGTGTCTTGCAGACGAGACACTGATGATGCCCCAAGCTACATAGTGACTGTGGATGTAGTCACCAGCGGTGTCGGGGTGGTGGCAGATGTGAAAAGATGAGGGTGACCAGAATGGCGGCGGTGACGCACTCACCTTGCTGCAGGGAGAGCGACGGAGGCAAGGTTGACGGAGGTGCGATCGCGCGGGAGCAGAGGAAACAAAAGCAATAGAATAGAAGAAAGTTCGAGAGTTCAAAGAGAGAAAGATGAAGGTGTAGGGTTTATATTTATAGGAAACAGGGGGTTGACCTGACAAAAACCCTAAGTCAAACGGTTTAGCGACCATTTGGACTCCAAACGGTTTGGAGACCGTTTGGTTCCAAATGGTTTGAAGACCGTTTGGTCCCAAACGGTTTCAGGACTGTTTGGTTCCAAACGGTTTGGAGACCGTTTGGTTCCAAACGGTTTGAAGACCGGTTGGTCCCAAACGGTTTCAGGACCGTTTGGTTCCAAACGGTTTGGAGACCGTTTGGTTCCAAACGGTTTGAAAACCATTTGGTCCCAAACGGATTCAGGACCGTTTGGTCCCAAATGGTTTCAGGGTCGTTTGGTTCCAAATGGTTTGAAAATCGTTTGGTCCCAAACGGTTTCAAGACCGTTTGGTAGGGTTAAGGTCGAACGAATTTTTATATTTTTATGTTTGTTTTAGTTATGCGAATTTTTTGTATGTTTTCATTTTGCTATTTTTATGTTTGTTTTGGTTGTAAAATATTTTTTTGTATTTTCATTTGATAAACCTAAGGATAAAGAGAGAGAAAAAGAAATCTTGGGTTGCCTCCCAAGTAGTGCCTGAGTTTTACGTCACTGGCTCGACGAAGCTGTAATAGAGTTATGTTGTTGGTGTAGCATCCTTGATTTCGATGGTTTTCCTTGGCGTTTTGTCTTCCGGAGTATAGTATCTTTTTAAACGGTGTATCTTCCGGAGTTATGTTTGTTTGGCGACGGTGCCAATTTTTGATGGAGCTTCTACTCATGTGGAATTGCGTGCACCACTAAAAATCCTAAAGATGGTGAGTCTTTAAGTTTAGCCTTGCTTATACTAGATAGAGAACTCCACCCACATATGCTAAGATACGTGGAAGTCTTATCGTAGTATAGTTAAGGGTCGAATCCTCGAGACAACGGTCTTGTTGTTGCCAACAAGATGAAAAACGTTGGAATCTCACTTAATCACTCAATAGTTGGTATTTAGATCAAAAAGGGTGATTTGGTTGTTTTTAAGCTAGGTGCAAGAAAAGTAAAGATAGTAGGTAAATCTAATGAGTTAAACTATGATGAAAGATCACTAGGGTGTGATCGGTTTTTCACCGCCACTACACATGGATCAACACATGCAAAGAAAAAGCATAACCTGCAAAAGAGTCTAGTCAGTTAGTATCCTTGTAGACTTAGCTTCCTTTCAGAGAACTAACTATGAGAAGTGCGGGAATGTTGCAACGCCAGCCATTCCCGAACAAATGGTCACATTACATTGCATCATTCCCCTCGCAAAGTGTGTTCCTCGACATACCAAGGTTGCACTTCCATACGTCAACTGATTCCATTTCATAGTATGAAAGTGGAACGGATGATAGTGAGTTTACTTCACTTCTTGAGATACACTTCCAGATACCGAAACAGATGCATGGTGGATACATGCACCAAGAACCAACATACAAACAAGTTTCGAATCTAATAGTACAAACGTAGACAATTCATACTAAAAGATAAAGGATAACACAAGTTGGAGATCAAGCAACATGCATTCATTAATCGTTTGATGTCGAACTGAAAAGATAAGAACTCTATATTACAAGTTATGGATTACATTTGCATGATATGAAAACATGGGTAGTGGGGCTACTCCCCACACCCTAGTGAGAGAGACTACTCACTCATGACTAGGACAAAGAAGGAGGCAAGAAGAGAGAGAGAGCATCATCCCCATGAAGGAGAGAGGAAAGTCAACCCCTTGGAGAGAGAGCAACGATCCACCGGTCTTCAAAGGTTGCACGATGATGAGATCTCCCCTTTCCACCTTCTTTGGCGAATAAGGAGAAAGCAGCTTCAAGATGGAGTATGGGTCTCAGACCGGCAGCCCCAGGGCGGAGGATGGAAGTAGCAAGAGCTCTAGAGTGATTGAGGCAGCCTTTGGACGTCTGAAACTTCATGTCCGGTGGAGGACCTTTTGGGTCTTATTTATAGGCCTTAAGTGAAGTCGAAATGGTTTGGAGACCGTTTGGACCTCAAGACCGTTTGGGCCTGAGACCGTTTGGATCTCGCGACCGTTTGGTCTTGAGACCGTTTGGATCTCAAGACCGTTTGGGACCTCAAGACCGTTTGAACTTCATGCGGTCTCGGGACCGGTTGGCTTCATGCGGTCTTGAGACCGTTTGAACTCCATGCGGTCTCAGGACCGGTTGGCTTCATGTGCTCTTGAGACCGGTTGACTCCATGCGGTCTCGGGACCTGTTGGCTTCATGCGGTCTTGGGACCGTTTGACTCCATGCGGTCTCGAGACCGTTTGAATCCATGCGGTCTCAGGACCGGTTGGCTTAATGCAATCTTGAGACCGTGTGGTTCCATGCGGTCTTGGGACCGTTTGGCTTCATGCGGTCTTGGGATCGGTTGACTCCATTAGGTCTTCAGACCGTTTGGCTTCATGCGGTCTTGGGACCGGTTGACTCCATGCGGTCTTGGGACCGTTTGGCTTCATGCGGTCTTGGGACCGTTTGAATCCATGCGGTCTCGGGACCGGTTGGCTTCATGCGGTCTTGGGACCGTTTGACTCCATGCGGTCTCGAGACCGATTGGCTTCATGCGGTCTTGGGACCGTTTGAATCCATGCGGTCTTGAGGTTGAGTTATTCTTTTATGATTTTTTTTTGTTTTTCTACATATATAAAAGGGAAAAGTTAGTCTGATGGTATATTTACAAAGAAGGTTAAAGTTGGGATTATTTATAGTTTTAATTTAGAAAGAGTATGGAAAACTAAAGAAAAAGACTAAGATAATCACCTAAAATAGGAGGTTATCACCCCCCCTAACTTAGAGTCTAGTTTGTCCTCAAGTTAGATAGAGCTGAGGCATGTAATGGCGAGGCAAATTTATTTAGTTAGGGTTTCCATACTCCTACTTCAATTCTTGACCTGAGTTCTTCTGAGGTCAGATCAAGTCTTACTGCTTGCCTTGACTCTTTCAGGTTTCGAGAGTTGTTTGGGTCTCAGGTTCTTTCCGTATCTCGTAGATCGCATTGGGACCACCTTTATTATGTGCATGTTGATAACTCTAATCAGCTTTATACCTCTCTGAAAGACCTACTGGAAGCTAGAGAGGGTGTGAGGGTTGGCTAAAGGCTTGAAGTGTAACTCCCCCTTCATGTGGGGGAGGGGTTGTCTATGCTTTTAGGATCTCACTACCGGGCACGAAACATCTGCCTTTATGAGGGCAGCTAAATGTACCGGCCGGGTGAGTCCTTTATGAGCCTTTCATATATTTGGATACCTTAGGGTTTCACTACCGGGCACGACACATCTGCCTTTGTGAGGGCAGCGGAATGTGTCGGCCGGGTGAAACCTTCATCGGTTCTTTATGTAGATCCTTATTCATGGCACAACTCTCATAATTTTATTCGTCTCTCCGGCTTTTATTCGATAGCTCGCAGGCTTGGGTTTTGGGGTTTTGTTTGGAAATTATTTTGGGCGGCCAAGCCTCTTTTATTTTGAAGGGAGGAAAATTGTTCTTAGGGTTTTCAACATGCACTTATTTGGTTTGTGGTCCACTTGCAGAGCTTCTTGATTTGGAAGTTGCCTGATTCCCCTCTCGCCCTTGAGAGCTTGGCTTATTTCTGCCTTGATTTTGACCTGTGGAGAGTCAGATAAAGAATTGAAGCAAAAGCATGAAAATCAATAGTGTAGTGACATTTTTAGATGGCCATTAAATGTCTAAGTGATATTTACTTTTGGGGACTAACATGATTCTAGAGTTAAATCAGGGTGATTCTACTCAAAAAAACAAAAGGGTTAATTAAAGAGAAAGTTAAAAAGGGAAAAAGTATAAACAGAGAAAAGAAAAGAAGGGGAGAGGTGTGAAGATATGGTACCTCGCCCTTGTCTAATGTACCCCCCCAACTTATCACTCACTCTGTCCTCAGAGTGTCAAAGTGATAGGTTGAGAATTAATTAGGACAAGGGCTGCATGCTAAGGTAAATCTGCATTTGCCCCCGGGGAATGAAGGAGATTGGATGTGAATTGTCCTCGTAGAGCGTGGTAGTCCACGTCAGTCATCTCTTCTACTGGTCTTTAGAGGACGATGATGGTGTACATCCAGTAGAGGATGTGGAAGCAGCAGTCATTGGATTGTCGAATTTGCTGGGGGCATTTGTGGAAGAAGGCGGGGCGTTGAAAATGCTCTTTGTCATACGCCCTTGTCTGCTGACTCAGAAAATTGATTAACATGTCGGCGCACTCCTTTACCACTACTTCTGTTGGCATCTTTGGTGTCACGACGTAGTTTCTCTGTCATGCGTTGTACTGCCTGTCGGAACTGTTATATATTGTGGTTGTTCCTTCTGGGAGATTTGTTGCCAGGAGCATCCAGTGCTCATGATAGAGGAAAGGTAACATGATGAATGTCGGCGTTGTGTGTTGTAGATGGGAGATTAGCGCGTTAGGTGTGCCGAAGTTCTTGAGCTTTAGAAGATCATCCTTCATATATGGGGACGCCATGTATGTTGTTGGGTTATCTTGGCCAAGTAGAAACTGGTATGCGGCCATAAGGCTGACGGAGAGGGATCCCTTAACCTGTAGAGTCTCTTGTTGTGTGTCTGCCATTACAAGGATGTCTTGAGCCATGAATATGATCCCATCTTTCTCAGCTGAGAGCCGAGTCATAATGAGACGTAATTCGAGGTCGTTGAGACTTTTACAAGCGTCGCGATCAAAATCATGGAAGGTTGGGTCAATGGCAGACACAGGATTGCTTATATCTTGCTCGACTGGCACCTTGGTTTGTTCTGACTCCTTCATTGTTTATCGGAAGGGTCGGCGCTACAGTTTATTGTGCCGGCTGGTAGCTCGGTGCTGCAAACATTATACACCTTGGCGTCCCAGGCCTCGGTATCCACGATCATAAAAAGCCAGTGGTCCGAGACTTGGAAGGGCACGGTAAAAATATGTGCCCAATGTGCTAAACCATCACGCAGCTGCTCGATCGACGTTGCTCATATTTTTTTGTGTAGAAGGCCAAGAGACAGAGCGGGCGAGGCGTTATAGACCGGCTGTTGTCGTGTAGAACTTTTGTACATTTCTATACAATTGGCGAGGAGGACGCGGAAGATTGCCATAGGCATCGTGGACCGAGGTCGGAGGATGCTGCTGAAGTCTTCATGTGTCATGTTACGCCTGGTTTTGGTGTTGTGATAAATTATGTCTTCCCCTGCCTTTGCATCGTCCACTATAGTGTTCAGTATAAAAATGTCCTGAGCATCTAAAGTGGAGATGGCTGCCATATCCAGATCATGCATTTTGTGCGGCAGAGGTGGTGGCGGGGGAAGTTCTTGTGGAGGGGGAGAAGCAGGTTGTTCTAAGGCCTATTCATGGCCTGGTAGATCGTCACCCGAGTTAGAGGCAGAATCAAGGTCTTCGTCGGTGTCTAAACTTACTCGTTCTGCCTCACCCTCGTCATAGGGAGAAGGGGTGGAGAGAGGTGGGGCAGTTGTTTTTGGTGAGCTTATGCTGGTTCCTAGTATACAATGGTGGAACTCATCATAAGCCGTGTCTTGGGAAGCTTCCCCGATGGACCCCATAGCAGAATAATCGAAGAACTGGTCCCCGTAAGACATGTTGACATTATCGTTGTGCGGGGACTTGGGGTGTTGGTCACTGTCATGGTGACCCTTGTCGGACCCTTTGTGAGAAGGTCCTGCCACGTTTCCTGGGTCCTCTCCGTCATCATGCTTATCACCGGAGGAGGTGTTATCTTTGTTTGAATCAGCAGATGAGTCGGAGTCGTCTTCTTCATCATCATCGCCATCCTTGACGTCCGCAACCATGTTTGCTGACTTTTTACTTGCGGACGTTTTGCACCGCCGATGGGTGGCTTGTAGCTCATCGAAAGCCACTTGCAGATGCTCGTGTGCTTCGAGCAATGCATCATGGGATTCTTTGAGGTCGGTGTATCTGCCCTCGGCGGAGAGGAGATGTGATGTAAGATCTGTAGCTTGAGCACATAACTACTAGATTTCATCATTATTGGACTCCTCTTGGTGATGTTGTAGCTGTGTGAGCGTGCTGTTGATGGTGTCCAAGCGCTTGCTCAGCACTGCCTACTGTTGCTGGAGCTTGCGGAGAGTCTCTGGCAGAGGCTGAGTCTGCGTGGAGATCTCATCAACTTGCTTCGTTGTTGCTTCTTGCGGACGCTTCGCTCCAAGGACCAGGTCTGGCAAGGTGTTGTAGTGGTTGTTGATGTGCTCAACTTGCTTAGCCACCTCATCTTGTCATTGCTGGAAACCTTGGAGGATGGTGGGCAAGGCTCGGTGTTGTTCGTCGATCATGGCCACCTGTCGTGATAAACCCTGCACATAAGAAAAAATAGAATTTAATATATTAGAAGGATCGATGATGAGATTTCAGACAGCGTCGAATTGACGGCCGAATTCCTCACTGATACTAGCAAAAGGGACCCCAGTAGCGGAAGGGTGAGATGACTGGGGTCTGCGTGGGATGGTGCTAGTGTCTTGCGGACGAGACATTGATGATGCCCCAAGTTGCGTAGTGATTTTGGATGTAGTCACCAGCGGTGTCGGGGTGGTGGCAGATATGAAAAGATGAGGGTGACCAGAATGGCGGCGGTGACACGCTCACCTTGCTGCAGGGAGAGCGACGGAGGCAAGGTTGACAGAGGTGCAATCGCGCGGGAGTAGAGGAAACAAAAGCAATTGAATAGAAGAAAGTTTGAGAGTTCGAAGAGAGAAAGATGAAGGGGTAGGTTTTATATTTATAGGAAATGGGGGGTTGAACTAACAAAAACCCTAAGTCAAACGGTTTAGCGACCGTTTGGACTCCAAACGGTTTGGAGACCGTTCAGTTCCAAACGGTTTGAAGACCGTTTGGTCCCAAACGGTTTCAGGACCGTTTGGTTCCAAACGGTTTGGAGACCATTTGGTTCCAAACGGTTTGAAGACCGGTTGGTCCCAAACGGTTTCAGGACCATTTGGTTCCAAACAGTTTGGAGACCGTTTGGTTCCAAACAGTTTGAAGACCGTTTGATCCCAAACGGTTTCAGGACCGTTTGGACCCAAACGGTTTCAGGGCCGTTTGGTTCCAAACAGTTTGAAATTCGTTTGGTCCCAAACGGTTTCAGGACCGTTTGGTAGGGTTAAGGTCGAACAAATTTTTATATTTTTATGTTTGTTTTAGTTATGCGAATTTTTTGTATGTTTTCATTTTGCTATTTTTGTGTTTGTTTTGGTTGTAAAATATTTTTTTGTATTTTCATAAGATAAACCTAAGGATAAAGAGAGAGAAAAAGAAATCTTGGGTTGCCTCCCAAGTAGCGCTTGGGTTTTACGTCGCTGGCTCGACGAAGTTGTAATAGAGTTATGTTGTTGGGGTAGCATCCTTGATTTCGATGGTTTGTCTTGGCGTTTTGTCTTCCGGAGTATAGTATCTTTTTAAACGGTGGTCGTTGACCATCCTTTCTCCTCTGTTGGTGTCTATAATAATGGCAGCTCCAGTTGGGTAGATATGTTTTATAGTGAAGGGCCCGGACCATTTTGTTCTGAATTTTCCGAGAAATAACTTGAGCTTGGAGTTAAAAAGGAGCACTTTGTCGCCAACGGCGATATCTTTTCTTTTGAGATGACCATCATGCCACATTTTTGTTTGCTCTTTATAAATTCGGGCACTGTGATAGGCAGTCATTCTGAGCTCTTCTAACTCATGCAACTGGAGTTGTCTATTCTCTCCCGCGCTTTTAAGGTCGAAATTTAATTGTTTGATTGCCCACCATGCTTTATGTTCTAGCTCTACTGGCAGATGACAGGACTTCCCTTACACCAAACGGAACGGGGTTGTTCCGATTGGTGTTTTATAAGCAGTTCGGTTGCCCAAAGGGCATCAGGAAGTTTGGTGGACCAATCGGTGTGGTTTATGTTCACCATTTTTTCAAGAATCGCCTTCTATTGTCTATTGGATACTTCAACCTGCCCACTTGTCTGTGGGTGGTAAGGCGTTGCTACTTTGTGATTTACTCCGTACTTTTTCAAAAGAGCTTCGAAACTTTGTTCCAAGAAATGGGTCCCACCGTCTGATATAATTGTTCTAGGGACTCCAAATCTTGGGAAAATGATATCTTTGAATAACTTGATAACTGGCTTTGAATCACTGGATACAGTGGGAACAGCTTCGACCCATTTTGAGACGTAATCAACTACGACCAAGATATAAGAGAAGCCATAGGAGGAAGGAAAAGGGCCCATGTAGTCTACCCCCCACACATCAAAGAGTTCGATTTCTTGCCACATTGTAAGGGGCATCTCGCCTCGTTTTGATATATTACCAGTGAATTGGCATTTGTTGCAGGCTTTCACAAAGTCGGAGGAATCTTTTGCTATAGTAGGCCAGAAGAAGCCAGATTTTAAAACTTTCAAAGTAGTTTTCTTGGCACTCATGTGCCCCCCCCTTAGGTCCTGAATGGCAATGCTCAAGGACAGGGGTAATTTCTTCTTCCGGGAGGCAACGAAGGAAAAGTCCGTCAGCACAGAGGTGGAACAAGTAAGGTTCGTCCCAGTAATAGTGTTTTATGTCGTGAAGGAACTTCCTCTTGTCCTGTTAGGAGGCAGATGGGTGGATGATCCCTGTGGCAAGATAATTGACGATATCAGCATACCAAGGAAGACCATGGATGGCCTTCATAAGCTGATCGTCAGGAAGAGAATCCCGGATAGGGATTTTATCTTCCTCTTCAATCTCAATCCGGCTGAGGTGGTCGGTCACGACGTTCTCCACGCCACTCTTATCTTTGATCTCCAAGTCAAATTCTTGAAGCATTAGTACCCAGCGGATAAGTCGGGGTTTGGCATCCTGCTTCTGGATCAGATATCTAATAGCTGAGTGATCGGTATAGACAATGACTTTAGACCCAATCAGGTAAGAATGAAATTTTTCAAACGCGTAGATGATAGACAGAAACTCTTTCTCCGTGGTGGTGTAGTTTTTCTGTGTTTCATCTAGCATTTTTGATGCGTAATAGATAACATAGGGTTTCTTATCAATCCACTGTCCTTAAATATCCCCTATGGCATAATCACTTATGTCGCACATAATTTTGAAGGACTGCAACCAATCTGGGGCTCTTAGAATAGGTGCGGAAATTAAGGCCTTCTTAAGGGTGGAGAAACTTTGCATGCAATCATGATTAAAAATGAATTCAACATCTTTAGTTAAGAGATGGGTCATGGGTTTAACTATCTTTGAGAAATCTTTGATGAATCTTCTATAGAATCCTGCATGACCCAGGAAAGCTCGAACTCCTCTTATGTCCTTTGGAGGTGACAGTTTTGAGATAATATCGATTTTTGCTTTGTCCACCTCGATTCCTCTGTCACTTACTCTGTGTCCAAGGACGACACCTTCAGTTACCATAAAATGGCATTTCTCCCAATTCAAGATCAGGTTCATTTCCTCACAGCGTCGTAAAACTTGACCAAGATTGATTAAACAGTTATCGAAGGAATCTCTGTAAACTGAGAAATCATCCATAAACACTTCCATGATCGATTCAGTTAGACCAGCAAAGATAGCAGACATACCGCGTTGAAAAGTGGCGGGTGCATTACATAACCCGAATGGCATTCTCCTAAAAGTGTATGTCCCAAAAGGACAAGTGAACGTGGTTTTTTCTTGGTCTTCCGGGTGTATGGGTATTCGATAGAACCCGGAATAACCATCAAGGTAACAAAAATACTTTTGATGAGCTAGGAACTCCAAGACTTCATCGAGGAAGGGCAGAGGGTAGTGATCTTTCCTCGTGGCTTTGTTTAGCTTCCTATAATCAATACACATTCTCCACCCTGTTACAGTCCTAGTGGGCACCAATTCATTTTTGTCGTTCAGCACGACGGTAGTACCTCCCTTCTTTGGAACTACCTGAACAGGGCTGACCCACTGGGAGTCAGAGATGGGGTAGATAATGCCAACTTTAAGTAATTTAAGAAGCTCCAGTTGAACCACCTCTTTGAGATTAGGATTCAGCTTTCTTTGATGTTCTCGAGAGGGCTTGAATTCGTCAACCATAGGAAGTCTATGCATACACAAGGCTGGATTTATGCCTGTTAGGTCAGTTATCTTATATCCTATGACCTTTTTATGCTTCCTCAGCTCGTTTAGAAGCTTTTCCTCTTGATGTCTTGCAAGGGTGGAGCTGATGATAACTGGGCATAGTTTTTCTTCATCTAAGAAAACATGTTTGAGCCTTGTAGGTAGAGTCTTCAATTCAGGGGCATTTGGTGACTCAGTTGCTTCTATAACAGTAACGACCTTAAGTTCTTCAAAAGTGGCCTTTGGCACTTCTTCATCCTTTTCTAGATGTTGGAGACACTGTTGAACTAATTCATTCGCTGAGAATTCAACCTCTGGATTGATTAGAACATTTTCAAGTTCGTTAACTGGCTCAGAGATTTCCAACTGTGACATTTGTTGAATATCATCAAGGTGGAAAACCTCCTCTTGGATGTTGGGCCCTTTCATACTATTAAGGACTCGGAATTGAATTGCTTCTTTTTTGAGCCTAAGAATGATGGTACCAGCTTCAACGTCAATGAGCGCTCTGGCGGTAGCTAGAAATGGTCTTCCAAAAATGATTGGATACCTCAGGTCTTCTTTAATGTCCATGACAATGAAGTCGCATGGTACATAAGCATCCTTGCCTATCCTTACCGGGATATCTTCAATGATCCCCAAAGGTGCGGTTATAGTGGAATCAGCCAATTGGATAGTCATTGCTGTAGGCAGCAATTCAGTGAAACCAAGACGTTTGCACATTGAGTAAGGCATAATAGATATGCTGGCCCCAAGGTCAGCTAATCCCTTTTTAGAAGATGTGTTGTCGATGCAACATTGGATTCCGAAGGTGCCTGGGTCCTTCTTCTTTTTAGGCATCTTGTTTAAGATGATGTCCGAAGTAGTCTGAGCAAGCTTAACAGTTTCCTGTTCCTCGGTGATATATTTTCTTGATAGTAAGGTCTTGATGTATTTTGCCCAGGCTGGCACCTCGGAAAGAGCATCAAGGAGCGGGATATCAATGTATAGTTTCTTCATTGCCTCTTTGAACTTTTGAAACCTGGTGTCCATCTTTGTTTCTCGTAATCTTCCTGGGTACGAGATTCTTGGTTTATATTGCAAAATCTCAGGTTCTTTGGACACTTTATCTTTACCCTTTGTGTCCTCGGAGGGCTTCTCCATTCCTTGTTGCGGGTTCTCATTCATTATGAAAGCAGGGGTATCATCATTATTTAGGGTGATCTTGGTAGGCTCATGAAGAATGTGTCCAGATCAGGTGGTGATGGCATTCAGCTGCTCATGTCTGTTTTGTACGTGCTTAGGATTTGATTCAGGCTGCCCAGCAAACGTACCTGCTGGGGGCTTTAATTGTGCAGCGATTTGAGCAAGCTAAGCTTCAACTGCTTTATGCTGAGCCTGCTGGTTAGCTAGCATAGTTTGCTGCGATTGTAACATCTGCCTAATCAAGGATATTTCATCTTCCGGTTGGGCAGGAGCATTTTTCGAAGGAATTGATTGCTGGGCTTGTTGAGAATGTTGGGGTGGTGGCGCCAGCTGAGGTTGCTGAGTATGCAGATGTGGATGGAGTGGGGGATGAGTGTACTGATAATAAGTTGATTGGTTCCTGGGGTAGTTATCCCTAGGAAAGTTACTCCTGGGATTCCCTTGGTTTTGGTTGAAGTTGTTTGGGAATCCAGGTGTTATCCTACTAGTCGATCCCCCCTGTGTTTGATGCTGAGGATTGGCAGTCCCAGCAGGGTTTCCATATTGAAACCCTGGATGATTCCTTGGCTGATTAGGGTTGTAGTAGACTTGCCCAGGGATAGAGTGGATAGAGTTAACTTGTTCCGGTAGTTGCTCTTCCGACTGATCAATGATAGGTTCATAAGGTTGTGGTGGTGGATGCAGATCCATCATCACATTATGTAGCATACCACAGGAAAGAGTCGGATGGTCAGAAGCATGACAAGCCTCACAGGATCCCGTAACGGCTTTGACTTGTTGAACTAGTAGAGTTTTCTTCTTATCGATCTCTCTGAGAGAAGTCTCGAGAGCTTGCTGTTTATGAACTATGGTTTTCAGGACTTCAGCTATTTCCTTCATCTCAATTGATTCTTCAGCTTTGTAGACCTTAAGGACACCTTTACCGGCTGATCGTCCCCAGTAAGACTGGTTTTCAGCTCCGAGAGTAACGATTTTCCAAGCATCCTCATAATTATTTCTCATGAAATTTCCTCCAGATGAGGAGTCCAAAAACTGTTTAATATCATCACTCACTCCCCGATAGAAGGTTTCTATCAGTTGGTTCTAGGAGATTCCATGATGGGGACACTTCCGCAAAAGTTCTTTAAACTTTTCCCATGCTTCAGCAAGAGTTTCTCCTGGTAGTTGAGAGAAGTGATTGATCTGCCCTCTGATCTCATAAGTCAGTGAGGGGGGAAAGAACTTCTCTAAGAACTTTTCCTCTAGGGGAGCCCAGGTGGTTATTATAGGTTCCCTGTCAAGTGCGTTGTACCAACTCAGAGCTCTCCCAGACAGAGTAAAGTGAAACAGATGAAGCATTATTGCATCGAAAGCGACTCCGGCTTGCGGAACCAGACGGCATAGTGCCTTAAACCTTTTCAGATGATCCATGCAATCGTCTCCAGAACCTCCGGAGAACGAGATGCCTTGCATGATCTGGATCCACTGGGTCTGAATCTCGAAGTTTGGGATATTAATAATCGGGGGTCGGACCGGGGGGTTATCCTAATAGTTCTTTGGGACAGCGTAGTCCCTCAGTTGCTTATTCCTTAACTCCAACTGAGCAGCTTGGGTTACTGCCTCAATTTCAGCTCTGATGCGGGCCTGTTCTTCCGCACGAATCTCCGCTTGAATCTGGGCACGAGTATCAGCTATGAGTTGTGCCCTTTGAGCGGCGATGGCGGCGTTGACCCTCTCCATCACCAAAGCAGCCTGGCGTTGATCTTCAGCCATCTGCCTAGCTCTTTGGCGATTGAGTCGAATGCGGCGGTGGAAGCTTCTCTCTACCTCAGAGTCAAACTCTGGATCAGGGGAGAATCCAAGGTTATGCGCAGGTTGCATACACGATTTCTACATGAGTAGAGAGAAACACCTTTAGATAACGACAAAGATATAATAGTTTCAAGAAGATATAGAGTTATGATTAAAGAAAGTGTAAAATCCTAACCAACTAGAAAGGTACCAAGAGAAATTACAATGTTCCGTTGTCCCCGGCAACGGTGCCAATTTTTAATGGAGCTTCTCTCTCACGTGGAATTGCGTGCACCACTAAACATCCTAAAGATTGTAAGTCTTTAAGTTTATCCTTTCTTATACTAGATAGAAAACTCCACCCACGTATGCTAAGATACATGGAAGTCTTATCGTAGTATAGTTAAGGGTCGACTCCTCGAGACAACGGTCTTGTTGTTGCCAACAAGATGGAAAACATAATAATTTCACTTAACCTCTTTAGTAGTTGGTATTTAGATTAAAAAGGGTGATTTGGTTGTTTTGAAGCTAGGTGCAAGAAAAGTAAAGAAAGCAAGTAAATCTAATGAGTTAAACTATGATAAAAGATCACTAGGGTGTGATCGGTTTTTCACCGCCACTACACATGGATCAACACATGCAAAGCAAAAGCATAACCTGCAAAAGAGTCTAGTCAGTTAGTATCCTTGTAGACTTAGCTTCCTTTTGGAGAACTAACTACGAGAAGTACGGGAATGTTGCAACGCCAGCCATTCCCGAACAAATGGTCACATTACTTTGCAACATTCCCCTCGCAAAGTGTGTTCCTCGACATACCAAGGTTGCACTTCCATACGTCAACTGATTCCATTTCATAGTATGAAAGTGGAACGGATGATAGTGAGTTTACTTCACTTCTTGAGATACACTTCCAGATACCGAAACAGATGCATGGTGGATACGTGCACTAAGAACCAACATACAAATGAGTTTCGAATCTAATAGTACAAACGTAGACAATTCATACTAAAAGATAAAGGATAACACAAGTTGGAGATCAAGCAACATGCATTCATTAATCGTTTGATGTCGAACTGAAAAGATAAGAACTCTATATTACAAGTTATGGATTACATTTGCATGATATGAAAACATGGGTAGTGGGGCTACTCCCCGCACCCTAGTGAGAGAGACTACTCACTCATGACTAGGACAAAGAAGGAGGCAAGAAGAGAGAGAGAGCATCATCCCCATGAAGGAGAGAGGAAATTCAACCCCTTGGAGATAGAGGAACGATCCACCGGTCTTCAAAGGTTGCACGATGATGAGATCTCCCCTTTCCACCTTCTTTGGCGAAGAAGGAGAAAGCATCTTCAAGATGGAGTATGGGTCTCAGACCGGCAGCCCCAGGGCAGAGGATGGAAGTAGCAAGAGCTCTGGAGTGATTGAGGCAGCCTTTGGACGACTGAAACTTGATGTCCGGTGGAGGACCCTTGGGGTCTTATTTATAGGCCTTAAGTGAAGTCCAAACGGTTTGGAGACCGTTTGGACCTCAAGACCGTTTGGGCCTGAGACCGTTTGGATCTCGCGACCGTTTGGTCTTGAGACCGTTTGGATCTAAAGACCGTTTGGGACCTCAAGACCATTTGAACTTCATGCGGTCTCAGGACCGGTTGGCTTCATGCGGTCTTGAGACCGTTTGAACTCCATGCGGTCTCGGGACCGGTTGGCTTCATGCGGTCTTGAGACCGGTTGACTCCATGCGGTCTCGGGACCGGTTGGCTTCATGCGGTCTTGGGACCGTTTGACTCCATGCGGTCTCGAGATCGTTTGAATCCATGCGGTCTCGGGACCGGTTGGCTTCATGCGATCTTGAGACGGTGTGGCTCCATGTGGTCTTGGGACCGTTTGGTTTCATGCGGTCTTGGGACCGGTTGACTCCATGCGGTCTTGGGACCGTTTGGCTTCATGCGGTCTTGGGACCGGTTGACTCCATGCGGTCTTGGGACCATTTGGCTTCATGCGGTCTTGGGACCATTTGAATCCATGCGGTCTCGAGACCGGTTGGCTTCATGTGGTCTTGGGACCGTTTGACTCCATGCGGTCTCGAGACCGATTGGCTTCATGCGGTCTTGGGACCGTTTGAATCCATGCGGTCTTGAGGTTGAGTTATTCTTTTATGATTTTTTTTTGTGTTTTCTGCATATATAAAAGGGAAAAGTTAGTTTGATGGTATATTTACAAAGAAAGGTAAGGTTGGGATTATGTATAGTTTTAATTTAGAAAGAGTATGGAAAACTAAAGAAAAAGACTAAGATAATCGCCTAAAATAGGAGGTTATCAACGACCGATCACAAAATGGATTTGGTCATTATTTGATTCTACAAGAGAAAATTTGCATTTGTAAAAAACTCTTCTAATTTAATTTGATTTGAAAATTTTGACGATACTAATTAGGTATTTAATTATTGTTGCTCCCACTATTTTATTCAAATTGGTATCCTTCATATATCAAATTGAAATATTGTAGTGTACAATATTCTAGTGGGCTAGATCCAAGATAATTTGACTATGGGCAGACTAACGTCGCAAAACACAGTCAATTTTCAAGGTAGGCAACTATTTCCAATCGCATCATATGCAATTCTGGATAGATGGTTTGTGTAACTCCTTGTCATACTCATTTACATGCTTTTGGGCACTAAGTCTGACCTAAGATCCAACATGATAGATATGCTCCCTATGAAGGCAGACACTACATATCTACCATCACACTTACATGGGATACTCATAGCACCACGTGAAGGCATACCCTACACTTGGTCTATCATGCTTTTCTTGTGTGTTGCTGTGACATACGACTCACAAAAACAAGATTAACTAGTGCGGAATCGGATCATTAGCAGAGGAATTACTGAAATTCACTAAAAATTAAAACTTTTTGCAAAGAGATCCACAAGCTATAAAACTCTTTCGTAGAGAACCAAAGTAAGTTATTTACATTCTGATTCATCAGTACATCTCTGTATCATCTCATCTCGAGAGTCACAAACATTGACTGTCCTATTAACTGTACATAAGTAGCATACAAATATCTCGAGGCATCAAGCCAAAAATCTCAGATCTATATCAAACCATCTAGTGACCCCTAGAACCTGAGAATATAGAGATGACACATAGGCCTCTCTATATACAAGACTTGACAAACAATGTCTCCAACTGAGGATCACTATTGTCCTTGTTGTTGTTGTTGCTGCTACTGTTCACCCCCTGTAGGGTTTCTGCCTTTTCCTTGGCGTCTACCTAAAAAGTTGAATCCCAAGGGGGTGAGACAATTGAAAATTTTCCCCAGCGAGAGATGTAACTCTCCGCCAAAAACATTGTTATTGCAGATAATAGAATAACACTGAGCAGTAGAATCATAATATTCGGCAGTAGGTAAATCATTGATTAAACTATGTAGAGTAGTATTCTCTATGCATTTCATTTCAATTATAACTTCATAAAGCAGCAAGTCATTTATTCAATAAGGAATATGAAGAACATGTATAGCATTTATCCAACTATTTCATAATAGAAAATGTATCATCAACCATTGATTTTCATAATTCAACCCTAAGAAAATCTGCTACACGGCTGATTACATTTTCAAACATACTTATGCCCTGAGGAGATGAGGTATACCGCTCATACTCCAACCGACCATTGCGAAATCAAAATCGGTACCATACATAGGCCAATAGAAGAGTCAGTTTTCTATGAACTCATCCTCCTCAGTCAGTGTGAGGAACAACTTGCAGGACATCTCGTGCCTTTGCCAAATAGCTTTCCAGGGTATACTGGCACCTTCGCTATTAGAGTTACAGTGGCATGTTGTACTCTCTTCGCAATCGAGAGATTTCTTGTTTATCTCACATCGATTCGACATTAACAACATCATCAAGAGATTAGTGATACAACATCCCGGCATATATATAATGAAGGATTGAGAGATTTAATGTTTATTTCACATCAATTCCTCCATTAGGGCGTAAGGATATTCACGCACATAACCCCCACATACTCACAAGTATGCCCTCCAGGAGTTCCCTTAGGAAAACCTATTTCACCATCACCTAACTGCTGACGATGATGGATCTATTGTCAGGGCTCTACATGATATCATTTCACTTTATTATTTAAGTACATTGCAGTATTCTTTTAGCATCAGGCATGTTTTCAAACATAAGCCATTATAACAATTACTATAAAGAAAGATTACTATTTCTATCAAGTTCATTTCATAGCTTTATTAACATTGGGATCTCAGTCCCTCACCATATCATCATCATGATTCAAGAATATGGGTGTTCAAACCCTAAGATCATCAAAACACTTGTTACCACTTTAACAGGTAACTTAATGCCATCAAGTTATCTGACAGTGTAAACATGATAATTGTAGTGCAGATACTCTTTTGTTACCTCTCACTAGGCAACATAGCATATCATTACTTACAAAGCTCATAAGGTACTTTCAATAAACAAAGCATCATAGCTCATACCTTGCTATGTTCATTATTTCATAACACCTGCATAATTAGTACATATGGTAACAGATACATCAATTTCATATCAGCACTATGCAAAACAATTATAACATAACTATTCATGGGGTTACATTACTATGCCCTTGCTAGGGTTAGGGTTTCCCTTTTTATTTCAATTAGGGTTAATCATCCACTTATCTCAATTAGGATAAATGACTTATCATCTCATTGTCCAAGATTAGGGTTTCATGCTATATAGTATAACTGAAAGTTAGGGTTTCACATGTACCTTCACCTTAATTAAAATTTAGGGTTTACTATTCACATCACATCACCCTAGATTAGGGTTTACTATTCACATCACATCACCCTAGATATAGGGTTTACTATTCACATCACATCACCCTAGATTAGGGTTTATGCTCAATAACCCACAATTAGGGTTTACTATTTACTCACATAGGGTTGATCATCAAAATACCCTAAATTAGGGTTTCTCATGTCATTACCATGAATTAAGATCATACCATCATCATGTATTAGGATTTCCCTATCAATGCCCTCAATTAGGGTTATGATTCATTAACCTTCATAATTAGGGTTTCATGATCTTATTATTAAGGATCATACCCTAATTAGACATTCATTCATACTGGAAGTCCACTATATGATTATCATTCATGTAGGAAGTCTCCTCTCTCATCTTCTATAAGATGCTTACTTCATCCTTTATTAGACTAAGTCAACTCAACTTGAAAGAAGAATTGACACCATGAGTTATGTCATTATCACCATGATCATTAAAGCTTAATTATTTAAAGGGTACTAATCACCCTATCTCATTAAGGGTACCATTATTATAATCTCCATTGGTTTACATCATGTAATTGTTCACCTAAACAATTGACCTTCAACCACTTTAAGTGTTCATACGATTTAGTTGATTAACTTCCAAATGATCTTAGTCTCTTAGACCTCAAACACTACTCACTAATCAGACCTCAAATGGTCTTGATTGTATAAACTCCAAACGGTCTTGGTTGCTTACTTGAAACCGTTTAGTAAAGTTGAGGTTGAAACCGTTTGCTAAAGTTAATGTTGAAACTGTTTGCTAAAGTTAATGTTGAAACTGTTTGCTAAAGTTAATGTTGAAACCGTTTGCTAAAGTTAATGTTGAAACTGTTAGCTAAAGTTGATGTTGAAACCATTTGCAAAAGTTGATGTTGAAACCATTTAGTAAAGTTGATGTTGAAACCGTTTAGTAAAGTTGAGGTTGAAACCATTTGCTAAAGTAAAATTTTAAAACCGCATGAGGCTCAACCGGTTTGGGATCATTTGGTCCCAAACGATCTTGAGACAGTTTGGTCCCAAACGGTCTTGAGACCATTTGGTCCCAAATGGTCTTGAGACTGTTTGGTCCCAAACGGTCTTGAGACCATTTGGAGTCAAACGGTCTTGAGACCATTTGGACTCAAATGGTCTTGAGACCATTTGGCCCAAACTTCCTCAAAACTGAATGGACCAAATATGGCCTTCACCAATCATGTTGATTTAGGGTTTCCAATGTTGATCCCCTGATCGATTGAATTCATATAATCATCCATCAATTGGACCTATCAACATACTTCAATTGAGCTTAATAGGTCATCCTTCAACTTATTTAACCCCCAATTGATCATCAATTTGGGTTTTGAATCAATTGGATTAAAGATTAAAATCGATGAACCTTCAATGTTGATCATTGTAGAACTAATTACTTTGAAACCATTGGACCACCATCCAAATTGAACATGACCTTACTTCAAATGGTCTTGAGGTCATTTGGATGACCTCCAAACGGTCTTGAGACTGTTTTCCCATCACATCATCATAAACCATGGCATTCAATTAGGGTTTGGATCATTAGATTGATCATCAAATCAACAATTGATTGCACTTCAACTTAGTATCTTTGGATCTTCAATTGCTCAACCATACCTAAAACTAGACCTCCAAACGGTCTTGAGTGACCACCAAATGGTCTTCAGACCGTTTGGGTGATCCCCAAATAGTTTTGAAACCATTTGGGTCAATCAACCCAAGGTTTTAACTCAATCACTTATGAAATCAGCACTTAACTCAATTAGGGTTTGGTGATTGATTGTCCTTCAACTCATAAACCAATTGAAACTAGTCAATTATATTTAATGAATCATTAACCATCAACCTTGTCAACATTTTCCCAAATGGTCAACCATGGCCAACGCCTCCAAATGGTTTGAAACCGTTTGCCCTCAATCGGTTTGATGAAATTGTTTGCCCTTAAAGGGTTTGAAACTGTTTGCTCCCAAACGGTTTGGGGAAACCGTTTGAGCCACTTGTTGAAACCGTTTGGCCTAGTAATTTCTTGGGAAATGTGTCAAGATGATGTCATCATCATATTCCTTCGTGCATCCAAGAACAGCAGCCATTTTTCATGGAAATTGCAGCAATGCATCAAAAGAGTTCCAAAAAGAAGAAAATAACCAACAAATCATGGAGAATTGAATGCAATACTAATGTTTAAGGGTTAAAATTATAAAAACCACCTTTGAATCTAATTTCCAAGCTCTAAGCTCCATGGCTCTAATGGTGGATGAAGTTCTAGCAACTGCCCAAGGTTCGTTCTTGAGCTTTTGGATGAACAAGTTGGCTAGGATTGGAAATCGAGTGAAGAAAACCAATAATCAAGCATTAATTTAGGGTTTTCACCATGAATCCAAGGTGGAAGATGATCAAAAGCTTACCAGAAGGTTAGAGTCATCTGTCTCCTTCTCCTGAGCTCTCCTGTGGTCGGCCAAAGCAAATGAGAAAAGAAAATTCAAGAAAGTCCCTTATGTGGGTAGGAAAAAGGATATGTATAAGGATTTTCAAGGAAAGAGAACAAAGAATTATTTTCTTTAAATTCTGAAATTATTTCCACCACTTCCCCCTCAAATCCTTGTCCACTAAGCCAACATCATCTTCTTGCAAAACCTCTTCATTATCCAAGAATTAATGGAAAAGGAATTAAGCACCTTAGTGAATTTTATACTAATATCCAACTTTTAGTGGATAATACTTTTTATTATTATAATGTGAGTGGGCTTCCACTCAACCAAGATCTTTTTGTGTCATAGAAAAGCACAAGCTCGTCCAACATTTTGCTATTTCATCACTCAACTTTTGGTTGAAGGGATCCTCAATTAATTTTATTTCTTTTTGCATTAAATTAAATTAAAGTTCCATTTATGCTTAAACCTTGATTATTTTAATGTCAAGATTCTCTCTCCTCCAAGATAATTTAGATGAGGCGCCCCTCTCATTTTCTTTGCTTACTTGATGCCAAGAAACATGAGAGACCCTCTAGAGGTGATATTTTTCATATAGAACCCAAGATTTTGTGTAAATTGCACATTACATCAAAACTAGGTTTTATTGCACAAGGATTGCTCTACAAGCTTTATCTTGGTGCCCAAGCTTGTGGAAACCATGCCACCACATCATATTCGTTCTTATGATGTCTCCATATGAGAGGAACATTTTATCATGAACAATTTGTAAGTTAACCCCTCAACTTGGGTAATTTGCACTTTAATCCAAAAGTAATAAAACAATGTTTCAACATTATTAAAAAAGGACTGAAATTGAAATATAAGTTCCTCAAGAGCCTTAATTACTTTTCAAAGGATAAGAGAAAGCATTTAATCAAATTTATTAATAAAAAACACCTAGGGTTAAAACATAACCCAGATCAGGGATGTTACAAATTATGCACCCCTTATAAGGATTTCGTCCCCGAAATCATTAACAAGATATTAAGAGAAAAGAGTAGGGTATTTCCTCCTCATTTCTTCCTCTAGTTCCCATGTAGCTTCTTCAATGCCACGGTGATTCCAGAGGACTTTTACAAGACTAATGTCTTTCTTTTTCAACTTCTTGATCCTTCTGTCAAGAATCAACATAGGTCCTTCAACATAAGATATATCATCGTTTAATTCTACTTCCATAGGCTGCAGAACTGTTTCTGTATCAGGATGACATTTCTTTAGCATGGAAATGTGGAACACTGGGTGCAGCTTTTGCAGCTCAGGTGGTAACTCCAGCTTATAAGCTACCTTTCCAATCCGTTCAATGATTGGATAAGGACCCATAAATCTAGGATCTAACTTTCCTTTTCTTCCAAACCTAAGAACTCCCTTCCAAGGTGAGACCTTGAGGTACACTCTGTCTCCAACCTGAAATTCTAAAGGTCTACGACGCTTATCAGCGTAAGATTTCTGCCTATCATGTGCAGTCTTTAACTATTGTTGTATTATTTTAATCTTCTCGGTGGTCTGCTGTAGAAGATCAGGACCCAAAAGTTGGTATTCACCAGTTTCATACCAACATAAGGGAGATCTACAACACCTACCATACAAAGCTTCATAAGATGCCATATCACGATCTTGGAGAGGTCACGATTAGTTGGAATGTATGGTCGCGGTTCTTGCTTTCCCAACCTTCAGATCGTGGACATGTTGGAGTTTGTCACTGTTGTGAGTTGCAAAGGGGTCGCAGTGTGTTGATGACTGCTGGTGTATCACCGCGGGTCAACTGAAGGTGAAGGTCACAGGTTTGGAAGAGGGAGCAGGTCATGGAAAAAGAAGACACTGCGATCATGGTGTTGCTGATGGGAGTCGTTGCCTCGAGCACAGGTGGAGAAAGGGTGCAACAGGTGGGAGTCTACAGGTAATAGGTCGTTGGCAACGTGGATGCAAAGGAAACACAGGTCGCAATCCTCGAAGAAGGAAGTCACAGACGCGGTGGCTTGAGAAACCACAACCGCGGCATAGCGGAGCCTGGTCGTGATTGAGGGGTGGGGGTCGCGATCTTGCGTAGCTAGGTTGATCGCTGTTCTTGGCGGTCATGATCTAGTAATCGCGGACAGGTGGCAGGGATCGCGATTCTGTGAAGGCTTAGACCACGGGTGAGAAGGGAGGTCGTGATGCTTAGGTTTGCAGAGATCGCGATCGCGGGAGAGAGAAGAGTACTGGTCGCGATTTGTTAGTGGAAAGGTGAGGCCCAGCGGTCTGGTGAGAGGCGCATGAGGAGAAGAAGAGGAGAGGGTATCGCTTCTTGCTGATCAGAACTAAGCAAAGCCCAAAAGAAAAGGATATGGGCCTAGGAGATAAGGCCCAAAGCTCAAAACGACCTGTACAAGGGTGGAAAAAATCAATAAAAATAGGAGTAAAATCAATTAAGCCAATATAAGTTGCATATAAGAACATAAGGCCAATAAAAGCTCATCAAAGCAATTAAGCCAAATAAATGCACATATTAAAAGATAAAGCCAATAAATGCATGAATGTAACCAAAACTGGGCTAAAGGAGATGATTGAACTAAGTTGAATATGCATTCGTCAAAATACCCTGAACTTAAACGTTACTCGTCCTCGAGTAACACAAAATATAAAACACTCACCAGATGAATACTTTCAACTCGTGTGATTGCTTCATCTTCACATCACAATTGTTTCTTTTCTGCTCGGTGTGACTAAGTGTCTCAACATCCTAAGATCACAGAACACATTTTATCATATCTTCATTCCCGAGTTCGCTTCCCAATATCACTTCCTCTCTACTTTTTCCAAAATCAAGCATGTCTGAGAGTTTCGTAAGATTCTAGAGATACCCGCAAAACAACAAGTGCGCACCTGATCTGACACTGGTGTTTTTAGGATGTTGGTGAGCGTAGGCATTCATTGTGCCAGTAGGTCGAAAAGGGAGTGAAGGGTGGTATGGATGGAAGAAATAAATCTCCCCTCTATTTGACTCGAGATTTTTATTATATGATTAGCAATTTCATTGATTGCATTTTTTTGTGTGAATCTCTCCTCTATACGACTCAAGATTGTATTTTTCTTTCTTGTGTGTGCTTAGGCATCTTTTCTTGGTGGTACACCCCTATTTATATAGCGAGGGGTATGGAAGAAGCGTAAAGAGAGAGAGTGTGCCACCCCGAACTTAGGGTTTGGCACTATTTTGGTTAGTTTTGTTTCTTTTTGATGGATGGAGGGGTAAGAAGATGATGGAAGAAGTGTAGAAGAGAGATCAGATCAAAGTGTCACTTGATTTACAATTCAGTGCACCGGGTCATTCTCCTTATCATACTCTGCTAAAATAATGACTTGATGAGGTTCCGGTGGAGATTCCATGCTATTGTTCCACTACTCAGATAGGAAGCACAACGTGTTTGATCCCTCTCAGTTCGACAGATACTTTCCATATCTACTAATCATGATTTAGGGTTCTTAAGCTTCACACGGTGATTTCTAATCATTGGCTAGTTTCAGAAATTGTTCTCCTTGAGGCTTCGTTTCGAATAAGGAAGGTATAATGATTCAAAATTGCATGGAAAAATAGGATAGCCGGCTAGGTAATGCCTTTGATTGAAATAAAAGAGTCACAACTTCATCAAGTTTCTATACAAACTGCTATGAAAACTTTTGAAAATGTTGCTCAAAATTGCAACAAAATTTCAACGATAAAATCTTAAGTCTGAAACAGATAGGAGAGGGTGGAAAGTAGAGTACGTACCACCCATCCTCCACCCCAAAATTAGAAATTTTCTCGTCCCGAGCAAACTCTAAATCCAGTATGGATGGGAAAACTCATGCCAGTTGGTTCACCAGATGTGGTTGCATTCCTTTTGGCGACGTGTCCTCCATCTGAAATCTCAAAAATGGAAACTATCAGAACTTAAGACTGCATCTTGTGCTGCATTGTCTACCAGGTGCAAAATTTTCTAAAAATAAAACTAAAAGTAAAAGCTAAGTTAAAGATTGGGTTGCCTCCCGACAAGCACCTTCATTTTACATTGATGGCTCGACGTGATTTCTTCAGCTTTCTGGTAGGTATGTCGGTATGGACAAATTCATCAATTCATTAGTGCTAGTGTCAGCTGTGGTGAAATATCTTTTCAAGCATTGGCCATTTGCCACAAAACCGCCTGACTTGTCACTCCATAAGGTGAATGCACCATGTGGATAGATGCTTTTGACAATGTATGGTCCCGACCAGCAAGAACGGAGTTTCCCTGGGACTAACCTCAGTCTCGATTTGAACAGTAGAACTTGGTCTCCCACTTGAATGTCCTTCCTCTTCAGATGACCATCACGCCAATGTTTTGTGCATTCCTTGTTGATTTGTGCATTCTCATAAGGCGTCATCCAGAGTTCGTCTAGCTCTTGAAGTTGCAGAATCCTAGCTTCGCCAACTTTCTTAATGTCAAAATTCAGCTATTTTATTGCCCACCATGCTTTATGTTCTAGTTCCACAGGCAAGTGACATGATTTTCCATAGATAAGTCTGAAGGGTGTTGTTCCAAGAGGAGTTTTGAACGTGGTTCGGTAAGCCCATAAAGCGTCATTGATTTTCACTGACCAATCCTTTCGGTTATGTCCTACTATCTTTTCTAGGATATCTTTGAGTTGACGGTTCGAAACCTCTACCTGCCCACTTGTTTGTGGGTGGTAGGGGGAAGCTACCTTGTGTGTTACACCATATCTTCTCAACAACACTTCAAAGCTTCTTTCCATGAAATGAGAACCTCCGTCGAATATCACAGTTCATGGGATTCCAAACCAGGGAAAGATAATATATGTGAACATTTTAATGATGGGTTTTGAATCACTAGTGACTTTTGGTATGGCCTCTACCCATTTAGAGACATAATCTACTGCAAAAAGGATGTAGGAAAATCCATGTGAGGATGGGAATGGGCCCATGTAGTCCACTCCCCAAACATCAAAAATCTCGACTTCTTACCATAGCTTAAGTGGCATCTCATCTGTTCTCATAATGTTTCCCGTTCTCTGACACTTGTCACATGACAACACAAAGTTATAAGCATCTCTAGATATGGTTAGCCAAAAGAAACCACATTGTAAAACCTTCAAAGAAGTTTTGTTTGAACTCATATGGCCTCCGAATGGGCCTGCGTGGCATTTCTCTAAAATAAGTTGGGCTTCTTCCTCAGCTGTACAACGTCTGTAGAGACCATCAACACAGAGCTTGAAGAGGTACGGATCATCCCAGTGATATTGCCTCACATCATGCATGAATTTCTTTAGAGCACTTCCAGTACACTCAGGGTGGATGACACCAGCAGCAAGGTAGTTCACATAATCCAAGTACCAAGGAGTAGCTTCTGAGACTTTCATAAGTTGGTCATCTGGAAGAGAGTCATTAATTGGGATCTTATCAGTTTCCAGAGTGTGGATACGACTTAAGTGGTCTGCTACAACATTTTTTGTGCCTCTCTTATCTCTAATCTCAAGATCAAATTATTGCAATAGGAGAATCCATCTTATTAGCCTTGGTTTTATAACTTTCTTTTTTTGAAGATAACGAATAGCAGCATGATCGGTGTAGACAATCACCTTTGAACCAATGAGGTAGGATCTAAGCTTATCAAAGGCATATACGACTGCTAGGATTTCCTTCTTAGTAGTTGTGTAGTTCCTCTGTGCTTCATCAAGGGTCTTTGATGCATAATAGATGACATGATTTTTCTTCTCTATACATTAGCCCAGAATGGCACCCACATCGTAATCACTAGCATCACACATAATTTCGAATGGGTGATCCCAATCTGGGGCTCGAATGATTGGTGTTTTTGTAAGGGTATGCTTTAGATTGTTGAAACTCTTGATACATTCTTTATCAAAATAGAAGTCAGCATCCTTTAGCAACAAGTTTGTCATGGGCTTGGTTATCTTGGAGAAATCCTTGATAAAACTTATGTAGAAGCCCGCATGACCAAGGAATGCACAGACTTCTCTTACATTGTTAGGGATACAGAGTTTGGAGATCACTTAGATCTTGGCCTTGTCCACTTCAATTACTCGGTTACTGACCCTATGGCCAAGGACAATGCCTTCTTTTACCATAAAGTGACATTTCTCCCAATTTAGCACAAGATGTGCTTCTTCACATCATTTGAGGACCAGGGAGAGGTGCTTCAGGCATGAGTCGTACGAATCCCCATATACAAAGAAATCATCCATAAAAACTTCCACAATGGTTTCAGTTAAACCAGCAAATATGGCTTCCATGCAGCGTTGGAAGGTTGCAGGCGCATTACAGAGCCTGAATGGCATCCTCCTAAAGGTGTATGTTCCAAATGGGCAAGTAAAAGTAGTTTTCTCTTGATCATCTAGATGTATAGTAATTTGATAGAATCCAGAGTAACCATCGAGATAGCAGAAATATTCTTGGTGAGCCAATCGCTCTAAGACTTGATCTAGGAAAGGCATCGGGAAATGATACTTGTGTGTGGCCTTGTTCAACTTCCTGTAATCGATGCACATCCTCCACCCAGTTACTGTTCGAGTGGGGATGAGTTCATTATCTTCATTCCCTATCACAGTAGTGCCACCTTTCTTTGGAACAACTCGTACAGGACTCAACCAAGGTGAGTCAGATATCAGATAGATGATTGTGGTAGTGAGCAACTTGATGACTTCACGACGGACTACTTCCTTCATATTAGGATTCAACTTCTGTTGATGCTCAACAGTCGGCTTGTGGTCTTCCACCATAGGGATTTTGTGCATGCAAAGCGCTTGATTGACACCGGTGAGATCACTCATCTTGTAGCCGATAGCTTTCTTTCTTTCCTTTAATTCTTTCAGGAGTTTATCTTCTTGTTCGGTCGTTAGATCGGAATTTATAATAACTGGACAAACCCTGAGATCATCTAAAAACATGTACTTCAATCCCTCGGGCAGGGGCTTCATTTCAGGGGCTTCTGGCTTCTCACATGGCTCTTCAGTTACATTCACAGCTTTGAGTTCCTCGACCCTAGCTTCAGGATCTTCTTCAACAGAGTCGAGGTGAAGGATACAATCCTTAACTTGTTCGCTGATGGAGTTATCAGCAGAAGGGTTCGTTAGAGCCACTTCTAAAGGATCATCTTGTTCATATTCCTCTTGTGTAAGGAGCGACATTTGCTCAATCCAATCAATCAAATAGACTTCTTCCCGCATGCTCAGTCTTCGCATGCTTTCAAAAACTTTGAACTCGAGGGTTTCTTTCCCTAGTCTGAGCAGCAAGGTCCCTGCTTCAACATCAATTAAAGCTCTTGCAGTGGCGAGGAAAGGACGACCAAAGATAAGAGGGTATCTGGTGTCTTCTTTTATGTCCATGATGACAAAGTCACATGGGACATAAGAGTCTTTTCCAACCTTAATAGGGACATCTTCAATGATTCCTAAGGGAAGAGTCATAGAGTTATCTACAAGTTGTATGGTCATTCCAGTTGGGAGTAATTCTGCAAACCCTAGCCTCTTGCAAATGCTAAGTGGCATGATAGAGATGCTAGCACCGAGATCGTCCAATCCCTTATTACATGAAGAGTCACCGATATGGCATGAAATCCCAAAGGATCCCGGGTCTTTCTACTTCTTGGGCATCTTGCTCTGAATAATATTGGAGGTAGTTGTTGCTAACTTCACCGTCTCATATTCTTCAGTTATATATTTCCTTGTGAGAAGTGACTTCAAGTACTTCGTCTAGGCTGGTATCTCAGCCAGGGCATCAAGGAAGGGTATATCAACATGAAGCTTCTTCATGGCTTCCTTGAACTTATTGAAATGGGTATCAAGCTTTGTCTACTTCAAACGAGCTGGGAAAGGAGGACGAGGCTTGTATACCGGCACATCCGACTCAGTTGTGTCTTCTGCCTCTGCAGCCAATGGTTCCTCCAATCTTGCTTTGTTTTTCTTATCAGTGGTTGGTGGTTCCTTTGGTTGAGACTCAGGTATTGTAGATTCTTGGGTATTCACAAAGTCATCATCATTTGTTTCCACCATTGGTGCCGTAATAGGGGGGTCAGAATAGTCTTTTCCAGACCTGGTGGTGACAACCTTCAATTGCTTTGGGTGCTTAGGATTGTTCTCTGGTTGGTCAGCAAAGGCTCCAGTAGGTGGCTTCATTCTAGCTACAAGTTGAGCTAGTTGAGATTCAATAGCCTTCTGATGGGCTTGTTGATTAGCTATCATAGTCTGTTGTGACTGCAGCATCTTCTCAATAGCCGACAATTTGTCATCAGGAGGGATGGGACCGGCTTGTTGCCGTTGTTGTTGCTGTTGATAGGGGACTTGGTTGGGGTTCTAAAACTGAGAATTTTTCTGATAATTGTTGTAGTTTCTACTCTGGTAGTTTCCTCTAAAGTTCCCTTGATTTCCGAAATTTGGTTGTTGGTTATACTGGAATCTTGGCGGGCCTCGTTGTTGAGTATTTGAACCAAGTTGTCGTGAGTTTTCCGCTCCAGAAGGATTTCTATATTGACAACTTGGATGGTTCCTGTTCTGATTCATATTATAGAACCCTTGACCAAGGATGGTGTTGCCAACATTTACATTTTCCATTTGACCATTATCTCCTTGTGCACAGGTATTGCTCAAAACAACATCATAGATAATGTTACAGGCTAGAGTAGAATGATCAGTTCCTTTGCATGCTTCACAGAAGAGTGAAGCTGACTTAACTTGTTCTTGTTGTCGAGGGGGTGAGCATCTTCTTTCATAGGCGGAAAAAGATGTTTCAAGTTGGTCTTGCTTGGCTACTAGAAGCTTAAGAGACTCCGCAATAGACTTGTACTCAGGAGTAGCTTCTAAATAGCAACCTTCAGCACTCCTTTACTTACGGGTCTACCCTAGTTGGCTTGATTTTCAGCTCCAACGGTGACAACCATCCACGCAATATCATAGCTTTGACGCATGAAGTTTCCTCTAGATGAGGAATCCAAAAACATCTTGATGTCATCATCCACACCCCTATAAAAGATTTTGATGAGTTGATTTTTAGGAATGTCGTGATGTAGACACTTGCGTAGGAGCTCTTTGTATCTTTCCCATGCTTCAGCTAGGGATTCTCCAAGGACCTGAGTGAATTGCGTTATTCGGCCCCTAATTTCATAGGTGAGAGAAGGAGGATAGAATTTCTCCAGGAAAATATTTTGGAGTTGTCCCCAAGTGGTGATGGATTCACATTGCAAGGAGTTATACCAACTCATAGCTCTATCAGCAAGAGAGTACTTGAAGAGACGGAGTCTGATGGCATCATTTGTTACTCCATTTTTCTTTGTCATGGCGCATAAGTCTATGAACCTCAAAAGATGTTCTTGACTATCTTCTCCTTGCTTACCATAGAAAGGGCTATTTTGAAGCAAAGTGATCCGATGTGCCCGTATCTCAAAGTTGGGAGTGTTGATGGGAGGAGGTTGTACTGGATGATGAACGTCAGTAGCTTTAGGGATTAAGAACTCCCTAAGGTCTTTTTGTAACTCTGCTTGTTGAGCTGCTACTTGGGCTGCTTGGATTTCTTCTTGAACTGTGGCTCGGGCTTCTTGCATAAGTCTATCTCTTTGTGCATTAAGGGCTTGAGCTACCCTTCGAGTAATTTCCTCCTCTTGATCCATTCTTGCCTGGTTCTCTCTGTACTGGCGGCGAAAGGTTCTGTCTATCTCCGGGTCAAAGCTAGCAGAGAGCTCGGGACTATCTGAGCAGCGCATACACTAGACTTTGTGGGTACCTAGGATTGAAAGATCTTTTGCTAGTAAGATGGATGGAGTAGAACTGAATTCAAGTATATATTATCGATAGTATCAAAAGTAAAAGAAAAAATCGAAATTAGTCTCAAAAGAACTCGATTTAACTAGATGATTATGTTGTCCCCGGAAACGATGCCAGAATTTGACATGGCTTATATTATCGGACTAACAAACTCACTTAGGGTTCAAATCCCTAAGTTTTTAACCAAAACAACGTGCAATAATACCACCCGCAAGTGGACGGGTCTTATCGCAGTATAGTTGAGGATCGAATCCCAAGTGACAACATTTTTAAGAATCTTTAACTGGTCGGATCTAGTTGAATCAAGACTAATATTTAGAACAAAGGTGGTTGATTTGAGTTTAATTAAACTAAATGCAAGGAAAGTAAAAGAGCAGGATTAAAGGTTGATTAAATATTAATGATGGAAATCATTGGGATGGTCCCAGGTTTCACCACCACTACACATGAAATCACATCCAGGCAAGATATAATCATCCAAATATAGCTGATGTAAAACCCCCCCCATACGGGTGTCAGGTTCACGTAAGCATCACCTTAGGTATCAGATGTCTCGTCACCATCCAGATCATATACTTACTACTCTGAAGATACATATATCCAACTAAAAATGTGGGCCCCCTATACAGGCGTTAGGCATACAGAAGCATCACCGTGGGCTAGATGTCTCGTCACCTCACAGATCACACAACTTCAGGGAATCCCATCTGATTTCTCATCAAGGAGTCAACCGCGTTAATCGACATTCAAATCCTACATATTGAAGTTCTCACAACATAGGATACGAACAAGATAAATGTAGGCAGGTGATCAATCCACAAGCACATATCGACGATTAACAATGGAATGAAATATTATATACATGCCATGGAATGTTTAGTATTTGAACATGTAAGCATGGGCAGCGGGGCTAGTCCCCGCACCCAAGCAAAAAGGAATTACTCACTCATGGTGAGAGAAACAAGAACAACAAGAGAGAGAGAGAGAAGTTCCCATCATGGGCATGGTGAAGAAGATGATCGCAGCTCTGTCGAGAAACAGTCTTCTACACAACGTCGCAGCAGATCTAGAAGAAGAGAGAAGAACACCACGACAGACGGGGCAGATCTCCTCTCTCCACCTTCTTCTTCTTCTCGAAGTCCTCGCTCGCAGCAGGAGGGGCAGCTCATGGACGAGATGGTGGCATAGAAATGACGTAGACGCAGTAGATCTAGATCCAGATCTGGATCTAGATCCAGATCTGAACGAGGTGGCTTGTAGATCTGAGTCTTCACTCCAAATCTGGGTGAATAGGCTTCAAAACCACCACGGGGGCAGGTTCTTGACTATGGAGGTTGTCTCCTTAGGCCCAGGAAGGTCATGCAGTCTAACGACATCCCAAGATGATGCTTTTACAGGTTGGAGTTGCGTTCTATTTATAGGCAGCTTCGCACTGACTTAAATCTGCGACCTTCATAAGTTTGCAGTAGGTCGCGACTTTTTGCACGGTCATGATTTTTTTCATCTAGGCCAGGGAGTCACGTTTCTCTTTTGTTAATAGAGTGCCCAGCTTATGTTGCTGCTTGGTAGGTGGCTGACTATCCGTGGGTTGCAAGTGAAGAGGCATGATCACTGTGCAGGTAGTCTGCTTGCATTGAGAAGTGCATGTTGCAAACACGATGTGGGTGATGAAGGCAGAAGCAAACGGTGGAGGTAGGGGGGGTCACGGTTACTCGATCATGCCTTTGTTGTAGGTCGCGATTTTGAGGCAGTCGCGATCTTTGGCAACCGCGGACAGGTGGCAGGAAGGTCACGATCTTTGAGAGGTCGTGATTAATTGGAATGTATGGTCATGGTTCTTGCTTTCCCAGCCTTCAGATCGTGGGCATTTTGGAGTTTTTTGCTACTGTGAGTTGCAAAGGGGTCGCAGTGTGTTGATGACTGCTGGTGTATCACCGTCGGTGAACTGAAGGTGAAGGTCGTAGGTTTGGAAGAGGGAGCAGCTCACGGAAAAAGAAGACACTGTGATCACGGTGTTGCTGATGGGAGTCGTTGCCTCGAGCGCTGGTGGAGAAAGGGTGCAACAGGTAGGAGTCTATATGTAATAGGCTGTTGGCAGCGTGGATGCGAAGGAGACACAGGTCGCGATCCTCGAAGAAGGAAGTCACAAACGCGGTGGCTTGAGAAACCACGACCACAACATAGCGGAGCCAGGTCAGGATTGAGGGGTGGGGGTCACAATCTTGCGTAGCTAGGTTGATTGTGGTTCTTGGCGGTCGTGATCCAGTAATTGCGGACATGTGGTAGGGATCCTGATTGTGTGAAGGCTTAGACCGTGGGTGAGAAGGGAGGTCACCATTCTTAGGTTTGTATAGATCGCGATCGCGAGAGAGAGAAGAGTACCAGTCGTGATTTGTTAGTGGAAAGGTGGGGCCCAGCGGTCTGGTGAGAGGCGCATGAGGAAAGGAAGAGGAGAGGGTATTGGTCATTGCTGATTAGAACTAAGAAAAGCCCAAAAGAAAAGGATATGGGCCTAGGAGATAAGGCCCAAAGCTCAAAATGACCTGCATAAGGGTGCAAAAAATCAATAAAAATAGGAGTAAAATCAATTAAGCCAATATAAGTTGCATATAAGAAGATAAGGCCAATAAAAGCTCATTAAAGCAATTAAGGCAAATAAATGCACATATTAAAAGATAAAGCCAATAAATGCATGAATGTAACCAAAACTGGGCTAAAAGAGATGATTGAACTAAGTTGAATATGCATTCATCAATCCCAACTTCCTGTAAACTAGAGGACACATGCCCTAAGCAAGTCCTCCAAGGACTATATAGTTCTTTCAGATATCCATCAATCTGAGGATGAAAGGTTGTACTAAACCTTAACTGTGTGCCTAAGGCTTTATGAAGTCGTTCCCAAAAACAACTCGTAAACTGGGGAACTCTGTCAGAAACAATGGTAACTGGGACCCCATGCAGTCGCACTATCTCATCCACATATAACTGTGCCAGTCTCTCGGTAGAATAGGTTGTTTTGACAGGTAAGAAACGTGTTGTCTTTGTCAACCTATCAACTATTACCCAAGTGGAATCATGACCCTTGGCTATTCTGGGCAGACCAACCATGAAGTCCATGGTGACATGATCCCACTTCCACTGTGGTATAGGCAAAGGCTGCATTGTTCCTGCTGGCTTCTGGTGTTCAACTTTAACCCACTAACACACTGGACACCGCATAACGAACTCAGCAACATCCTTCTTCAAACCAGGCCACCAATACATATCTTTCAAGTTATGATACATCTTGGTGCTTCCTGGATGCATAGCATACATTGAAGAATGAGCCTCTTCCAGGACTAACATCCTTAAGTTATCAACATCAGGTACTATCATTCTACCATGATAACAGGATACCTGATCATCTGAATCATATAAACCATCTCGTTTCTCACTACCATATTCTGATCTAATCTGCTGAACTACAACATCAGCTTGTTGTGCCTCCTTAATATGTTGTCTCAGAGTAGGTTTTATGTGCATCTTAGCTAACAACCCAGATAACAATGATACCTTAACTTGTACATTGTCTTTCCTTAAAGAGATAAGCATATCCCTTCTAGAGCACACTAGAGAATTCAGTTGTGCTTTATCTAGGGCTGGTGTTGCTGATTTTCTACTTAATGCATCGGCAACCACATTGGCCTTCTCTGGATGATAATCAATTTTACAATCGTAGTCCTTGATTAACTCCATCCAGCGGCGTTGCCTTATGTTTAGCTCATGTTGAGAGAAGATGTACTTTAGGTTCTTATGGTCTGTGAAAATCTGGAATGTCTCTCCATAGAGATAATGTCTCCAGATCTTCAAAGCATGGACTACTGCAGCTAGTTCTAGATCGTGTGTCAGATAATTCTCCTTGTGTTTCTTAATCTGTCGAGAAGAAAAAGAAATCACTTGTTTATCCTGCATTAACACACATCCTAGTCCATTCTTAGAGGCATCACAGAAAACTATATACCATTTCCCTTGCTCACGTAGCACCAGCACAGGTGCACTTGTCAACCTTTCCTTCAACAACTGGAATGATTGTTGACACTTGTCATTCTAGACAAAAAGAACATCCTTCCTAGTCAACTTGGTTAAGGGTAAAGCTATAGAATTGAATTTCTTAATGAATCTCCTGTAATAGCCTACCAACCCTAAGAAACTGCGAATCTCTGTCAGTGTCTTTGGTTGTTCCCATTGCAGGACAGATTCTACCTTTTTAGGGTCAACACGAATACCTGAAGCAGATATTACGTGTCCAAGAAAAGAAACTTTAGATAACCATAACTCACACTTGCTAAACTTAGCACACAACTTATGCTCTCTTAGCAAAGTTAGATCCTAACGAAGATGCTGCTCATGTTGTTGAGCATCTCTACTATAGATTAGGATGTCATCTATGAAGATGACTACACAATGATTAAGAAAAGGTCAAAAGATTCTATTCATGAGTTCCATAAAGGCTACTGGTGCATTAGTTAGTCCAAATGACATAACTGTGAACTCATAATGACCATACATTTTCCTAAAGGTAGACTTAGGTTTGTCACCCTCCTTAATACGCAGTTGATGATATCCCGACCTCAGATCTATCTTTGAGAAAATAGTCGCACCACGCAACTGGTCAAACAAATCGTCAATCCTTGGGAAAGGATACTTATTCTTTATTGTTACTTTATTTAATTATCTGTAATCAATGCACAACTGCATTGACCCATCCTTCTTTTTAAAAAAGAGGACCGGAGCACCACAGGGTGAAGTGCTCGGTCAGATGAAACCCTTCTCAAGCAACTGTTGCAGTTGTTTCTTGAGTTCTGCCATCTCAGTAGGCGCCATCCTATACGGTGTTTGTGCTATTGGTTGCGTGCCCGGGATGAGATTATTCTCAAAATCAATCTCTCGGGGCGGAGGTACACCTGGAAGTTCTTTAGGAAATACATCTTCAAATTCCCTAACAATCGAAACTTCAATAGGATTAGAACTCTCCATTGTTGTATCTACCACATGGGCCAAGAATGCATAACATCCTTGCCTCATCAGCTTCTCAGCTACCATGGGTGACACAAGACAGGTTGGAAGAATCTTTCTGTCTCCTTGAAAGATCCATGTGTCACTTTCATCTGTGAAGACATCTTGCTTGGACTCACAATCCAAGACAACCATATACCTTTCTAAGGTATCCATCCCCAGGAATATATCGAACCCGTGCATCTCAAGTGGTATAAGATCCACTTGAATGTGATGTTTAGAAAAGAAGAGAATGCAGGAAGAACACACCTCCCGCAACACAACAGTTCCCATCAAAAGAGTTTCTAACTTCAAACTCTCTGCCCTCTGCTCAACTGTCATATTGCAGTCATGAATCACTCTACGAGTGATAAAGGAATGTGTAGCACCCGAATCAATTAAAACATATACGATGCTGGATGTAGACATATTAGAATAAAATAGTTCCATCTGACATGTCACAACCTGAGGGTTGATCACTGCATCAGGTGGATTCATCACATAGAATCTCGTTGTTTCCTGTGGTTGATTTAGTGCTCGATGACTGGGTGTCGATGATCCAGCTTGGGACGCTTGTCCACGTCCTCTAGCACCACCTGGAAACTGTCTCCATTGAGAACCTTGTTGACTCTGTCTCTGAGGTTGAGTCACACTTGCCTCTTTAGCTCTACAATCCTTCATCAGATGCCACGTCTTTCCACATATGAAACAACTCCTAATCCTTGGTTGTAGTTTGGATGGTCCTGTAACAGACACAGATGCTGAGTTGTGGGCTCCTTCTGGTGGTAAACTTCTCCCTCTACCCCTATTTGACATCCACTACGTCTGGGTATTGAATCTAGGTGGTGCCATTGGTGCAGAAAACCTCAGTTTCTTGAAACTTTTGGATGAGGACCCTTGGAACTGGGGGTACACCTTCTTGTTCTTAGTCTATTGCTTCTCAGTCACAGACTTCTGTATCCTTCTGATAGACTCCATAAAAGTAGCAAATCTCTCCCTATTCTCTAGAGTAGACACAGGGGTGGTCAACTCAGCATTTAACCCCTTCTCAAAATATTGAATCCTCTCTTCATCTGTGGTTGCCATATGCAGACAAAACTGCAAAAGCTCCATGAACTTAGCCTCTTACTCGCTAATGTTCATTGGTCCTTGTCTTAATCTCTCAAACTGAGAGATTTTCTCATCCATGAATGTCTTAGGAAAGTATCTATTGACAAATTCTCATTGAAATACTTCCCATTCGATCTCCACACCGGGCCTTTTCCCCTCCTCTATGGTCCACCAGTAACCAGCACTCCCCTTAAGAAGGTACACATCATGTCTAACCTTCTCACCTTCTGGGATGTTCAAGATTCTAAAGGCCTTCTCTAGTTCAGTTAGCCACATGTCAGCATCTGCTGGGTCAACTGTCCCAGCATATTCTATGGCTCCAACCCGGCGAAGTCGTTCAAACATCTTGTCGGCTCCCTGTCTTTAACCATGGGTAGGTGCTCTAGGTGCAAGTATGGGCATTCTATCAGTCATATATGTCATGGAAGCCATAAACTGCCCAAACATAGCTTGGAAGGCTGGGTTCCCCATGTCAGCTTGATTGAACGGAGTGGTTCAGGCACATGCTCCTCCCTTCCTTGGTCTCTTGCGCCTCCTCCGGGTGCAGCAACACTACTTTCAACAACATGTTCATCATGTGATCCAGACATCTTTAGTTTTCTCTTCTCCTCCTATATGAGCAGAAGACACTATCAGATAGACTGGAAGACACTAGAATGGACTCAACAACCTTAGTCTTATGTCTCTGTAGACTCAACGAACCTAGAGCTCTGATACCACTAAATTGTGACGTACGACTCGCAAAAATAAGATTAACTAGTGCGGAATCGGATCATTAGCAGTAGAATTACTGAAATTCACTAAAAATTAAAACTTTTTGCAAAGAGATCCACAAACTGTAAAACTCTTTCGTAGAGAACAAAAGTAAGTTATTTACATTCTGATTCATCAGTATATCTCTGTATCATCTCATCTCGAGAGTTACAAACATTGACTGCTATGTTAACTGTACATAAGCAGCATATAAAAATCTCGAGGCATCAAGCCAAAAATCTTAGATCTATATCAAACCATCTACTAACTCCTAGGACCTGAGAGTACAGAGATGACACATATGACTCTCTATATATAGGACTTGACAAATAGTGTATCCACCTGAGGATCATTGTTGTCCTTGATGTTGTTGATGTTGCTGTTGTTGTTCACCCTCTGTAGGGTTTCTGCCTTTTCCTCGGCGTCTACCTAAAACGTTGAATCCCACGAGGGTGAGACAATTGAAAAATTGCCCCAGCGAGAGATATAACTCTCCATCAGAAACATTATTATTGTAGGTAATAGAATAACACTGAGCAGTGGAATCATAATATTCAGTAGCAGGTAAATCATTGATTAAACTACATAGAGCGGTATTCTCTATGCATTTCATTTCAATTATAACTTGATAAAGCAGCAAGTCATTTATTCAATAAGGAATATGAAGAACATGTATAGCATTTATCCAACTAGGACATAATAGACAATGTATCATCAACCATTGATTTTCGTAATTCAACCCTAAGCAAATATGCTACACGGCTGATTACATTTTGAAACATACTTATGCCCCGAGGAGATGAGGTATACTGCTCATACTCCAACCGACCATTGCAAAATCAAAATCGGTACCATACATAGGTCAATAGAAGAGTCAGATTTCTATGACCTCATCCTCCTTAGTCAGTATGAGGAACAACTTGCAGGACATCTCGTGCATCTGCCAAATAGCTTTCCAGGGTATACTGGCATCTTCGCTATTAGAGTTACAGTGGCATGTTGTACTCTCTTTGCAATCGAGATATTTCTTGTTTATCTCACATCGATTCGACATTAACATCATCATCGGGAGATTAGTGATACATCATCCCGGCATATATATATAATGAAGGATTGAGAGATTTAATTTTTATCTCACGTGAATTCCTCCATTAGGGCGTAAGGATATTCACGCCCATAACCCCCACATACTCAAAAATATGCCCTCCAGGAGTTCCCTTAGGAAAACCTATTTCACCATCACCTCACTGTTGGCGATGATGGATCTATGGTCAGGGCTCTACATGATATCATTTCACTTGATTATTTAAGTACATTGCAGTATTCTTTTAGCATCAAGCATGTTTTCAAACATAAGCCATTATAAGAATTGCTATAAAGAAAGAGTACTATTTCTATCAAGTTCATTTCACAACTTTATTAACATTGGGATCTCAGTCCCTCACCATATCATCATCATGATTCAAGAATATGGGTGTTCAAACCCTAAGATCATCAAAACACTTGTTACCACTTTAACAGGTAACTTAATGCCATCAAGCCATCTGACAGTGTAAACATGATAATTGCAGTGCAGATATTTCACATGGCTCTTACAGCCTAATAATATCTTTTGTTACCTCTCACTAGGCAACATAGCATATCATTGCTTACAAAGCTCATAAGGTACTTTCAATAAGCAAAGCATCATAGCTCATACCTGGCTATGTGCATTATTTCATAACACCTACATAATTAGTACAGATGGTAACAGATACATCAATTTCATATCAGCACTATGCAAAACAATTATAACATCACTATTCATGGGGTTACATCACTATGCCCTTGCTAGGGTTAGGGTTTCCCTTTTTATTTCGATTAGGGTTAATCATCCCCTTAGCTCAATTAGGATCAATGTCTTATCATCTCAATATCCAAGATTAGGGTTTTGTGATGTCCCCGGATTTTCTAAAACTTAATCTGATGTGTGACATCCAAATTGAAACCCTCACCTCAGTAAGAATCCCAATTTAAACATCCCATACTAGGATAAGAAGAAGAAAATCACAGGAAGTCAGAAGGAAACAATCAGTAGCACATGTACATGAACAATAATAAAACCGTACACACATGTTCACCATTCAACATATATTTACAACATTTGATATTACATATTGAACAGCAAACTTATACATATACATGTACTACCACTAAACTACAGGATCTTAAGACAATAGGTCCACCTGTACATCGGCTCGCTATACAACTCTCAACATCCCGGATCTTCAAGAGCATAACCACAACCTAAACAAAAGATTACATGCGGTACACGTCAGCACAATATTTCATGAATATTGTACTGAGTACGCCTATGTGTCTTTTTATATACCTCTCATCATATCTTGGCAATAAGATAAAATTAATACTTGGCAGTAACAGAAGAATATAAGAAAATCATACTTGAACAAGATTATTTATCAATAAAAGAGAACACATAACTTTTAGGCATATTTTCCATTATATCATCCATGCATTTACTACCTGAGAGTTGAATGCATTAAGGCCTTTATGATCTACTGCCAAAGAGTTGGATCATTTCACAATGTGATCTACTACCAAAGAGTTGGATCACTTCCAAGTACTTTACTACCAAAGAGTTGAAGTACTTATTTCCAACACTTTACTACCAAAGAGTTGAAGTGCTTAGATATAATGGAATAAATATATTACGTTTCATGTGTTCATAGCAATAAGTATGGAAAATCATGCAACATATCATACAAGAACAATCATTTCATCCAATATCATATGCCAAGTATTTTACTACACATATAACACAAGCAAATTGTATAATAAGCCAAGTAATAGGTAATGGCGTACCTTCCAAAGAGACATCCTAATCACATACCACTGATGTCAACTATAATCTTGGTCAAACCTGATCAAGACAAGACCATATACTATCATCAGGTTCTTATCATCTTGCATCTCATCTTAACCGTAATCGTGTTCATTAGGGTTTCCCTTATATCATTATGTTATATACATTATTACTTTTATTCTTGTCTTAGATTTATATTACTGATGTCATATTCCAGATTATGGTTCGTTATCCAAACATTATCTTCCATAGAATTTTTGTGCACATTAAATAACCCTAGGTTACATGCATTACTCAAATTAGGGTTTATATCATATTAAGAGCAAGCATCATCGTATAACATGGATTCTGGGTATTATCATGATCTCATATTTAAATCTAAGGTTCCAGATACTGATATGAGCTTACTCTGTGATTTCTAAGATTTTATGAGTATATTTGTAATTATTACACATTAATTAGGGTTATTAACCCTAATTAGCCATATTAAGTAAATTACATGATTTTGTGTCCAAGAATTGTCATATCTGACATCATATGCATTATAAACATAATTATAGACTTACTGACATTTTTCCATAATTTTATATCATCATTTAGTATTTACTACTCATAAACTAAGCATTCTATATCTTACATGATATCACTAATATTAGTTCCTCAAAAGCCTGATATTATATTTCCATATTTTTCTTCACATTTTTCTGAACATTTTGGTATATTATATGTCATTTTCTGATAATCGAGGCAATTTCTATGAATTAAACAAGAACTAAGCATTTTCAGGATATTGACCTTTTTGTGATCAATCCGGCGTCGCCACGTGTCCACCAAGGGCACAACTTCTGCCTCGCATTGGGTCGTGGTTCACTTGGTCTGGAGCCAGTTTGGGATTGGTCTGGGATTGGACCCGGTCCGTCTTGTTTCTTCTTCCGCTCACGAGCCTCACGCGCTGCCCCTGTTTCCTCTGTGAAACAGGGCACCGCCGCATGGTCCGGGCTCCGATGAGAAAGCAGCCGAGATTTGGGCCTCCAAGCCAGCTCCTACAGCCACCCACATCTTCGGAGGGGTCCTTTGATTCCCCACGGCTGATCCGCTTCTCAACCTTGGCTCTGAGGCTCCCCGTCCTGCAGCTGTCGGCAAGGGCCGCCGCCGCGGCTGGGGAAGCTTTGGTGAGAGATCCTTGAAGACCAGACCTCCCTCGAGGGAAGCTTGTCCATCCATGAGCTTCAGTGCCACTGTGTGGCCTCCCACAGATGCTTGGGGTGCCGCCTTTGCCTCTACAATCTCTTCTTGGGCACTTCCTGACAAGCTCAAGGAGCTTGCCGCTACAGGCTACTGCCATGGTGACACAAAAAGGGGGAAAATGCCTCCACTGGTTCTCCCTATCATTTGAGATGATCAACATGAACACCGTGTTTCCCCGAAGTATTACACACCCTCCGTATGTGGTGAGATGAACTCCTTTTAGCCCCCGACTTCCATCTTCCTCTCCGAACAACTTGACCTCGTTAACCATGGGGGACCTTCACGGGAACCACCAAAATGCCAGAATCCTTCTCCTCATACCTTTTTCCTCATTTCCCCTCACTTCATCTTCTCCCGATCACCCCTCTACGTCCGTTCTTTCTTTTCCTCTTCTGTATTTTCTCCGCTCTTCCTTCTATCTCCATCTCCCTTTTTCCAGCTACTTCTCGCAAAAGTGTTGTAGAGAGGTCATGGAACTAGAGGGCTCAAACTCTCGTTTCCTACCACCACAGGCTTCGAATAAAGGGTCAATGTGGAGAACGAAGCCACAAGAAGATAACTACTTGCTCCGATTATCTCCTCAAAACATGTCCACGACTTGTGGTTGTGGGAAGGTTGTGGCGCCTACTTGCCCCACTACCTTGCTATAACCGTAAGGTAGGGGATGACACATGGACCCTTCATCTCCAATCTGAGGGTTAGTGTCAGTGTGCACTTAAAGTTGATCTGTGTCCTCTCCTCCTCTAGGAGAACTGCCGCTAGATCAGAGATCTAAGGCCAAAAGCCAGCCACACAAACCAAGCCCAAAAACTCAGGGGCGATGTATCACAACTTAATCTAATCAAATCAAAGATCTTGGTCTAATTTACTTTATTTATCAACAAAAATCATCGATCTGAAAACCAAAAATCTCCTTCTAGGAACATCCAATTGCCACAAAAATTTAACCATAGCTTCACCATACCTCAAGGTACAATCCATTCGATTTTGGTGCAAAAACTAAGATGTTAGACTTGTCAATTAAATTCTTCAAGAAGGCATAAAAAGAGAGATTTTAATCATGATATGAACCTCACATCAACACACCTATTTTGTCAAAAGTTTGGAACTCACAATCTAACTAAAACACATGTTTTCACTTAAGTCACTGGACCCATAAGGACTCCAAAAGTCCACTCCATCACATCCTACACACCTTAAAAGAAATTGTCCTCAAAATTAATCCAAAAATCCAGTATTTCACAGGTTTCATGCTATATAGTATAACCCAGAGTTAGGGTTTCACATGTACCTTCACCTTAATTAAAATTTAGGGTTTACTATTCACATCACATCACCCTAGATTAGCATTTACAATTCACATCACATCACCCTAGATTAGGGTTTACTATTCACATCACATCACCCTAGATTAGGGTTTATGATCAATAACCCACAATTAGGGTTTACTATTTACTCACATAGGGTGGATCATCAAAATACCCTGAATTAGGGTTTCTCATGCCATTACCATGAATTAAGATCATACCATCATTATGTATTAGGATTTCCCTATCAATGCCCTCAATTAGGGTTATGATTCATTAACCTTAATAATTAGGGTTTCATGATCTCATTATTAAGGATCATACCCTAATTATACATTCATTCATATTGGAAGTCCACTATATGATTACCATTCATGTAGGAAGTCTCCTCTCTCATCTTCTATAAGATGCTTACTTCAGCCTTGATTAGGCTAAGTCAACTCAACTTGAAATAAGAATTGACACCATGAGTTATGTCATTATCACCATGATCATTAAAGCTTAATTATTTAAAGGGTACTAATCACCCTATCTCATTAAGGCTACCATTATTATAATCTCCATTGGTTTACATCATGTACTTGTTCACCTAAACAATTGACCTTCAACCACTTTAAGTGTTCATATGATTTAGTTGATTAACTTCCAAATGATCTTGGTCTCTTAGACCTCAAACAGTCCTGACCAATCAGACCTCAAACGGTCTTGCTTGTGTAACCTCCAAACGGTCTTGGTTGCATACTTGAAACCGTTTAGTAAAGTTGAGGTTGAAACTGTTTGCTAAAGTTAATGTTGAAACCATTTGCTAAAGTTAATGTTGAAGCCGTTTGCTAAAGTTAATGTTGAAACCATTTTCTAAAGTTAATGTTGAAACCATTTGCTAAAGTTGATGTTGAAACCGTTTGCTAAAGTTGATGTTGAAACCGTTTAGTAAAGTTGATGTTGACACCGTTTAGTAAAGTTGAGGTTGAAACTATTTTCTTAAGTAAAATTTTTAAACCGCATGACGCTCAACCAGTTTTGGATCATTTCGTCCCAAATGGTCTTGAGACCATTTGGAATCAAACGGTCTTGAGACCGTTTGGCCCAAACTTCCTCAAAACCGAATGGACCAAATATGGTCTTCACCAATCATGTTGATTTAGGGTTTCCAATGTTGATCCCCTGATCGATTGAATTTATATAATCATCCATCAATTGGACCTATCATCATACTTCAATTGAGCTTAATAGGTCATCCTTCAACTGATTTAATCCGCAATTGATCATCAATTAGGGTTTTGAATCAATTGGATTAAGGATTAAAATCAATGAACCTTCAATGTTGATCATTGTAGAACTAATTACTTTGAAACCATTGGACCACCATCCAAATTGAACATTACCTGACCTCAAGCGGTCTTGAGGTCATTTGGATGACCTCCAAACGGTCTTGAGACCGTTTGCCGATCAAATCATCATAAACCATGTCATTCAATTAGGGTTTGGATCATTAGATTGATCATCAAATCAACAATTGATTGTACTTCAACTTAGTATCTTTGGATCTTCAATTGCTCAACCATACCTAACCCGAGACCTCCAAATGGTCATGAGTGACCAACAAATGGTCTTGAGACCGTATGGGTGATCCCCAAATGGTTTTGAAACCGTTTGGGTCAATCAACCCAAGGTTTTAACTCAATCACTTATGAAATCAGCACTTAACCCAATTAGGGTTTGGTGATTGATTGTCCTTCAACTCATAAACCAATTGAAACTAGTCAATTATATTTAATGAATCATTAACCATCAACCTTATCAACATTTTCCCAAACGGTCAACCATGGTCAATGCCTCCAAATGGTTTGAAACTATTTGCCCTTAATCGGTTTGATGAAACTGTTTTCCCTTAAACGGTTTGAAACCGTTTGCTCCCAAACGGTTTGGGAAACTGTTTGAGCAACTTGTTGAAACTGTTTGGCCTAGTAATTTTTTGGGAAATGTGTCAAGATGATGTCATCATCATCTTCCTTCGTGCATCCAAGAACAACATCCATTTTTCATGGAAATTGCAGCAATGCATCAAAAGAGTTCCAAAAAGAAGAAAATAACCAACAAATCGTGGAGAATTGAATGCAATACTAATGTATAAGGGTTAAAGTTATAAAAAGCCGCCATTGAATCTGATTTCCAAGCTCCAAGCTCCATGGCTGTAATGGTTGATGAAGTTCCAGCAACTGGCCAAGGTTCGTTCTTGAGCTTTTGGATGAACAAGTTGGCTAGGATTGGAAATCGAGTGAAGAAAACCAATAATCAAGCATTGATTTAGGGCTTTCACCATGAATCCAAGGTGGAAGATGATCAAAAGCTTACCAGCAGGTTAGAGTCGTCCTTCTCCTGCTCCTGAGCTCTCCCGTGGTCGGCCAAAGCAAATGAGAAAAGAAAATCCAAGAAAGTCCCTTATGTGGGTAGGAAAAAGGATATGTATAAGGATTTTCAAGGAAAGAGAAAAATGAATTATTTTCTTTAAATTCCGAAATTATTTCCATCACTTCCCCCTCAACTCCTTGGACATGAAGCCAACATCATATTATTGCAAAGCCTCTTCATTATCCAAGAATTAATGGAAAAGGAATTAAGCACCTTAGTGAATTTTATACTAATATCCAACTTTTAGTGGATAATACTTTTTATTATTATAATGTGAGTGGGCTTCCACTCAACCAAGATCTTTTTGTGCCATAGCAAAGCACACGCTCGTCCAACACTTTGATATTTCATCCCTCAACTTTTGGTTGAAGGGCTACTCAATTAAATTTATTTCTTTTTGCATTAAATTAAATTAAAGTTCCATTCATGCTTAAACCTTGATTATTTTAATGTCAAGATTCTCTCTCCTCCAAGATAATTTATGAGGTGCCCCTCTCATTTTATTTGCTCTACATGATGCCAAGAAGCATGAGAGACCCTCTAGAGGTGATATTTTTCTTATATAACCCTAGATTTTGGGTAAATTGCACATTACACCACAACTAGGTTTTATTGCACAAGGATAGGTCTACAAGCTTTATCTTGGTGCCCAAGCTTGTGGAAACCATTCCACCACATAATATTCATTCTTATGATGTCTCAATATCATAGGAACATTTTATCATGAACAATTTGCAAGTTAACCCCTCAACTTGGGTAATTTGCACTTTAATCCAAAAGTAACAAAACAATGCCTCAACATTATTCAAAAAGGACTGAAATTGAAATATAAGTTCCTCAAGAGCCTTAATTACTTTTAAAAGGATAAGTGCAAGTATTTAATCAATTTTATTAAGAAAAAACACCTAGGGTTAAAACGTAACCCAGGTTAGGGATGTTACAGTTGCTATTGGAAAGCATCTAAGACTTAATATTTTATATTAGAGGGAGTTTATATTTATAAATACATATACTTTATCCAGTCACCACATATATAGTAAGTATCATATACACGCTATATACAAAAAAAGAATATGCATTTAATGAAAGTTATAGTTATGGAAATCTTAATGTAATTCCTTGGAGCCACAAGGAATCACAACAACCTAGGTCCACAATAATGTAGATACCTATTGTTGATAAAGTTCCTACTTGCCAATCTGGGTTGATCAGTTCAACCCTTAAACTGATTGAATTGCCTCTTGTCTGGTTGTTCGGTCATCTCAGCGGTCGTCTGGTTCTTTTATCCACCATCTGTTGGCACCTCCAGTCGGTCAGTTAGGTCAATTAGCATCGAAAGAATGTCCTTCTTCTTCTTCATCATCATCATAATATGAAAGTAAACTATCCTACTTTTATATAATTATTGAGAAGCCTCAAGTTACATTCAAGGGAAGAAAGGGTAGGAAAGAATTAACTTTACATTGGGAAGATAAGATAGAGGCTTGGGACGCAGACAGAGATAAAAGGAATAACCAATCACACAACCATACACAAATAATAGGGGTTATTGGCCATAAACATGCTACACATTCACCATCAAAACCACTTTTAGGGCGACACCTATAATTTGCATATATATATATATATATAATAGTTTGAGATTATCATTGTGTTTGATTGGATAAGAAATTATTCACATTGCATGCAATAACATAATCATAAAACTAAAAATCCGATCATATCGATTATCCCAAAATATAGTAGATTGACATGGATCTGATACCAATATAGGGAAAAATGGCTACAAAATGGCAATGGAAACAAAAATTTTATCTACCATATTTCCCATAAACTAACGGATTGTGTCAATAACTATAAGATGGGAAGGATGGTTTTGAGGTTATACCTGGTCCTGGAGAAAGTCTAGTGACATCTCCTCATCATTGTAGATGTACAACCATCTTCTAGTTGTATTGGGACTCATCTAACTATTGTACCTCCCAGTTTGCACCACAAACTATAGCCTCGAATGTCGCTATCTGTAACATCTCCTCTCACAACAGACTGTTGGTTGACTTTGCCCTCCTTAGCAATGAAAAAAGGCCACCTTTCCTCTAGTGACGTCTACACGGACCGTTTAAAACTCATGTCTTCCTGTTCAAACAGACAGGAAGGAGTTGTCCCACCCGTTGGTGTACTAGTCACCAACTTGCTCTCCTACAACAATGATCCTCATGTGTTCTCTCTCGTTGATATCTCTCCTTAGTCAGGTAGGACTTGCTTGAAATCTCTTGATTACCACAACAAGAGAGGACAACAATTGTCAAAGAAACTGATTCTCAAGTTTTTGTGTTGTGTTATGCGAATCCCCCAGTACCCCATTATTTATAGGAGGGGTTTGAGTCAGGATTCCCAGTCAATGCTGGAGTAGAAGAGACAGGAAGATTTTGAATTTTCACAACCTGTGACCACCGAAACAGTCATTTGGCAACCTAGATGGTTTTCTAACAAATGAGAGATCAGTTTGTTCCGTGAGATGGTCATTTTGCAGTTTCTCAGTCGTACAAGAAACTGGAAATTTATTTCCAATTAATGCTACACATTAGTTCCTTTCATTAATAGAACTGAACACTCAAAATGAACAAATTTTCTCATGAATTCAGGAAAGCTACTAGAACCTTCTTTCAATACAACTGAGCAGATAGGCTCACCAGGTGAACCCGATTATCTCTCTTAGCCCTAGCCGATCTGTTCACCCAATGGGTCGATCAGTTGGATCTTGTTTCATGCAGAACTTCACCAATTTAGTTCCAATCTTCCCGACACTCCAAACTCCCATCTCAATAGTAGAACCAATCATTTGGCCCTCCAAACGGCCATCTCACTGTGTGAGTCATTTGGTTGGCAATGCAGTCAGCTGATCTATTGTGTGAATAGAATACCTAAACACTTTAGTAATCAATTCAATCATCATTAAAGATTAAACTCCTCTTCTAGGTCAAGAACTATGTGTGTGACCCTATAGGTCACATATTAAATTGGCAGTGAATGTTCATAACAACTTATGACATCACAAACTATGAGCAGTACCTAGTCGCACATAAATGCTTCCCAAGTAAATGGAAAGTTGGGGAACAACTTCAACCTACAATATGTTCTTGGTGTTACAGTGTTTGTATAATTCCTTTGTCTCTGATGCACAAATTGAACTTGATGCATAAAGTAGTCGCCCTCTTCAACATTCAATCTTGTTTCTTGAGCCAGAGTAGACTGTCTGAGATATATGTAATCTCAACATTACATATTGACTCACATGTGCATCACCATGCATTTATCAGTCTCTCTAATCAAGTGGCTTAGGATATCATACTCCCATAGGAGGTACAAAGTCCATTTATTTCACTCGCAGTCAATCCCCAAGTGTCACATTCAACTAATCATGACCTTTATAACAACCCATGTTTCATGATTGCTTTTGATGATGTCAAAGCATACCGGCCGAGATGTGATGATTGTAGTTATTTTATGTCTAAGAACCACAAACACCACCATCACTATGAGAGTTGTCTATGACTACCATGGCAATGGTTTCCATATGTGAGTATCATAGGGATGGTACACTATTCTCTAACATGTATCTGTGTGCTTGGTTTGGTATAACCATATCATGACTAATGAGATTCTATCATGAACCAACTCATACTCTAATCTTGTGTGTCATTATTTTATATCAACCTTCAACAATAACAACTGATCAAGGACAAATGAGAATGTGTGTGTGTACTTTTAACATTCATATAATTTCATTTCTCCAAGTCACGTACTAGAAGACATACATCATTGAATAATATTATTATCTAGACATTTATAATGTTACATCATTATCTCATAAATGAATTAAACAAAATAAATTAGAAGCTTGCCTTTATTTATTAATTAAATAAATTACAAGTTATGCCATTACAATCATCATTGGCTCACTGGACATACATACCATCATGATTAACATATTTTCAAAAAGAGTAAAATTTCTTATAAATACATGATGATTTCTTTGTTTATACAAATTTATCTTGAAGGTTCAAAATTTACAAACTCATACGTGGCTGGTCAAATATATTGACAAATGTATCAACAATACATACATTATTAACATGTTAATCATACAAAGAATCTATATCACACATATAAGAACTAAGAGTTTCTAGCGTGGTAAATAAACTAAATATAGTATGTTCATGTCAAACAATTGTATGTCAAGAATAATTTTTATACATACAATAAGATATTATGATGCATATTTTCATTTATGTATACATATTGTGCTTGTGTGAATCATGTGATTGGATTTATATCTCTGTTCCACGTGTAATGTATGCTAAGAAGAGTATAAAGTCATTAGATAATGATACCTTTTTTAGATTGTATGTTGTCATGATATATTTGTTCATAGATCGGTCAAATATGTATACTTTAGTAATTTTAAAGAGTTATGACATATTTATTAAACTGGAACATTATGCATTATTATTAAATTAACCCTTTTAGAAAAATATGAAAGTAGATGGATATGTCATGAACAAGCTTTAGTAAAGTAAACAAATATGCATCATTGGCTTTACCTACTTATTCAGTTCACCAAATATTTTAATTGTTGCATATAAAATGCTCAAATTGTAAGACATGCATTGACACGGGGAACCGTTTGTAGAGGTATAGAGATTGGTCTCCAGGCTACTTACATCAGGATTTATACATTCATTAAAATGAAATGTTATGCATTATTATTAAATTAACCCTTTTAGAAAAATATGAAACTAGATGGATATGTCATGAACAAGCTTTAGTGAAGTAAACAAATATGCATCATTGGCCCTACCTACTTATTTAGTTCACCAAATATTTTAATTGTTGCATATAAAATGCTCAAATTGTAAGGCATGCATTGACATGGGGAACCATTTGTGGAGGTATAGAGATTGGTCTCCAGGCTACTTATATCAGGATTCATACCTTATTCAACCAGACTCAATAGAAACCCAACTAGATTTCGAACACTAGAATCTTAATGTTGTTATGAAAACAATTTGTTATAGTTGAATGATTCTCCCTATTCATAATGGAGACAATCATTGAGTAATTTAGGAGATGTTTAACTTATCCCGCTCTTTCAACGTTGAAAGCAATCTATACTATATAAGAAAGCTCGTTCAAGGTCTTTATTGCAATTTTTGCCATTATTTTTTTAAATCAAAGACTCATCCTTTCTTATATGCATAAAAGACATTCAAGGGGTCATGTGTAATTATTATGCTCAATTTGTTTCCAGAAGTGTCGCACGGCAGGCGACTGTACCCGCACCACCTACTTCAGGAAGTCATAGGATGTACATAAATATAATATATGTGGGGTAGAATATACAAACTTAATGCAGTTGAAGGCTCGATCCTTCTTTGTGTGCAAGTTCTCACAGTGGAAGGAAATAGAGGTTTGGAAGGCAATTGTTAGCTTCCGAAGTTGCTGGCGTCTGAGAAGTTGCAGCATAGCTCAACGGAGCTCGCCAGTTATGGTGGAAATAGGGGTATGAGGGGACAGAGATATTATGGGAACGAGATGAGAAAATATCAGAAGTTGTGGGATCTGAATCGATACTCCTGCGATTGTACGGAAGGAGATTTGCGATTATGTACAACAACTGGAGCAGCGGGAAGTAAATAAAAGACTTCTTCTAGTGGCATCATTAGGTACCTCCGTTTAACATTTTTTTGTCTTGTTTTTTCTTTGCTCGTCTCATCTAAGCCATTGTTGCGCTCATCAGCCACAAATGTGATTGCTCCTCTGATGTGCTCCCGTTACAGTGCCCGTTTCATAGACACTATAGAAAATATTTTATTTGTAAGGCTTTTTCCGAGCGTCGCTCCTCGTGTAGTCGTACGTGTATATGATATTTTCATCTCTTGCATGCTTGCACATTAAAAAAGCTATTAGACTTAATCGTATTAGATAAAAAAATTAATGTGCAAGGCTTTTTACTAATACATGTATTTTTCACATTCTCCTACTTGTCAGAGGTTCCATTCTATCGAAAGGGTTGGATAGGTGCGAAGCAATAGCTTCTGTTTTTGCAACTAAGAGGGTTTTTCCGGTGATCAATATAATTGAGGTAAACTTCTTATTTCCCATTCTGTGGTTTTATTGTCTGTCCTCTTCATCTGTTACCCCTTTCATTATGTGTGTTGGATGTGATTCCATATCGTGTAGTCATGGAGATGACAAATGTGCAATCTTATCAAGAGATCATCCAAGAAATGTACCACCCAAATAATTATTAATTAGATATTGATTGTATGTAATCATCTACTCTAAATTTTTATATATTCTTTGTAAACGTGAATCTAATATATAGGAGAACCGAGGGTATGCACTGATTGTGAAATATTTTGATTGTTGTCTGAACAAAATTGACAATATATCAGTGATTGTCACTCACAATATATCAGTAATTTTAAGTAAAGATAGTTCAATTAGCAAAATTATTTTAGACTGATCAATATCTTTTCTGAAGTTATGTACTTAAATTTCATGATCATTTGCTATTTAGTTCTACCTAGCTAAATAATATAATAATCCATTTGAGTAAACGAAATTGCTTAATTTTCTCTTCAGTTCCAATTTGCTCTCTACGAACACAGATAAAGGTTCATTTGACAAACTCCTTAAAGGTATTGTGTCAACCAATTTGGTTGGAGCAAATTATTTAGAATGAATTTGTATTTAGTAGAATTATATATCATAAAAAATGGATAAGTGTGGTCTTGCTTTTCTGACTTTTTTTGACTTCAATCGTTCCTCGGCGTACTGAATTTTGCAGTCTTAGTTGTATTTGATCCAAATATTTCTGATTACAGCTGTTACAAAATATCTCAGCCAGTGGGTTACAACCCACATGGTACACACACCTTACTTGCAGTGAGGATTTGGGAGGATCACATGCCTTTCATAATATTCAAGTCGTCAGTAAAAAAATATATATTTCTGATTCGCATAAAAATGAGTCTTCTTGACAATTATGTGATGCTCAAAAAATTACCTGCAAAGCATGATAATTAGTGCAAAACACCCGTGCATAGCACGGGTTCATGCCTAATTACAACTAGATGAATGCAAACGTAAAAGTTTGTTATGAACTAAAAATGATAGGATTCTACTTGACTCTCATAATTCGATATTAAGACAACTCGTGGAGGGTTTAAGCACCACACAGAAATTGGAATTAGGGCCTATCTACCCAAGCTAAACGATTCGCCTCGTAAAATAATACAAGTGTTGAATTCGCCGCCTTAACACTGAAAACCATATTAGGGCCATTGGATGCCAACTTGCGCTGACCGCGAAACCCCACCGCGATCTACTACACGTGATCAACACACACACACACACACGATAATGGGGGCAGTTTAAAATTCGTGTACCAAGATAAGAACGCTATGCGATAGGACAACTATTCAATAGGAGACCTCCTATAAAAATGGTCGGAGACCAATCGTTTTAGCATTAAAGAATTTGTTTTAATATTAAAAAAAAGTTAATTTCTCTTTCTTAATTTTTTAGGAGTTGAGTTTTGGAGAATCTCATTGGTTGTCCTATACAATAAGTATAGGATGCCTCATTACTACCATTTTTCCTGTGCGATAAGCGAGCTACAACAAGATGCCATTCTGCCCAAAAACATTGAAGTGACACTTAGGCCTAGTTTGGAGCCTACGGATACAGTGCTGACCGAGATAAGTCATTTAACCCCCAAAAATCCACCCTGGAGATCTGTGTACACCCCCTGGAGATCCGTGTGTACAGTTTTAGCCGTTCAGCCCCCAAAAATCCATCTTGGAGATCCGTGTGTACTGTACACACGAATTTCCGGGGGGGATTTTTGGGAGTTGAACCACTGAAACTGTACACACGGAATTCCAAGAGGTGGTTGTGGCTGAACGGTTGAAATGCATTCAGCAGGTGTTGAAAATCCAATTTCAGCACCGGATCTCTACTGTAGTTTGGATGGAGATTTTCTGATTTCCAGTAGTTGCATAAAGGGTGGAATGGAATCTGCAGGTTTGTGTGAAAAAGTTATAACACCAATTTTTTCATGTAAATTGGATTTCGACGCACTCCAGCTAATGTACGCGTGAAAATACTGATATAAAGGGCACGTTTGTTTACTTGGATTACAACGTACTGGATTGTAATTATGAATCCAGTTGTAAAAAAATTTAGTTTAATTTAAGGAATTGGAAAAAAAGTAAAAAAAGTCCAAGACTTTACTTATACAAAAAATGTTGCATTCATTTTTACATCCAAAACAGCTGGACGCCGCCTTCCACTTTGCCGTGCCCATGTGCCTCTATGGTCGTAGGTCTTTTCTCTGCCGTTGTCCGGGCATAGGTCCTTTTTCTGCCTCTGCCTGGGTGCAGTCTGTCTACCCTCCCATCTATCTATTGTCGATGCGACCCTTTGGATATCTTTCCTTCCTATTAATGATACCATCTCTTTACTAGCCTCCACCCCTAACCCACGACTGACACCGACGACGTCTAACAGACATCCGACGGCATGCATTACAAATAGAGGCCAAACAATATGTGACCACCAGACTCATCTCCCTCCCCATTTACCAATTTCTCCGCCACACCATCTCCTTACCTACGCCTCACTGTCTAGCGGCATGAGTAGTGGAGCGTTGCTGCAACCGGCTGAGGATTCGTCCCAGAGATTGCTTGCTCTGTAAACATTGCCGACAACCTCTCCACGATGAAGTACGGTTTACAACCAATGTACAAATGTCGTGTCGAGTGGGTTGTCCACGGAGGAGCCACCACCAGAATGCATATGCATAAATTTTTGTGACTGCCTACCGAAACCCATCCGAGTCGGTATACAAGTCCTCTCCGCCCACTCTTCGACCTGCAATCAAATTTCATCCTTCACACCAAACATAAAGCTAGACTTTACTCATTTATCAAAAAAAAAAGCTAGACTTTACTCAATTTGTGAAAGCCAAGAAGTCCTTAGTTCCATATTTTGTAAGAGTATTGACATAGAGTACACTATTTACACTATCCTTTCCACGTTGACCTCGAGACCAACGACAATCATTAAATCCAACCACCCATGCATGATACCGAAGAGACACTCACGCTGTGCTAGACCAAAATAAGCATAGTGTGAGAAGCTGAACAGACAGTCAAACCTATAAAACAGACCTGACAATCCTGCCCCTACTCTCTCCCTCGTTTTGACGTAGCTCTCCCGCTGCAGCCCATCCTCGTCCTGTCCACCATCGTCTAGTTCAACCCATCTGCATCACATCCACCTCGTCATCGTGCTCGTTGTTGTGACCAAGCCGAAGTCAATGTCCAACCCTGCATCACATCCACCTCGTCATCGTGTTCGTTGTTGTGACCAAGCCGAAGTCAATGTCCAACCACCGTCTGCCCAGTCGGCCTCCATGATCGGGACGCCATAGCTCCCATGTTGAAGACGCTCTCACCTCCCCGCCATAACCGAGACGCCATCACACCTATGTTGAAGATGTGTCCATCCTGCCACCATAACCGGGATGACATCATGCCTATGTTGAAGATGCGCCCAGCCCACCGCCCAAGCCAAGGTTGCCTCCGAGCCCCGTGTCACGCCCCTTCGTTGTCTGTCATTGTGGAAACAATATTACGTTGTTGCGGTGGCCAAGCACAAGGCCTCCTCTTATCACCAACCTTCAACACAGTGCAACATCTCACGCCGTCATGCCCAAGCCGCCTCCTCCACTTCCGAACATCAATGTACCAACAACACTATGTTGTTTTGTCCCATCAGGCTGCTTCACCCATGCCACCACCTCCCTACTATATCTCTATTGTCACCATCGTGCTTGTGACATCAGCCATATGGATCATTGGTCGATATTGTCATTTTTTATTGTTAGCCAAACACCTAAATTTTGGTATTGAAAATAAGAGTTTTTTTTAAAGAATTATGCTACTATGACATTTGTAAATGAGATTGACTTTGTTCCAAATGTAAAATTTGAGTATTTATGCATCATATGCATTAACCTAGAGTTATGCACAAATAATATAAATCTTTTGAAAAATTAATAAATGACTATTGTGGCTTGTATTATATTTCTCTGATAAATAAATTCACATAATTGTAAACATTGTCTCAAACTATATTTAGTCTCGATGAGGATACTTTTTGGTAGCACAATGAACATTAATCAATATTAATATTATATTTAGATTTGCAGTAAAATGTGACTGTCGCCTAAAAGTTGAGGGAAAATGAAAAAAAAATGAATTAAAAAAAAGTTATTTTGTATGTGGGAAAGGAATAAATACATCAGTTGCATGCATGAAAAAAAGGAGATAAATGCAATATTTGCGTGGTTGGGTGGTGGGTGGTTAAGTGACATTATTGTCTTTATTACAGCAGCCGCATGCATGCAATCATGTAACAACAATAGCAAAGTTCTCGTCTTGAAGTCTGTGTCACACTATGTTATATATTTTTTGGTGTACCGTCTTTGTAAACTTAGCACTATAATTTATACATTTAGGTAATGATTTTTGACTTAGTAGAAAAATATATAAAAATATGATTTTGGTCGAGTCACACATCATAATGTAAAAATTTAAAAAAAATAATAATTGACTAGTGTGGCTTGTATTTTATTTTTAAAAAATATCTTAATTGTAAGCAGTGTCTTGAATTTTATTTAGTCTCGTTGGGGGTACTATTTGATGGAGCAATGACCATTAGTCAATATTGTATTTAGATTTGTAGTAAAATATGACTATATCGCCTGAAAGTGCATGAAAAATGAAAAAAAATACTTTGAGTTCTAAGAGAGTTATTTTGTATGTGGGAAGAGATAAATACAAGTTGTTGGATGGTGAGTGGTTGAGTGATATTATTTTCTTTATTGAAGCAGTTGCATTCAGGCAACCATGCAGCCACAATAGTATAGTTCTCACCTTGAAGTCTGTTCCGCACTGTGCTATATATTTTTTCGTGTATTGTCTTTATATACTTAGCATTGTACTGGACTCATTTAAGTACTGATTTTTGACTAAGTAGAAAAAAATATAAAAATTTGATTTTGGTCGAGTCTAAATTCACGTGTGGTTAGGAAGTAGGAAAAATATTTTCAATTTTTTTAAAACAAAAGGCGTTGTGCTAGTTTATTCTTGGTCCATTTGTTGATGGATATCAGTGCTTTCTTAAATGAAATTGAGTATTGTTTTTTAACTTAGCACCGAAATGTATAAAAAATACTTATGGTCGAATGATACTAAATGCAGTTGAGAAGTGAAGGGAAAATGAAGTAAAACATATTTTAAATTTTAAATGAGTTGTTTGTTTGTGGGAGAAGGATAAATTTAATTACTTTGATAGTGGATTTTTGGGCGGCACCATTTATGTTTGTTCTTGCAAAACTACTTGCATGCAGCAGCCGCACTAGCCGATTTTTCGTCAAAAAAGTTGTGTCACGCAATGCTAAAAATGAATTTGGGTAACTTTTAGGATGTAGATGTTTGTGGAAGTGATGTACTGCAAGTAGTTTCTCATTTCGTAAATGCAATATTTATTAGAATCCCGTTGAATCCAGTGAAAGAAACGTCGAGTAGAACTGCTGCAGTTCCCAGTCACCCCAAATTTGACGTGTCTCAAAATTTCATTTACATTAGGCCATCGACGTCACGGTGTTGGAAACTACTGAAACAATTCATCGTAGGCATGAATCTTCACAACTACTATCGGCAAGCTCATGTAGCTTATTATGGGAGCATTGACAGGTCACATCTGTAACCAGTCGACCACGACACTAAATTTGGCTTTATTGGTATTTTAAAGTGACCGACAATATTCAACAATCTGCCATTCATCTACACATGCATTTCCTGTTCATAAAGGAGCCGTGGGATTGTAATTTTATAGACGCGGTTCCAATACCACACAGTCGAATTCAGAGATTTTTCACTGTGTGTTATATGTGATACTAGTGAAATAGGTTGATACTACCAGGGGAGAGAGAAGACAAGATACTTCATGTCCCCGCGGATGATGTACAACTAATTTATTTGCATATAATTAGTGAATGCACACGTACACATGCACGTGACATAAAATTTGTTGAAAATATGTGGGGGTGAGGACTCGTCTTTGAAAGGGTCCCTACCGTAAAAGATATTTGTGTTGGTTGTTTGAAAAGAGAGAATCAAAAAATCATTTCCGTATGATGGAGAGAGAAATACAAAATTAAAAATAATAAAAGTTAATATAAGAGTGTGAAAATAAATATTTGTAGGAGCAAAATTCTTTGAAAAAAGAAGAGAAGAAAGTGAATCAAGGAGAGTGCAACATCAAACTCGCTCTTTTTTATAGTAGTATAGATAAAAGAAATCGCATTCCCATATGACATTATCCAGCAACCACCAGTTAATTATGAAAGTGATTGTATACTGGGATCATGCGACTAGAAATCATTTGTTGATCAGGACGCATAGAAACCAAATTGATGTTCTTGAAAATTATTGTTCCACCACAATGATCTCGAGATTTGATTTTGGGAGGGCATTATCCATGAGGGCATAGAGCACGACGAAAATTTATCCTTTTCCACTTTTACTATTATTATGAGTAAAATAGGACCCTTACTGGTTTTTCTATTTCATGAGAACAACTGATTTAGTTCTCGCACTGTTCAACTCGTCGCTATCTAGATTTCATTGCTTCAGGGTGGTTGCACTTGTCACGTTGTACCAATAACATATGTAATTACTCTCTAACATCTATCAGAATTTGTTTGATAAACTGCTACCATATTTCGTAGGAGCATCCCATGTCTACTTTCCACGTTTATTCTCCCTCAACCATGAGCCCCCTTGCATTTGTCACACAAACATATTGAAAAATAATGATCAGTAATATTCAATCAGATATGCTCGTTTAGTGGGTATATCAACCTTAAATGTTTGTGTGACCATTTCTAGTTCACAATGATCTCTTAAGGTTGGATGAAACAATCTCTTAAAGAATACCATGAAATGGTTATTAATATTTTATTTTTGATGAATGAATAATATGGGACAACTAGTTTACATTGGTGGTAGTCAGCTATGCCTCAACGTTGTTTGAGGAAAGACCTTCACCTAGTTCAGATTTCAAAATTATAGCATCATGTATTTGAAGAAAATAATTTCATAACAAGTGACCGCATTCTATAAGCAGCGATTACTTGGACTTCAACCAAACGTCACATCATTCATGACGGATTTCTTGGACTTTTACCAAAAATTGTGGTTCGTACATATTTCAACTCCGTCACAACCACCACCAAATTGAGATCTTCAACTAACTATACATAATCCATATGACGCAATGGTCTGCAATGCAAGGAATGACTAGTCTACAAAGCTTGATGTTGCCTTTAAGGCCTATGTGAGGCTTACATAACTCAAATAAGAAGTATTGTATTCCAATTGGTATATATATATATATATATATATATATATATATATATATATATATATATATATATATATTACACAAATTTGAAACCATTGTTCTCCCTCATCTATCATTCAAATCCATTCAAATTTGTTGAATCTGATCCGAAACATCCTCCTATGCACAACGAGCCTTAATTGACCCCTCATCTCTTGCTATTTCAGAAATGCCGAAAAGAAAAGTAGTCAGGACTCGAAGGAGAAGAACCCCCAAGCAACCCTAGACCTTGAAGCTCCTATTTACACCCTAGAAAGATTAATTTGTTAGCTTCCTGTCAATCATCCTTCACCTCCAATTCCACTCGAGGACCTATCTCCTTCTCTACCCAACTCCTACTTCACCCTCCTAAACTAGAACCTCCCGTGCTCACCTTCGATTCCCCCCTTCCAATTCTCTGCTCTATCACCATCAGGGAACTTTGGCGGAGCGAGTGTATGTAGAACCCAATTGACTAAACGCTCATGTGCTTGATGAGAGGACACCATCAGTGAACTGCACCAGACCTCATCGGAGGAAGCTGAGGATTTTGGATGCCTCTAGGGAAGTCTGTGAATCATCCAAGACTTCTTGTTCTTTCCTAATTGTGGTACATATCTCTATCCCTTCCTTGCCTTTTCTACCTACAAAAGGAGTAATTTTTGTGGCTATGCTGCTTTTTTCCTGGCTAGTGATGGGTTGCTCACTTCACACACACACACGATGAAGTTGAAGACACCTTCACTTTTGCCTCACGTCGATACATGATCGTTGTGCCTTCTTCTTCTACCTACGTTATCATATGTTCTTCTCATGTGTACAGCCATGGCATGAGGTAAAGTTTTAATCGAAACATTCAGGGGTTGAGTTTTACTAATATACCTAGCCATTGTCACACTTTCAATTAACATATCATGGACCTTTTAGTCCTTTTCCCCCTGCTCCAACCCCTATGAGCTGACCCAGCTCACGGGTTAGGAGGAGGATCTCCGAAATCAGATCTCTCCCCTGATCTGTAAAGTTGGGCTAACAATCTTTTTTTTATTTTTCATTTTTGTACTCTAGCCTTTTTTTGATTGGTTAGGCTTGTAAAATCGATTATAAATAGCTCATCTATCAAAAAATGCTCAAAAAATATCAATGCTTTTTGAAAAAAATGTCTAGTTTAACATGAAACCATAAAATTTCCCTATTAAAGTATATTCAATGATGATATTCAATATCTCTTTCATACATCTTAATTAGGGTTTTCTATCTATAATTTCAAACCCTAATCTTGCTAAAAACCTTGATTTATGTGATACATGATCAAATAATGACTCTATTGTACTGTGATGCTCTAATTATGACGATCACATTATTATATTACCAAATGTCGTTCAAGCTACTCTTGATACTTTGAACATGAAAATGACTAAAGGATCTAATATCACAAATCCATGATATTTTACACATCAGATTGGACCTGAGTAAAAAATATATGCTCTTGATCTCAATCATATAATCCTTGATCTACGCTGGTAATGACATAGGGAAACAACGATAATGATAATAATAGTGCATGAATGAATTCCCTAGTAGGGCACTCGAGCAATGACCTAAATAGTGATACATGGTTGTTCTCATTTGGGCCATGATCTAGAACTCATTAGACATGTTGATTTGGATATTGATAATACTTGAGACTCTAAAAGAGGTACACTTTTATATTTAACTATGGTGAAGCGTCCGAACAAACCGTCATTATAAGAGAAAGTGATCATTAGCAGCAGATTAACAAAAATCACTAAAAATTTAAACTTTTTTGCAAAGAGATCCAATTCCAGAAAACTTCTTATAACAAGAACCCGAGTATTACATATGCATTCTGGTTCACAAGTACATACCATGTACCATCTCTTTTCGATGATTACATACTACAGTTGCTTTGCCAACCTATACATCAGAAACATAAAGCCTCGAGGCGTTCAAACCAAAATCTCAGATTGATGATAAAAGTACTATCTACTGACTCCAAGGACTTGAGAGTACAGAGATGACACATATGACTTTCTATACAAAATTTGACAGCCAGTGCCTCCACCTGGGATATCACTACTGTCTCTGTTGCTATTGTTGTTGCTCTTCCCTTGCTAGAGGGTTTCTGCCTCTTCTTCTGCATTTACCTAAAAAGTTGGATCCCACGGGGGTGAGACAATTGAAAATTGTCCCAACGATAGATATAACTTTTCACCAGAAACATTATTATTGTAGATAAATAGTAATAAACTGAGCAGAGGTTCTTTAATATTAACAACAGTATTAATCATTGCATGAACAAAATAGGATAATCTCCTTCTTAAGGAGAACATTGCATCTACCCACCGTAGAATTATACATCATCTATCTACTTTGCAAGGAATGCAAGGAATCATAAATATATCATCTGTCAACTAAAGATGCATAAAGAAATGTAACATCAACCAATTATTTTCGTATTCAATCCTTAAGCAAACATGCTATACGGCTAATTACATTTTACAATCACACTTATGCCCTGAGGAGATGAGGTATACCGCTCATACTCGAACTGACCATTGCAAAATCGAAATCAGTGCCATACAAGGTCAATGGAAGAGTCAGTTCCCATGACCTCCCTTATCTGGGTCAGTACAAGATTTAATGCAAGACATCTTGTATCTCTGCTAATAGCTTTCCAGGGTATACTGGCAACTTCACTATAGAGTTACAGTGGCGGATGTACTCTCTTCGGAATCGAGAGATTTCATGTTTATCTCACATCGATCTGACATTAATATTATCAGGAGATTCATGATACATCCATCCCATTATCGGGGGATTAGTGATACATCCATCCCGACATATATAATGATGGATTGAGAGATTTAATGTTTATCTCACATCAATTCCTCCATTAGGGCGTAACAATGCTTCACCCATCACCCCCCATATTCAAAAATATGCATTCCGGGTTATGCCGCGGAGCAACCCGTTTCACCATCCAGCAAATTCTAAAGATGATGGTTATATGGCCAGGGCACCACATGATGAGATTTCACTTGATAATTAAGTACATTAATGTATTATCTTAGCATCAGTCAAGTTTCCAAACAAGAATTATTATGACAAATTCTACAAAGAAAAGTATAATATCTATCAAGTACTTTTCAAAGCTTTATAAAACATTGGGATCTCAATCCCTTATCACATCATGGGCATTCTCATCCCTTAACATCTCATCATCATGATTATGGAGTATGGTTATTCAAACCCCCCGTTCATCAAAGAACACTTGTTACCACTTATCAAGTAACTACTACCTTCAGGTCATCTGACCAAGGTAAACATGATACTTGCTACACAAGCATCTCACATGGCTCTCCAAGCCCATTTAGTCTCTTGATACCTCTTACTAGGCAACAAAGCATATAATGGATCACAAGGCCCATAAAGCATTTAAATAATTAACACATCATAGCTCATACTTGGCTATGCTCATCATCTCATGATTACATGCATGATCATTACATAATAATAGTTATATCAATTACATATCAGCACTATGCAATGTAAGAGTAGCATCACCATCCCCTTATTTAGAGTTAGTATTTCTCTTAAATATCATCACCCTTCATTAGGGTTAGGGTTTTCCATTATTAACCATTTAGGTTCTCAAGATCATATTGTTAATGATCAAGTCCTAATTCATTGCTCCACATGGCTAGGAGCCAACATTGATAACATAAGTATTCAATCATTCTTATTTATTCTCATCATTTATCATTAAATGAATTATCAATACATGATATGAGTTCCTCTCTCAACTTTACCAGAATATGATTACATCATACTTTATTAACTTGGCTTAGCCTTTTCTTAAGGTATGATAGCCTACACTTATCATTGTGCATTGCATCTCAATGTAACAATTGACATGGCACCCTTCATGTGTTACTCATCCAAGTATATTGGATTTAGGATACATCAAGTTGTATCAATCTTGAGCTGTTGGATGTGATATCTATCATGTCTTGATGTATCACTTCCCTCATCACTTTATCTTAAGTTTATCAACTTATCTTGTATTAGGGTATCTCCCATCCTAATAATTTATACACCGGTTCATCACATTTATCATGTAATGATTTGGTCATAAGTCACTTACTTGAAATATGCAACCATTATCAATGATATGGACTCATCTCGAGTTAAGGAATTATTGATATAAAGATATCCATTATCAACCTCTTTAGGTGTTTCACTTATAAATCTATTAGTCACTATTCCATTATTAGGAATACGGTTTTCCATCTTTATCAATTAGGGGTTACATAACATCTCCCCATATTTGGGTTCCACATAACAACACCCTATATTAAAATTTCACATAACATCCTTCTATATCATGGTTTCTCATAGTATTACCTGAAATTAGGGTTTCTCAACTCATAGCCCAATGTTAGAGTTATGGTTTATCATCATATTTCCCAAGATTAGGGTTTCATGCCCTATAATCCAAAAATTAGGATTTCACATACCTTCAACCTATATGGTAGGATTTCATATAGCATTACATAGCATCACCCTGGATTAGAGTTTCACATCATCTTTGTATTAGGGCTTTACATGACCTCACCCTTGATTAGGGTTTCACATCAAATCACCCTAGATTAGGGTTTCACATCACATCACCCTAGATTAGGGTATAACATCACATCACCTTAGATTATGGTTTCACATCACATCACCCTATATTAGGGTTTCATGTAGCTTAATCCAAAATTAGGGTTTCATGAAGCAACCTCTTAAATTAAGGGTTTTTTATTTTATTACCCTGAATTGGGATTTTTCATATCATCACCCTAGATTAGGGTTACATCATTACCCTTGATTAGGGTTTCACCTAGCATTGCCCTAAATTAGGGTTAGGGCTCATCAACCTTCTCAATTAGGGTTTCATAATCTCTTTAATAAGGATCATACCCTAGTTATATATTTTACTCATGTTGAAAGTGTTGAGGTTTAACCATTGCATGATTATTATATATATATATATATATATATATATATATATATATATATATATATATATATATATATATATATATATACATATATATATATATATATTCCTCTCTCTATCATCCTCTCTAGGATGTTGATTAATTCAAACTTAAATAGATTAGGACAACCCTTTATTCAAGTACATACATCTATGGTTACCATAGTGTATTGAGTTACTTCTTTCATAAGCATCAAAGGTTAACCACGTTAGATGTACTAATCACCTAAGTACCTTAGGGTTTCAACCATTTTACTTATCTTTGATAATCATCATTATCAAACATGGAATCAATTGATCTTTTTTAACCTTGACTCTCCAAATGGTTTTGGGGTACCTTGAACCTCTAAACGGTTTTGCCCCTATTTGAACTTCAAACGGTTTTGAAATCATTTGCCCTCCAAATAGTTTTGAAACCATTTGGGCATTCTAGGTCTGAGACCGTTTGGTCTTAAACGGTTTGAAACCGTTTGGTACCTTAAACCCATGAAACTGTTTGAGAATTTGTACCTTGAAACCATTTGAATAGAACCACCTTGAAACCGATTGAACAATTACCCATTGAAACTGATTGGATCTCCAAACAGTTTGAGACTGTTTGATCTCAAATGGTTTCAAGACCGTTCGGAATCAAACGGTCTTGAGACCGTTTGGTCCAAACCACCTCAAAATTGATTGGACCAATTATGGTTTCCATCATCAAATCGATTTAGGGATTTCAATCATGGAACTATCCATCATATAAACCATTGAATGTAATTAAACTTGTAGCCCTTGGATCTCGTACCATCCATCACAACCCTTGACCTCCAAACGGTCTTGAGATCGTTTGGATCATAAACTAAGGAAATGATCCAATTCAATTAGGAATTCTTCAATCAATCGATTAGGGTTTGCAATCCATTGATCATTCATTCTAAAATTAAATATAATCAAATCAATTTGAGCCATTGGATCTTCATCAATCACATTATCAATTAACCCCAAATGGTTTTGAAGTTCAATTTACGCATTAGATCTTGAGATCCATTATCCATTTGATTTTGAACTCAATTACCCATTCGATCTTGGGTTCTATTACCCATTCGGTCTTGGAACCGAATCCACCCATTCAGTCTTGAAACCAAATCCATCCATTCGGTCTTGAAACCGAATCTATCCATTCGGTCTTGAAACTGAATCATCAACCATTGATTTGAAACCGAATCAATCAAAATGGTCTAGGGTTTTCAATCAATGGACCCTCCAACATTGAAACCATTGGAATTAGATCAAATTGAGACCATTGGATCATCATTCAACTTATGATATCACATGACCTCAAATGGTCTTGAGGTCATTTGACCTCAAACGGTCTTGAGACCGTTTGGTGTCAAACGGTCTTGAGACCGTTTGATCACCAAAAAGACAAACCGTTTGCACATGTTCTATGTTGAGGTGTGTGCTTAAGATAACATCATTATCTTCAATCTTCGATCCTTCAAAATCTATAGCCATTGTTATGGTAATTTTATCAATTTGATCAAAGGAATTTCAAGAAGAACAAAATGATCAACAAGTGATGAAGAATTGAATGTAATAATAACATTTAAGGGTTCAAGTTATATAACCCGCCTTCAAATCTGAATCCAAGCTTCAAACTTCACGTCTTCAATGGTGAATGAAGCTTTCTCAACTTCCCAAGGTCCGTTCTCAAGTCTTTGAGTGCAAAGAATGACCAAGGTTGAAGATTGAATGAAGAAAAGTAGAAATTAAGCATTGAATTTCGATTTCCACCATGAAATCAAGGTTGAAGATGACTATGGCGCTTACCTACAGGTTGGGGCACGTTCTCCTATTGCTCCTAAGCTCCTTTGTGCACAGCCAAAGCAAGGAAAGAAAAAGGGATCGAAAAAGCCTTTCATGTGGGTTGAGAATGGGATGTATATAAGGGAATTTCAATGAGAGGGAAAGTGATAAATAATTCCTTCAATTCCCAAAATTAGTGCCACATACTCCCCTCTATCCCTTGCATACGAAGACATCTCCCCCACCTTGTAATTCCTCTTCATTATCCATGAATTAAAAGAAAACAAATTAAGCACCTTAACCATTATAATAATATCCAAAATTGAGTGGATATTACTTTATAGTTAATTAATGTGAGTGGGATCTCCACTCACTTTAGATATTTTGTGGCCCTTTCAAGGAAAAAGGACGTTTACACTTATACAAATTCAACCATCACACTTTTGGTTGAAGGGCAATTCCATTAATATATTTATTTTTGCTTTAAATTGAATTAGGGTTTCAATTATGCTTAAATGTTGATTATTTTAATAACAAGATTCTCTCTCCTCCAAAGAGATTCAAATGAGATACCCCTCTGATTTTCTTGTCTCTAAATAATATCAAGAAACATTAGGGACTCTCTAAAAGTGGTATTTTGTATATTGAACCCTAGGTTTTTGGTAAAGTGCACATTACGCCAAAACTAGGTTTTAATGCACAAACATTGCTTAATAAGCTCTCTCTTGGTGCTCATGCCACCACAAGACATACCTCTGCATCATTTTCATTCTTATGATGCTTCAACACTTGAGGAACATTTCAACATGTAACATTTGCAAGTTAACCCCCCAACTTGGGTAATTTGCCTCTTTAGTCCAAAATAAGTAAAACATTGTTTCAACATTATTCAAAAAGGACTAAAATTGAAACATAAGTTCCTCTTGAGCCTTAATTACTTTTCAAAAGATAAGAGCAGGCATATAATTATCTTTCTTAAACAAAACATTTAGGGTGAAAGCATAACCCAGGTCAGGGATGTTACAATTATAAACCCCTAATAAGGATTTCATCCCCGAAATCCCAAGTAAAGAGAGGTAAATATTATATCATCAGGTGTCCACATAACATCTTAATGTTATGGAGATACCTTAGAACTTTGATCAACACACAGTTCTTCCACACAAGGTTATCATAGAATCAGTTACACAGGACACATACTCCACTGTGCTTTTCATTATTGACTGTCACTATAGCATAATTGCCCATTAGTGGCATTTATTTAAGTGGCATTTATAAAAAAAGCCACTATCTTTCTAATATACAAACATTTTTAATTAAAATGCCGCTGAACCACCTATTATAGTATTTCTAAAAAGGACATAACATTAAAGGTGTTTTTATTTCTAATTAGTGGCAATCTTAAATTGCCATACCAAATTAGGAAATATTTTTCTAAACTATATTGACTTCCCACTCCAAATTAAATTTTCCCTTTCGGCTGCACTCTCCGCTCATTCAACCCGACATTTCCGATCTCCCCCACTCTCCCTACGTGACTTCCTCACTCCCTGTCCCATCGTGCCCTAGGTATGTTGGTGGCTCACGATCATCTGTAGACTGGGAGAGACTGGTGGCGCCTACTATTCGCCAGTTGCCATCTGTGGTGCCAATAGTTGTTGGCTATGGAGTTCCAAGTTGTCGGTGCCGCAGTGACACCTTGCTTGTGATCGTGAGCGTTAGTTCTTCCTCCTCCGCCTATTTGAACTGAGCCCAACTGAAGCATACTCAAGAACTGTTCGTTCTTCCTCATCTGCCTTGGCAGACTGAGCCCAGCCGAAGCACCGCCACATACTCAATCTACCCCTTCGGCGTCGACGAGCTTGAGTGAGGGACTCTGATCGATCCTCTTTAGGTAACCATCGTCGCACCCTATTCTGTTAACTAAGATGTAGCTTACATACCTCCTTCAAGGTCTCTTTCATGACCGGTGGCTAATAGGCATGTAAAGTGTCAACAATTCTCATGCTTGGACAAAAAATCTATAGGTATCGAATGTCATGCCACTTGGAATTTGTTCTTCATCTCTAGGTTATCCTAAATCATCAATAATTATTAATGGGAAACCTTGCAGCAGAATAAAAAAACATATTCCGACCAATAACTTGTTTACCAATAGTAGTCCACTCTTATTTCCAGCCATTTCAATTGACAATACTTAAAAGGTATTTGCCTTGGATCCGAATTCTGTTCTACATACATTATTAGTACTTTTTATCTGTAGTGTTAAAATTTTGAAGAAAGACAAGAATGAAGAAATTATAGCACTTCAAAAATGTTAACAGAATATGACTTATAGAATTCATGTAAACATCACATGTAATTAATCAGCTCCCTATTAAGATGGTGGATTGGTATTTTCTATTCGATGGTTACATGGTCTTCCCATAAAACCGTTTGAGAAACCAGGTGATGTGAAATGCAGTGATCTGTATAATTGAAAAGCATAATGTAGACATAATAATTCATAAGTGATCTCCTTAAAACAAACATAATAATTAATAATGTAGACTACGATAATTGTTGGTATAATGACATACTCATCTTACTTTCCATCTAAGTCTGATTTTTATTTCTCAAGTTGTCTCTAAAAATATGTAACATCGTTATATATACTTATTGAAAATATATAACATCGTTATATATACTTACAATTGTTCGTACTAATATTTTGTAGTCTCTTTCCACCCACAACAATCACTATAGCCTGGGACTCGACCCCCCTGTCCTTTTCCCTGAAACAAAATAGCTGGACATCACCCTAGACCATCGTACACTAGCACAACTCACCATTACTAGACAGTGGTGTCATCTGAACGGAAGACGCTACATGGCTGGTCAAGTGACTTTAAAGTATGGAACCTCGACAACTGTAATCGACGTTCAGTATGATGGCAAATGCACTTTAAGGTATCCATAACTAGTTGGCTTGCGTGGATTTAGAACATGCTAATTGGCCGAGAGGACCAGGTCTATCTTCTGAACATGCTAATTGGATTTGTCTATGAGGGACTCCCTCCGCGACACAGCATCATCAACAAAATGACCAAGTCACCAGTCAAACGGGTGTCTCAATTCTTGATGAAATTTTATTACTTTTAAATTAGGAAATCACCAATAAATGTATTTTTTACAGTATTTTTCACAATTCCCCACTCAAACGGGTGTCACAATTCTTGATGATATATTTTTTACTATTTTTGTAGAATGTATAAGTCTTAGATAGAAGAGGATGACCGAACGAGTTGTAAATACCTATGTGGAGTATCCAACTTTTTGGATTTCTCTTTTCAACATTCAGCGATTGGAGACAAGATTGTATGCCCTTGTAGAAAGTGCACTAATATATACCAGGTCACCAGACAGACTGCATTGAGTCATCTATTGTGGAATGGCTTATTACAAAGCTATATTTCTTGGGCTTTTCACGGAGAAGATGCCGATGTTGAAATGGATGCTCCAACTGATCAGGGTGATTGTCTAGATGATGAAAATTTACAAGATATGTTGCATGATGTTTTTCTGAGTTTCATTGAAGATGAAAATATGGAAGGAGTACAGTCGGCTACTGATCAACATTTAAATGCTGACAAATTGTATATCTTGTTAAAGGATTCTGAGACAAAATTATATCCAGGGTGTAAGAAACTTACCAAACTTGCTTGCATCCTAGAATTCTATCACCTGGTTTGTCTTAATGCCTTGAGTAAGAAAGCATCATCTATGTTTCTCAAGTTCTTTAAAAAAATGCTACCAGAAGGAGAAAAATTACCTAATTACTTTTATGAGCTGAAGAAGACAATAAAGGAGTTGGGATTACATTATGTGAAGATTCATGTGTGTCAAAATGGTTGCATGCTGTTTTGGAAGGAGTCTGCTGATAAAGACATCTGTGATACATGTGGAGAATCAAGATGGCTAACGACTTCAACACTAGATGATGATGATGATGATGAGGATCTAGTAAACAAACCTAGAAGAACACCTGCCAAAGTGCTTAGACACTTTCCACTTATACCACGACTGAGGAGGTTGTTCATGTCATCAAAAACTGCTTCCTTAATGAAGTGGCATGCAGAAGAATATGAAAAAGATGACAAGTTAAGACACCCGGTAGATTCACCTACATGGAAAACATTGGATATTATGCATCCAGAATTTGATGCAGACGCTAGAAATATTCGATTGGGACTTGCCTCTGACAGATTTAATCCTTTTAGACAATGAGTAATTCTCATAGTACATGGCCTGTTGTAATTATTCCATATAATTTACCTCCTTGGTTGTGCATGAAGCAACAATATTTTATGTTGTCCCTACTAATTTCTGGACCATCTTCACCACAGAATATAGATGTTTACTTGCGTCCATTGATTGATGAGCGGAAAGAACTATGAAGTACTAATGTACAAACATATGAGAATGGAGCCAAGGAATTCTTTCAGATGTGTGCTTCTTTATTATGGACTATTAGTGATTTTTTAGGATATGCACATCTATCTGGTTGGAGTACTAAAGGCTACAAAGCATGTCCTTATTGTAATAAAGATACTATCTCACATTGGTTGCCACATAGCCATAAAGTTTGTTACAGAGGACACCATAGGTTTTTTCCAGCTGGCCACAGATTCCGGAAAGAAGCTAGGGAATTTGACGATGAGCAAGAATTTAGGAGTCCACCTAAACCTCCTTTTGGAGCTGAAATCTTGTCACAATTGGATGGCGGAAGCACTGTAATTGGTAAGAAAAGGCCGATAGGTAAAGATTCGACACACAATTGGGATAGGAAAAGCATATTCTTCAAGCTACCATATTAGAAATCTAACATTGTAAGGCACAATCTGGATGTCATGCACATTGAGAAGAATATATGTGAGAGTATTGTTGGAACATTGCTAGGTATGAAGGATAAAAGTAAGGACAACTTGAATGCAAGGAAGGATTTGGAGGATATGGAAATTAGATTTTTGTTTCATCCACAAACTATTGGCACACATTCCATACTACCTCCAGCTTGCTATACGATGAGAAAAGAAGAAGAAATATCATTTTGCAACCTCCTAAACTCTGTCAAAGTTCCAGATGGGTATGCATCTAATATATCTAGATGTGCACGGCCGACGGATCAGAAGATGCTACCAATGAAAAGTCATGATTATCACGTGTTGATGCAACAACTTCTGCCATTAGCTGTCACTATGTCTTTGCCCAGTAAGAATGCTAAGTCATGTATTATTAATCTTTGTCGCTATTTTTAGAGGTTGTGCACTAAAGTCATAGATCCAAATGATTTTGCTGCATTGGAAAATTCAATAGATGTGACACTTTGTGAGATGGAGAAGATTTTCCCTCCATGTTTTTTTTGACATAATGGTGCATCTATTAGTCCATCTCATTTTTGAAGCTAAGATAGCCGACCCTGTTCAGTATCGTTGGATGTATCCAACTGAAAGGTAACTTTTCATACGTCGTGATGACTTCACCTATTGGAATTTAATTTGTCATAATATTTTCGCCAACTTTGTTATCAGGTATCTACAGACCCTAAAAGGATATGTTCGTAATAAAAGATATCCAGAAGGATCAATAGCAGAAGGATATATAGCTGAAGAGTGTCTCACTTTTTGTTCAAGATACTTAGATGGAGTTGAAACAAAATTAAATCAGCCAAATAGAAACGACACTGACAAAATAAATTTGGAAAATGAGCCAACACATGACACTTATGATTGGTCGATTTTCTCAACAGTAGGTCGTGGTGTTGGTAAAATGATAGCATGTGTCTTGGATGAACATACATTGCAACAAGCCCATAAGCATGTACTATTCAATTGTGACACAGTTGAACCCTACATTAAGTAAGTTAGTGAAAATTGTCTTCTATTATTAAAATAGTATTACATATTCCAATTACATATTGCACATATTTTGTTTTCAGGAAGCACTATGATATCATTAGGCTAAAACATCATCATAAGTCCTTAAAGGAGGTACAAAGAATACATAGTAACTCATTTGATGGATGGTTTAAGGAACATGTAAGTCAATTTGTCATAATTAAATTTGTTGTGCCTCATGATTAAATACTAACAAACTTTTCTTGTGTTTGATTGAGACATTCCTAAGAATAGAGATGGTGGATGATAAAATCAAGTTTCTTTCTCAAGGTCCACATCAATTGGCCGTTAAGTACAAGGGCTACATTGTCAATGGTCACAGATTCCATACCAAAGCAAAAGATTGACATCTAACAACACAAAATAGTGGAGTCTTTCTAGTAGCTAATACTGATTGTTATGCTAAAACCACTGACCACAATCTAATTACTAGAGATGTTACCTACTATGGTGTTTTGAAGGATGTTATTGTGCTGAATTATTATGAACATTTTAAGATGACATTATTTAAGTGTGATTGGGTGGACATCTACTCCAAGAGGACAATCAAGCATGATGAACATGGGTTGACTCTTGTTAATTTGAGATGAATTCAATCTACTGGAGAACCGTATGTAGTGGAATCTAAAGTTGGACAATTATTTTATGTAGAACATGTCACTGCAAAAGGGTGGCATTTTGCTGTAAAGATTCCCCCACGAGATACGTTCAACATGGAAGATCCATCTTGTAGTGAGAATGTCGAAGCTTATGTGCAAGGTGAACCTAGAGATGGGCCATCAATGACAATAGAGGATGAAAATGCAGACTGTGACATAGTTACATTGGATATGGAAGGAATTAATGTTGATAGTTCAACAATTGAGAAAGACCAATCCGAAATTTAGAAGGATGATGAAAGTGTATATCAAAGTGATGAGGATGACAATTTTGAATGAGAAAATTACAAAGTAGCAACCAATGTTTATTTAGTTTGTCGTTATTATTTGACTTATATATGTCTATTTTGTTGGCATGAAGTTTCCACTGTCTGAAATGTATCTGACATATTTTAGTCACATGCTTCTATGTGTGTTGGATTATCTCACATATTCTCGAGAGAGAAGGTTGTCTAATCAACTCCTTTGATGTTTTGCAGCCTAGCCAAAGTGGTATCTAAAAGTAGTATCTAAAGTAGTATGTTCTGCTTCAATTCTGATGTCCAACTTACTAACAATGATGATCACCTTTTGCCTTGCTTTAATGTAGGTGTATGCAATCATAGCTTCATTTTTATGCAATCCTCTTCACTAACACTGCTGCTAGCTCTGCTGTTACTGATATGTTGACAATGACTTTGTGTACCTCTGCAGTTTGGCATCCTAATTTCTCTGTGGAGGTGCATTAAAGCCTTTCTCAACATGTCAGAACTATGCTCTGGCGGAGAAGTATACGAAGAAGCCTCAAGAAAGAATGGTTTCTCTAAGAGATTAAAGGCCATTCTCGAGAGATAAGGTTGTCTGATCAGGTATGTTGATGTATTGCAGCCTAGCCAAAGTAGTATGTAAAAGTAGTATCTAAAGTAGTATGTTCTGCTTAAATTCTGATGTTATACTTACTAACAATGATGATCACCTTTTGCCTTGCCTTAATGTAGGTGTATGCAATCAGACTTCATTTTTATGCAATCCTCTTCACTAACACTGCTGCTAGCTCTGCTGTTACTGATATGTTGACAGCGATTTCATGTACGTCTGCAGTTTTGCATCCTAATTTCTCTACAAATGTACATGAAGTCATTGTCAACATGTCAGAACTATGCTCTGGTGGAGAAGTCTATGAAGAAGCCTCAAGGAAGAATGGTTTCTCCAAGAGATTAATGACCATTATCGAGAGATAAGGTTTTAAATGTCTTTTTGCTTCCTACTCTGGAAAGTCTTCTTGCATGTTTTATAGTTACTAGTTTTTTTCATGTGGTGGTTTCCATGACTGGTGATGGTGTCAATGATGCACCTGCTCTGAAAATGGTAGACATTGGTATTGCCATGAGAGTTTCTGGAACTAAGGTGATTATATTCGCTATGGGAATTTATATATCTATCTTCTTGTATTTTAGTAATTATTATCGATAATGATGTTTCTTCTCTTGTTATGTGTCAGTCCAAGTTGTCAAGGAGGCTTCAGACATGGTTCTTGCTGATGATAACTTCAGTACACTATTTATTGCAGTTGACGAAGGGAGATCTATCTATAACAACGTGAAGGCCTTCACCAGGTACTGCTCTTATTAATCATTTTATGCTTTCTTACCTTAATAAAATTCTTTCAACTTATTATGTATAGACTATACTTCTATGAGAACACTGGAAGAGATTGAGTTTGATTATAATCTTTTTCTTTTACATAATTGTCAAGATTGTCAGCTTTGCCCCCTTTCTATAATCTTCTTAGTTGTGTGCTTAGCTAAATGTCTAAAGCTTTTCTGTGTGGCAAACTCTATTCAGCTGATATAATGTGAATGGTACATTTGAAATTATCACCCCTGTCAAACTTATTAGGAATGGTGAGAAGGTGGGTTCTTGTGAGGCTGCCCTTCTTGCAAAGCTCGGCATTAGGCCCTTCTCATATGGACTGGTTGTGATGTCAGTTCATGATAGTGGATCTGTATTCAGCCCTGAGGTCCTTGACCTTATTCAAGATGACCTTATTTATAAATTTGGCAATGGTGCTATCTTCCCTGATACTATCTTATTGCATGCTAGTACTGTAAGTTTTTTTGTCTTACATTTTCATGCAAGTGCTCAACTTTTTCCTCACTTCATGGCAGGATCCTAGCAAGTTTGTAGTTGTTTCTGCCCCTGCTGCTGCTTCAGGCTATGTAGTTGCACCTGCGGCTTCTACTTCCAAGGTGGAACAGAAGAAGGAAGAACCTACTGAGGAATCTGATGACTTTATGGTTTAATTATCATATGCTATCACTGCAACTGAGAAGAAGGATGAACCTTCATTGCAGTGTAGCTAGTCTAATCCTATAGAAGCTCACAACTACTTGGAATGCTAGAATGGAGCTGTATGTTTTTGTAAGAAAATGTGTTTGTATTCCTTTGGGGGGTCTCCAAGTGCAAATTGAGTTGATATCCAGTTAGTGATCATGTCTAGAATATGTACCATATATAGTCATATGTGATGGTGTTGTATTGAATATAAGGGGCAAGGTAAAATGTCTTCCCCATGTAATTTTCATTTGATTATAGATAAAAAAAGTTCAATACTTCTGGAAAAATGTGTTTGGCTTCAATTGGCATTCAATTAGAAAACTTGATCATGAACTACAAATTGACTAACTAAAATCCATAAAAATTAGTAATGTAGAACTAGTATGTCATTATTGGCTTTTTTCATAAGCCACTACATTCAATCAAAATCGTTTTATACAACAACATTATACAAAACAGTGGCATTTGTATAAAAGCCAAATGATGGATAGTGGCTTTTCTATAAATGCCAAATTATGGTTTAGTGGCCTTTATGTGGCATTTATTCAAAGCCACTAAAGACAAACATTTAGTGGATTTTACAACTTAAGCCACTATCTTCCTAGTGGCATTGGCGCTAGAGGCATTTTTTTAAATGTCAACAAATGCCGCTAAACCTGTTTACTGGCTTTTTTTCCAGTGGCATTTCTGAAAGGCCGTTGATGTGAATGTTTGCTGAAGTGTGTAGAGTCAACTCTGTGTCAGGTAGCATTTCACTTCCAAGGAATGACCAGAGTTATATTTTATCACCCACTTGTGACTACAAATTTCTTCATACATCTGGTGTGTCATCCAATCTACTGACACAACACTAAACTTTCTTACTACTTGTACCAACTATTAGTTGTACATACTTTGTCATAAGGGGAGGTTACCTATCAATTAAGAACTTATCTTAAAGGTATCTTAAAGAATTATTCTTAGCTTGATAAGCTTTTCCCACAATGATTTTACAATTATTCCTTCAATTAATACATTCTTGTCAATGTTATGTGTTTGCAAAGCATAAACCCCTAACATGTGGTGTCCATATTATTTTATATAACTAGGCTGATTTCACAGTTGGCCATTCCAGGTAACCAACATTAATCATCTAATTAGAAGTTATACTTTTACTTTTCCATACCACCTGGTATTTCTTAGATACCAGGATTCCTTACTTTTATATCCATCACATGTGTCAAAAGCATATCACATCCTCATAATTCTTTCATCTTGGAACATTACTTGTTACACATATCTTTATCTTGGAACCAAAGTTCAAGATGAACTGATACTTTTCTAAGTATTCATCATTGGATTATTTCTAATCCATGCACATCAAGTGTCATAATACTCACTTGATTGCCATGTTCCAAAAGGAAGAGAACACAAAGAAACATATTTCTCTTATTACCCCATCATTACCCAGGGTTGTTTATCAAATAGAAAAGATTATCATCTCCTCTAATTATTGTATGAAATTTCAACTATTCATGAGTTATTCACTCTTATCTCATCCTAGGTTCCTTTCCTTCAGCATAGAAATTATAAGGATGGTTACACGTCATTACTCATTCCCTTTCTATAGTCTAACATATTTATGAATATTTTGTGATTTTATCACATTTCCCATTTCCACATCATGGGAAAATATTTTTACTATATATATAGGATTTATCAGACAGGGATCATCTCATTCTCTTTATCATGAGGATTATACTTTTTACTTCCTCATATACACAGATTGATCTGAGATCATCTCAGATTTCATTTAATGCATTTAGCATGTGATACAAATATCCATACCATATTTCTAGTTTCTGTATGCTTACTAGATTATTTCAGAATGACATACTTGATCAGAGTAATCAGAAAGATAACAATCTAAGAGTCCCATACTTGCCCTATCTCCAAAAATTATATACCTGGCCAAGGTATACAAGTACTAAGATTAGGTAGTATGCACTTTATTTACTATTATGTTCCTCACTTTTCATATCATCATAAACACAGGATTTTGCATTCTTGGATTTTCTTCAGGCATTGCTTCTGTATCTCATACTTTATCACCCAGATAAGAGAAATTATAAAGTATTTATAGGAATACTGAGTAAAATATGAGTCCTCATCTTCATTGTGTCCTCATATGACTAGTCAAAGAAATCTCAAAAACAACTACTTTCTTATATTTATCACATAGAATTATGAAATGGTATATATCAAAATAGAATTGTTTCATCTGACCTGCCTCATATCGCAGTTTGTTTACTGCCTCATGTTGATTCTTTTCATAGAATCTTACCATTAATATTGACTTTGTACTTTGTTATTTAATGCAGTTGATCCTTCCTGGGATGTCTGTCCACGTCTTCGAGTGCCACTATAAAACTGTTTCCTTTGACGATCTTGATGTCTCTTCCTCTATGGTTGGGTTACCATCGTGTTTCTAGTTGGACAATTCCTTGCTATATGTCCTACCTGTCTACACTGGTGACATGTTCTATTCTCTTGATTTTGTCTAAAAGGTCCCTTACCCTTTTCGGGTAGCCTTTTCCCTAGTGCACTAGACCTTGGTTGTACCAATGGTACCAAAACCTTACCCTTTTCGAAACTACTAGGCCTCTGATCCCGAGTTTGGATAGGCCTTTCCTTGATTCTTTCCTCATTAACCTTTTCTGGACAATCTTTTCTGATATGTCCAGGCTGCCTACACCTATGGCAAATCCTGATTTTAGGTTGTAACCTATTCCTTTCATCAATATTCATTTCCCCAACATACTGATGTGGAGCAAGAATCCTATTGGAGTCCAAAACTTCATCATTGGGGGCTGGTAATCTTGGTTGTATTGCTAATATATGGTCCACTATATGCATCATTGCTTTCCTAGCTTGCCCAACATTTATATTAAAAGATAGATTCCTTATCATAGTTGGGTCATCTTGGGGGTTCTCAGGCAGTCATTCTTCTCTTGCCTGGTCCCTTACACCTTTTGTTGATGCAACATTGTTGCTCTCAGCAACATGTTCTTCGTGTGATCCAGATTAAGTTCTTCTTCTCCTATATGAGTAGAAGACACTATTAGATAAATTGGAAGATACTAGAATAGACTCAACACCCTTAATCCTATGTCTCTGTAGACTCAGCGAACCTAGAGCTCTGATACCACTAAATTGTGGTGAAACGTCCGAACAAACCGTCATTAACTAAGCGGAAGCGATCATTCGCAGCGGATTAACAAAAATCACTAAAAATTTAAACCTTTTTGCAAAGACATCCAATTATAGAAAACTTCTTATAAAAAGAACCAAAGTATTACATATGCATTCTGGTTCACAAGTACATACCATGTACCATCTCTTCTCGAGGATTACATACAATAGTTGCTTTGCCAAACTATACATAGGAAACATAAAACATCAAGGCGTTTAAACCAAAATCTCAAATTGATGACAAAAGCACTATCTACTGACTCTGAGGACCTGAGAGTACATAGATGACACATAGGACTTTCTATAAAAAATTTGACAGCCAATGCCTCCACCTGGGATATCACTGTTGTCCCTACTGCTGCTGCTACTTCTCTTCCCTTGTTATAGGGTTTCTGCCTCTTCTTCTACATTTACCTAAAATGTTGGATCCCACGGGGGTGAGACAATTGAAAATTGTCCCAGCGAGAGATATAACTCTCTGCTAGAAACATTATTATTGCAAATAAATAGTAATAAACTGAGCAGGGGTTCTTTAATATTAACAACAGTATTAATCATTGTATGAACAATATAGGATAATCTCCTTCTTAAGGAGAACATTGCATCTACCCATGGTAGAATTATACATCATCTATTTACTTTTCAAGGAATGCAAGGAATCATAAATATATCATTTATCAACTAAATATGCATAAAGAAAGGTAACATCAGCCAATTATTTTCGTATTCAATCCTTAAGAAAACATGCTATACAGATAATTACATTTAACAATCACACTTATGCCCTGAGGAGATGAGGTATACCACTCATACTCCAACTGACCATTGTGAAGTTGAAATCGGTGCCATACAAGGTCAATGGAAGAGCCGGCTGCCATGACCTCCTTTAACTCAGTCAGTACGAGATTTAATGCAGGACATCTTGTGTCTCTGCTAATAGCTTTCTAGGGTATACTAGCAACTTCGCTATAGAGTTACAGTTGCGGCTATACTCTCTTCACAATCGAGAGATTTCATGTATATCTCACATTGATCTGACATTAATATTATTGGGAGATTCATGATACATCCATCCCGTTATCAGGGGATTAGTGATACATCCACCCCAACATATATAATGAATGATTGAGAGATTTAATGTTTATCTCGCATCAATTCATCCATTAGGGCGTAAGGATGTTTTTTCACATCAACCCCGCATATTCAAAAATATGCATTCTGGGTTATGGCGCAGAGCAACCCGTTTCACCATCCAGCAAATTCTGACGTTGATGGTTATATGGCCAGTGCACTACATGATGAGATTTCACTTGATAATTAAGTACATTACTGTATTCTTTTAGCATCAGTCAAGTTTCCAAACAAGAATTATTATGACAAATGCTACAAAGAAAAGTATAATATCTATCAAGTACTTTTTAAAGCTTTATAAAACATTGGACTTATCACATCATGGGCATTCTCATCCCTTAACATCTCATCATCATGATTATTGAATATGGGTATTCAAACCCCCCGTTCATCAAAGAACACTTGTTACCACTTATCAGGTAACTAATACCTTCATGTCATCTGACCAAGGTAAACATGATACTTGCTACACAAGCATCTCACATGGCTCTCAAAGCCGATTTAGTCTCTTGTTACCTCTTACTAGGCAACAAAGCATATAATGGCTCACAAGGCCCATAAAGCATTTAAATAATTAACACATCATAGCTCATACCTAGGTATGCTCATCATCTCATGATTACCTGCATGATCATTACATAATAACAATTATATCAATTACATATCATCACTATGCAATGTAATCGTAGCATCACGATTCCCTTATTTAGGGTTAGGATTTCTCTTACATATCATCACCCTTCATTAGGGTTAGGGTTTTCCATTATTAACCATTTAGGTTCTCAAGATCATATTGTTAATGATCAAGTCCTAATTCATTGCTCCACACGGCTAGGAGCCAACATTGATAACATAAGTATTCAATCATGCTTATTTATTCTCATCATTTATCATTAAATGAATTATCAATACATGATATGAGTTCCTCTCTCAACTTTACCAGAATATGATTACATCAAACTTTATTAACTTGGCTTAGCCTTTTCTTAAGGTATGATAGCCTGCAGTGATCATAGTGCATTACATCTCAATGTAACAATTGACATGGCACCCTTCATGTGTTACTCATCCAAGTATATTGGATTTAGGATACATCAAGGTGTATCAATGTTGAGGTGCTAGATGTGATATATATCATGTCTTGTTGTATCACTTCCTTCATCACTTTATCTTAAGTTTATCAACTTATCTTGTATTCGGGTATCTCCCATCCTAATACTTTATACATCAGTTCATCACATTTATCATCTAATGATTTCGTCATAAGTCACTTATTTTAAATATGCAACCATTATCAATGATATGGACTCATCTCGAGTTAAGGCATTATTGATATAATGATATCCATTATCAACCTCTTTTGGTGTTTCACTTATAAATCTATTAGTCACTATTCCATTATTAGGAATAGGGTTTTCCATCTTTATCCATTAGGGTTTACATAACATCTCCCTATATTTGGGTTCCACATAATAGCACCCTATATTAAAATTTCACATAACATCCTTTTATATCAGGGTTTCTCATAGTATTACCTGGAATTAGGGTTTCTCAATTCATAGCCCAAAGTTAGAGTTATGGTTTATAATCCAAAAATTAGGATTTCACATACCTTCAACCTATATGGTAGGATTTCATATAGCATTACATAGCATCACCCTGGATTAGAGTGTCACATCATCTTTGTATTAGGGTTTTACATGACCTCACCCTTGATTAGGGTTTCATATCAAATCACCCTAGATTTGGGTTTCACATCACATCACCCTAGATTAGGGTTTCACATCAAATCACCTTAGACTAGGGTTTCACATCACATCACCCTAGATAAGGGTTTCATGTAGCTTAATCCAAAATTAGGGTTTCATGAATCATCCTCTTAAATTAGGGTTTTTCATTATATTACCTGAATTGGGATTTTTCATATCATCACCCTAGATTATGGTTACATCATTACCCTTAATTAAGGTTACGCCTAGCATTGCCCTAAATTACGGTTGGGGCTCATCAACCTTTTCAATTAGGGTTTCATAATCTCTTTAACAAGGATCATACCCTAGTTATATATTTTACTCATGTTGAAAGTGTTGAGGCTTAAACACTGCATGATTATTATATATGTATAGATTCCTCTCTTTCTCATCCTCTCTAGGATGTTGATTAATTCAAACTTAAATAGATTAGGTCAACCCTTTATTCAAGAACATACATATATGGTTACCATAGTTTATTGAGTTACTTATTTCATAAGCATCAAAGGTTAACCACTTTAGATTTACTAATCACCTACGTACCTTAGGGTTTCAACCATTTTACTTATCGTTGATAATCATCATTATCAAACATGGAATCAATTGATCTTTTATAACCTTTAGTCTCCAAACGATTTTTGGGGTACCTTGAACCTCTAAACGGTTTTTCCCCTATTTGACCTTCAAATGATTTTGAAACTATTTTCCCTCCAAACGGTTTTGAAATCGTTTAGGCATTCTAGGTCTGAGACCATTTGGTATTAAACGGTTTGAAACCATTTGGTACCATCAACCCATGAAACCGTTTGAGCATTTGTACCTTGAAACCATTTGAATAGAACCACCTTGAAACGGATTGAACAATTCACCCTTGAAACCGATTGGATCTCCAAACAGTTTGAGACCGTTTGATCTCAAATGGTTTCAAGACCATTTGGAATCAAACAGTCTTGAGACCGTTTGGTCCAAACCACCTCAAAACTGATTGGACCAATTAGGGTTTCCATAATCAAATCGATTTAGGGATTTCAATCATGGTACCATCCATCTTCTGAACCATTGAAAGTAATTCAACTTGTAGCCCATGGATCTCCAACCATCCATCACAACCCTTGACCTCGAAACGGTCTTGAGACCGTTTGGATCATCAACCAAGGAAATGATCCAATTAAATTAGGAATTCTTCAATCAATCGATTAGGGTTTGCAATCCATGGATCATTCATTCTAAAATCAAATATAATCAAATCAATTTGAGCCATTGGATCTTCATTAATCACATCAAAAATTAACCCCAAACAGTTTTGAAGTTCAATTTACCCATTCGATCTTGAGATTCATTATCCATTCAATTTTGAACTCAATTACCCATTAAATCTTGGGTTCAATTACCTATTCGGTCTTAGAACCGAATCCTCCCATTCGGTCTTGAAACCAAATCCATCCATTTGGTCTTGAAACCAAATCTATCCATTCGGTCTTGAAACCGAATTATCAACCATTGATATGAAACCGAATCAATCAATTGGGTCTAGGGTTGGCAATCAATGGACCCTCCAACATTGAAACCATTGGAATTATATCAAATTGAGACCATTGGATCATCATCCAACTTATGATATCACCTAACCTCAAATGGTCTTGAGGTCATTTGACCTCAAACGGTCTTGAGACCGTTTGATCACCAAAAAGCAAAATTGTTTGCACATGTTCTATGTTGAGGTGTGCGCTTAAGATAACATCATTATCTTCAAGCTTTGATCCTTCAAAATCTACTGCCATTCTTATGGTAATTTTATCAATTTGATCAAAGGAATTTCAAGAAGAAAAAAATGATCAACAAGTGATGAAGAATTGAATGTAATAATAACATTTAAGGGTTCAAGTTATATAACCCACCTTCAAAGATGAATCCAAGCTTCAAACTTCATGTATTAAATGGTGAATGAAGCTTTCTCAACTGCCCAAGGTCCATTGTCAAGTCTTTGAGTGCAAAGAATGGCCAAGGTCGAAGATTGAATGAAGAAAAGAAGAAATTAAGCATTGAATTTTGATTTCCACCATGAAATCAAGGTTGAAGATGACTATGGAGCTTAGATACAGGTTGGGGTACGTTCTCCTATTACTCCTAAGATCCTTTTTTCCTGTCCAAAGCAAGGAAATAAAAAGGGATCGAAAAAGCCTTTCATGTGGGTTGAGAATGGGATGTATATAAGGGAATTTCAATGAGAGAGAAAGTGATAAATAATTCCTTCAATTCCCAAAATTAGTGCCACATACTCCCCTATATCCTTTGCATACGAATCCATCTCCCCCAACTTGTAATTCCTCTTCATTATCCATGAATTAAAAGAAAACAAATTAAGCACCTTAACCATTATAATAATAATATCCAAAATTGAGTGGATATTACTTTTTAGTTAAGTTATGTGTGTGGGCTCTCCACTCACTTTAGATATTTCGTGGCCTTTGCAAGGCACAAGGACTTTTACACTTATGCAAATTCAACCATCACACTTTTGGTTGAAGGGAAATTCCATTAATATATTTATTTTTGCTTTAAATTGAATTAGGGTTTCAATTATGCTTAAGTCTTGATTATTTTAATATCAAGATTCTCTATCCTCCAAAGATATTCAAATGAGACGCCCCTATGATTTTCTTGTCTATAAATAATACCAAGAAACATTAGGGACTCTCTAGAAGTGGTATTTTGCATATTGAACCCTAGGTTTTGGGTAAATTGCACATTACACCAAAACTAGGTTTGAATGCACAAACATTGCTTAATAAGCTCTTTCTTGGTGATCAGGTTACCACAAGCCATACCTTTGCATCATTTTCATTCTTATTATGCTTCAACACTTGAGGAACATTTCACAATGTAACATTTGTAAGTTAACCCCTCAACTTGGGTAATTTTCTCTTTAGTCCAAAACAAGTAAAACATTGTTTCAACATTATCAAAAAGGACTAAAATTGAAACATAAGTTCCTCTTGAGCCCTAATTACTTTTCAAAAGATAAGAGCAGGCATATAATTATCTTTCTTAAATAAAAAAACTAGGGTTAAAGCAGAACCCAGGTCAGGGATGTTACAATAACCCTCCTGGAATAGACTAGTGGTATTGAATGATACTTGTGTGTACTCTTGTTGAAAATCTTGGCTATGTACTTGTTTGAGATACAACGTTCCCTACTCAGTAGTCTTTTGATTTGTATATACATACACTCTTGAAAAACATTGAACATAAATGATAAATCCCCTTATGATTGCCTATAATGATTTTGTTGATATTGGGAACAAGAAACATCCTCATATTAGAGGATGGAACTTGTATAACATGCTAACCTCCCCCATCTTGTTGGGGCGATGGATCCATAGATATTTGCATGCATCTTGATTCAACATGTGGGAAAATTTGTAACAAAATTGAGTTGTCTTGAAATAAAGATCAGTTGAATGTCACCATTGAATATATTGCTTTTTAGTCCTGCCAAGTACTATATTTTTCTATAAATGTTTTAAATTGCTCAATATTTCTCTTTTCAAAGAGTACCTATGCATTTGCATTGATTGAATCTTGAATTACCTAATTTTAGGATTGAAGACTTGATAAAGATGACCTACTATACTCTTACCAATATCTGCCAAAATTAAGAATGCTCATTACATGGGATTATATGTAATGGGATATATAATCTAGTTTGTAGTTCTTTCATCTTGTAATATTTTATTTCTGGTTGCCTTCGGTCCCTTGATGTAACCAAATCCATTATTCTTTTTGCATAAAATGTGTGTGTTATTTTTGGGCCACTCAGAGATGGGCACTCTAATCCCTTTAATATTGTCTACACGGGTAGTGGGATTGGGATTAGGGTAAGTTCCATGACACAAAAAGTCTAGGACTTTTGGTTATACAAAAAATGTTGCATTCACTTTTCCTTTCCAAAATAGTTAGATGTTGTCATCCAATTTGTCATGTCCATGTGCCACTATGGACACAAGTCTTTTTTCCATCACTACATGGGTGCAAAATGTCTACCCTCCCATCTATCTATTTCTGATACTACCTTCTTGATATCTTTTTGTCCAACTAATGATACCATCTGCTGGCGAACCTCCACCCCTAACCCATGAATGATACCGATGACATCTGACAGACATCCAAAGGCCAAAATTTTAAATAGAGGCCAAACTATATGTGACAAACACAACCATCTCCCCATTTACCAATTTCTCCTCCACACCATCTCCCCACTTCCACCCCTCACTGTCTAGCGACATGAGTAAAGGAACGTTGCTATAACTGGCAAAGGATTCATCCTGGAGATTGCTTTCTCTCTAGACATCATTGAAAACCTCTTCAGAGTGAAGTATGGTTTACAACTAATGTACAGAGGTTGTGTCGAGTGTTCTATCCATGAAGGAGCCACCACTAGAATGGAGATGCATAAAACAATTTGACTGCCTACCAAAACCTATATGAGTCAGTGTAGAAGTCCTCTCTGCCCACTCTTCAACATGCAATCAAATTTTATCCCTCACAAAAAACATAAAACTCGACTTTACTGAATTTGTAAAATCCAAAGAGTCCTTAGTTTCACAATTCCTTAATGCAATATCTGTTAGAATCATGTTGAATTCAGTGAAACAAATGTCCCTAAAAAGAGTCACTTATAAACAATTTTCCTAGAATCCTAGGTGATTTCAATCATAAACCATTCAAAAATTTATTGGAAATGAGATAGAAGTAGAACATAATCATTATTAAATCTAACCACAATGTTTACATATCATTCCCCCCTAACATGGTATCAAAGTAACAACTTTAGCCCCAAACATCCCACCTATAGGGCCTAGCTACTCATAGAACAAGAAAATAAAAGAAGAAGGGAAGAAGAATGAGTAGAGAAGTGAAAAGCCATGATGAGTTCAGTGAAGACTCCTCCTTCTCCACCTCCTAGTAGTAGTAGCTCGAACACATTGCTTCTCCAAGGAGGAACGACATGGGTGTGTGGTGGAAGATGGTCGAAAACCCCAAAATAGGTGTTTTTAGGTTGAAGATGATGGAATGGAGGTGGAATAAGGTGGGAAAAGTTAGGAGGTGAAAGGGGGGAGCTGAGAGTGGACTACTAGTGGCTACCTTCATACTGCAAATGCCACCCAAGTATATATAGGTGGTGGGGAAGCACTAGGTTAAGTGGGGGTAAAATGGGAAATGTAGTGGAGAAGTACAACTGGTTTTGCATGTAGCACAACAATGTTAGACATCAGGACTATGGTGGGTGTGGGTCAACACGTCTATGGTTGATGACAATGGGTAACGTAAAAAATATATTTTGGTCATAGAAATTTTTTTGGGTTTTAAGTGGATAGTGCCATTGCCATGGTGGTCACCAGGGTCATTTTTTTTTGAGGAAGTGTTGGTCGTTCTAAGTGCCACACCCATTTTATCTTCTTGGCAACATGACCGTGCTATGCTACACGACCGTTCAAGGCCATGTTAGCATAGCCATGCTATGATTCACGATCGTGCTACTGACTTTGATCCTTCAATTTTCTCTTCTGTGAATTTTCTTAGGCCAACACGACCATTCTATGGTACCATGCCAGTGGCGGTCTCTTCAACATCACTTTCCTCTTGTAATTTGAATTTCCTTGGACCTATTTGCTTCAATTCACCCTTGGACACTAGGGGTAGGTTAAGGGAGCCTTGGAATTCACTTTGGGTCTCTCTAAGAATAGAGAAACCCTATGATTACTATTTCTCTGTCTCTTCCATCTAAGCATCGTCTAAGTACTTGAAAAACATGAAATAACATCCATAAGTGCATTTTATTAAATATTCATATTGAGGGAAATAACATGTAATCTAGCAGATATAGATGTGATTAAATTGCAATAAGACACAAGATGAAGCCCTAAAATAGGACTACATCACCAAACCAAACTTAAAGCATACTCGTCTTAAAGTATGCTCCAACTCAAACTCTATACAATTTTTCCACAATCAAGAAATAACAAATGTGATGCAATAGATAAATATTGACTAAATGGGTTCAATGATGACTAACTAGGTACATGCATTCCACATCTCTTGTCTACTCTTTCACGAGCCAATTATGATTATAGCACTGAGCATATAAAATTCAAATATAGAGCAAAGAATACACAATCAATCCATATGGTTGTCATATCACCCTGGATAAATCGCTTCATGGTGGCAACGACAAACAATGACTATTTTTTCTATTTTACTTTCATGCGTTCAATCTCATACATAAATCCACACTAAGTAACACACGTGGTTGCAAAAAGGGACAAAATGAGCTAGGTTTGATGTTTCCTAGATCAATGGGTATGCAAATGGAATACAGGGTTGTAGTAAGAGTTTGGAGTGCTATTACATAGGAACACTCGTCTTTTCTTTATTTAGATGATATTACATAGGAGCATCCTTTATTTTCTTTTTGCATTTTTTTTCTTTTTTATTTCCCTTGTGTAGCTAGGGCACATGGTGCTGAGAATGAAGCGGGGGTATATAGATAAGGCCACCCCAAATTCTTGAAGTTGGATAAGGCTGAATATGTTCACTTTAGCATCCTTGCATGAGGTAGAGAGGTAAGAAGATGATGGAAGAAAAGTGAGTCAAAGGGTAGGTTACTAATATGTACTTTGACATAAGATCTCCTGCATGAAAGATACTCCAACAATTTCATCAAATAATGATGCACCACATGAATGAGAAATATTAAAACCACACTTTTATCATGAGATTCTACTAACGCTAAGTGTTTGTGGCTTGCTTCAATCACAATTCAACCAAACATTTCACAAGAATGAGAGAGGTGGTGCACATCTAAAAAGTCAAGGCTGAGGCCATTTAGCAATAGTTCATGAAAATTCACTTGCATTTGTCAAAGGCCATCATTTTCAATTTGCAAAGTAGACATTGGGCTAAAATGCTCTATTAGGCAAGAAAGTTCTAAATTTAGGAAAAATAGGCCAAAATGGTGCCAAATCACCTTCAATTACATCTAATACTTTATTATGGAATATAAAGAAAGAAACAAATAAATCCTAGCTAAAACATGCAAAAATTATCAAAATTGGAATGCAAACTTAATGCAAAAAGAGATTTTTTTTTGAAAATTACGAAAAAATTGCATGAATGTAAAATTACACGGCATGAAAGTATGCAAAGCAATTAAACATCAAAAGTAGATAGCACAAACAAGAAAACAAGAGTAAATGGTACGATGAGATGCAAAAAAATGGCAAAATGAGGGCATATCGCCCTACCACCTCAAACTATTGAATCATGTTGTCCTTAGCAACCAACAAAATATATGAGTGATAGGGTAGATGATTATGGATGTTTTGGTGGCTCCAATAGTGCTCCTTCTTATGGTGGAGGATACTGGTAGTAGCTACCCCAGTAGTCCTCCTGTGTAGGTGGGTAGGTCTCCTGGTAATCAGACAACGCACCCCACCAATCTTCCCCCACTGGTGGTTCCTCTGAACCTCAGCATGTTGGAAACAATACGTATGGTAGATCTGATGGTGCATTTGTTGATGATCCAACCATAATGCATCATGTATATGCTGAAATCCCTCTTGCACACTCAGGATACTATCATGATTACTCTAAAATACCCTCCATCTGTGCATGTATAGCAGACATATCATGTGTTTTCATTGTGGGTTATCGTGGCTCTATTGCCTCTACATCTTGTCTCCTCACCCTACAGGCCTCTCTCTCCTCCACTTTCCTCCTCTACTCAACAACTTCTTGTGACTCTCCAAGTCCCTCAGGAAATATCACAAACTACTAGTTGCTACCACATGTCTTGGGGATGCTCCTCTTCCCATCTCCTCTTTGTATCCAAGAATTGTGTAATAGGACCATACTCACCTAGGATAGGTGTAGTATGGTATGGTAGTTCCAATGAGATGCCTACATTTGGAGATTGACCTGATATATGATTTTCTAATCATCAATTGCAACAATGGAAGAATGAATGAGATATTATAGGTCTACCAGCTCTCCCCCTTTTGCCTTGATGTATCCATAAACATCATGACCGAGGACAATGACAATGGAAGTTACAACCACCCGATAATAAAAGGATTCTTACTCTTAGAGGGCTCCATCCTCATATGATCAATCAGTAATGCTCCCAAGTTCACGTGCTTTTCCTTTTTCATCCAACCCAAGACAAATATATACTTCTTGGTACAACTTCCCTGACTTTCATACTTGCCAAAAATGGTTGTTGTGAGAACGTTTTGAACATAGTGAAGGAATCGATTATGGAGAAAAATCTTCTTTGACTTCTCCACTACAAAGTTGTTATGCTAGTGAATGCCTTCCAAATGACAATGTAACTAGCACTTGGGCCTTTATCTGTCCTCACTTGATCTAGCAGGGGTTCCATTTCTTCATTTGGAGGTAAAATATTGTTCAACATGGATGAGGTGATTGTTGCATTTTGTGGAGAAAAAATGTGCAGTAGAAGCAACAAAAATAAATTTCCACACAACCTGAAACATGATCTTGTCGACAACAACATATTCAGAAAGAGTGTTCACGAGATATACCTTATTGCAGAGCAAGTCCGACGATGTCCCACTGCATGATGGTATGCAGCGCTGCTGGCCTTCACGGACGGTACTTCTCTCCCATTCTCTTAGTGTGTCACGTGAAGATCCTGTGGTGCTCCTTTTGTGTGGTGATGTACGCCACTCGTAGTGCTTGTGGATGGTCATTGATGTCCTCCAAATGCAGGCATCTTAGCATCTACATCTCTACTTTGTCCACACATATGGACTGGAAATTGACACTGCACTTCCTAAGCCGACGGGAAGTAGCCTTTGTGCGGTAACGTGCTAGCATCGCAGTGCTCTCCTTTCTCTCCTAAGAACGATGACAACTAGAGTTTACGTATGTGAGCATAAACTGAAAAGGCTCTCTTCATATCTTGTAAAGATATCGGCCGTCAAGCCCCTTTAATTAGGAGACAAAAGGAAGTAGGATTTCCTAAACCCATCAGTAAATAGAAAGACTGCATTAATTAAAATGCTTGGGGATTAAATAGAATGTTTTGGAATTAATTAATTAACCAAATAATTGTATTAATTGATTAATTAATATCCGACTCCATGCAATTGCTTAGGATGGCTCTATAGGCATATATACCAACAAACTCCCACTTGCACTTAGAGCGAGTCACTCCAATTAATTGGCTCAAACATATTAATATATTCCAACATTATTCTAATGGATTACATAAACATTTTAGTAATCAATGTGATTCAGAGAAATTCCAATCAAATCCACAATTATACTCCTATTCCAACACATCCTATGTGTGTGACCCGGTAGGCTCCAAATTACGTTGGCAGTGATATTCATAATCATATTATGATTTCGCAAGAAATGATTGATATCTAGCAAGACTTCATTTCCACCCAAATAATTGGAGAAGTTGGAGAACAACTTAACCTATCATTCATGACTAGTGTTACAGTGATTGTATAGTTCCTTTGTCATTGATATTCGGATTGAACTGGAGTCATGGAAATGTTATCCTACTCAACATTCAATCCATGTTCCTTGTACTAGAGTAGACTATCTAAGATATATGTAAGCTCAATATCACATATTGACTCACATCAGCATGTCCATGCATTTCTTAGTTTCACTAATCAAGTGGCCAGAATATCAAACTCCCGTAGGAAGGACAAATTCCATCTACATCACTCACAATCATCCCCATGTGTCACAGTACACCCAAGGACCATCTTTATGGCAATCCTTATTCAAGACCATCATGGATGATGTCAAAGTACACCAAACAACATGTGATAAATGTAGTGACTTCAGGTCTAAGAACCACAATCACCACCATCATTATGAGATGTGACTCTAACTACCAATCATGGTATCCATGTGTCACTCTCAATGTGGGTCTGTACGATACACTATTCTCTAACAAGTATCTATGTATTTGGTTTGACATCTCCATATCATGGATAATGATATTCTTCCATCAACCAACATACATTCTAATCTAATGTGTTATTGATGTCTATGGATATTTCCACAATAAAAACTGATTAGGGACAAAACAAGAATACTTACTCTTAGCATACATATGATTTCACTATTTAGGTCATCAACCCGAAGACATATGTCATTGAGTATATTATCATGTTGATGTCTATAAGTTTTATGGTATTCTCACAATATAAAACACAAACATATAGATTGGAAACTTTCCTTTATTGATATGATTAATGTAGTATTACAAATCATTTACATAGTATCCCATTACAATCATCAAATGATAGTCTCTTTGGGCATACATAACAATAGATTCCCACTTGCACTTATACCCAATCACTCATGAATCTCAATCCAAGTGATTGAACATATCCATCATGTTTCAACTGTTAAAGTGTTTTTGTGAGCCGATCAGCCATATTTCTTTCTGTAGGTACTCTAAAAATCTTCACATCTCCTTACTGTACGATAACTCGTATGAGACGGAACCACCATAGAATATGTTTGGAACATTGGTGTGATCTTGGTTCTTTAGCCTGTATATTTGCTCTGTTGTTGTCGCAAAACAACTCAATTGCATCACTAGCACTTGGAACCACTCCAAGTTCAGAAATGAACTTCTTGATCCACACAACTTCCTTTGTAGCATTAGATGTGACAATATATTTGACCATTGTTGTGGAATTTGCAACTGTCTCTTTCTTGGAACTCTTCCATCTCACAACTCTGTTGTTTAGGAAAAACACAAATCCAGATTGTGATCTAAAGTCATCTTTGTCAGTTTGGAAGCTAGCATCGGTGTAACCCTTTACCATGAGCTCTTCCTCACCACCGTATACCAAGAATTGATCCTTAGTTCTACTTAAGTACTTTAGGATGTTCTTTATGGTTATCCAATGACATTCACCTAGATCTGACTGATACTGACTCATCATGCTCAAAGCATATGACACATCAGGATGAGTACATAACATCGCGTACATGATAGATCCAATTGTTGATGCATTTGGAATCTTACTCATGTGTGCCCATTCAACACATGAACTAGGACATTGGGCTTTAGAGATCATAACCCCATGGGACATGGGCAAGTTACCTTTCTTAGAACCCTCCATGCTAAACCTCTTTAGCAACTTGTCAATGTATATGCTCTGGCTTAGGCCTCGAAGCCTTCTATATCTATCTCTATAGATCTTGATTCCTAGTATATAGGATGCTTCACCTAAATCCTTCATAGAGAAGGTTTTCCCCAGCCAAGCTTTTACTATCTGAAGAGTAGGGATGTCATTTCCGATCGATAGTATGTCATCCACATACAATATGAGAAATACGACCATGCTCCCACTAACCTTTTTGTAAACACAAGGTTCATCTTCATTTTGACTAAATCCAAATTTTTTGACTACTTCGTCAAAACATAGATTCCATCTCCGAGATTCTTGATTCAATCATAGATTGACCTTTGTAGCTTACAAACTTTATTGGCTTCCTTTGGATTGATAAAACCATCAGGTTGTGTCATATAAACATCCTCAAGTAAATTCCCATCAAGGAATGTTGTTTTAGCATCCATATGCCAAATCTCATAGTCATGATAAGCTGTAATGGAAAGCATGATCCTGATGGATTTAACCATGAAAACTGGTGAGAAAGTATCATCATAATCAACACCTTGAATTTGATAGAATCCTTTTGTAACCAATCTACCTTTATATGTTTGAACATTTCCATCCATGTCAGTCTTCTTCTTGAAGACCCACTTGCACCTTATGGGTTTAACCCCTTCTGGTGGATCCACTAAGGTCCGTACCTTGTTGGTGTACATGGATTCCATCTCAGATCTCATGGCTTCAAGCCATTTCTTAGATTTTGGTCCCTTAGTAGCTTCTAGATAGGACGTTGACTCATCTTCTATGCTCAATTCATCACTATTTTGATTCATGAGAAATCCAAATCTCTGAGGCTCAATTCATGTCCTACTAGACCTACGAGGTTCCTGTGTTTCATTTGGAACTTGAAATTCCACAATAGTTTGTTAGTCTTCATGTTCCTAATGTACCTCCTTGGGTTCTCTGCTTTCTTGTTGATCTTGAACTTCTTTGAGCTCTACATTCCACCCACTGATTCTGTTGGAAATAATTTCCTTTTCAAGAAATACAATAGTCCTAGCAACAAACACTTTGTTGTTAGTTGGTGTGTAGAAGTAGTTTCCCTGAGTTTCCTTGGGGGATCCAACAAAATAGCATTGTTCAGATTTGGGTCCAAGCTTTTTAGAAAATTGTTTCTTAACATAAGCTTTGCATCCCCAAATTTCTAACATAGACAAATTGGGATGATTCTCATTCCATATCTCATATGGTGTCTTTTGAACCGATTTGGAAGGTACACAGTTAAGTATAAATGCTTTGGTTTAAAGAGTGTATCCCCAGAATAATATTGGAAGTTTGCCTGAACTCATCATTGATCGTACCATGTCTAATAATGTATGATTCCTTCTTTATGATACACCATTATGTTGTGGTGTACAAGGTGGATTCCATTGCGTTATTTTACCACATACTCTCAAAAGGTCCTCAAACTCTTGGCTTAAGTATTCGCCACCTCGATCTGAATGGAGTGCTTTAATACTCTTACCAAGTTGCTTCTCTACTTCATTCATGAAAGTCTTGAACATTTCAAGAGTTTCTGACTTGTGTTTCATAAGATATACATAGCCATACCTACAGAGGTCATCAGTGAAGGTAATGAAGTATTGATAGCCTCCTCTAGCATTTGATTAGAAAGGTCCACATACATCAGTATGTACGAGCCGTAGAAGATCATTGCTCTCTCACTGTGTCCAGTGAAAGGAGACTTGGTCATCTTCCCTAATAAACATGCCTCACATGTCTCCAATGATTCAAAAACTAAAGAGTCTAGATAACCATCCTTATGGAGTCTAGATATGCACTTCTCGTTTATGTTCCTAAGATGACAATGACATAAGTATGTTTTCGTTGAGTTGTCAAGTTTTATCCTTTTAGTATTTATGTTGTATATTCTAGTCTCAAGTTCTATCAAGTAGATACCATAAGACATAGGGGCATTTCCATAAAAGATCTCATCTTTAGAAATAGAAATCATTCCATTCTTAATATGAAATTCAAATCCACTCTTGTCCATACAAGATATAGAAATAATATTTCTATCAATGGCAGGTACATAATAGAAATTCTCTAATTCTATTACAAGGCATGTAGGAAAGATAAACTAATAACTCCAACTGCGGTGGAAGAAACTCTTGCTCCATTAGCGACCCGCAACTCAACTTGGCCCTTTCATAAAGGCTTACTTCTTATCAAATCTTGCATATTTGAACATATGTTAGATCCACATCCGGTATCCAATACCTATGATGAAGAAGTATTTAAGTTTATCTCAATAACATATATACCTGAAGTGGAGATCTGTATCCCCTACTTCTTCTTCCTCAGTTCCTCTAGGTAGAGAGGACAATTTATTTTTCAATGTCCAGCCTGGTGACAATGGTGACACATGCCTTCTTTGGAGATCACACCTTTAGCTTTGAGCATGGATGACTTTGGCTTCTACCCATCTTTGGAACCTTTCTTAGCCTTGCCTTTGCCTTTTGGCTTTCCCTTTGTCCTGTTGATCATCATCACATACTTGGGCTTGTCTTTCCTCATCTTTGCTTCAGCTGTCCTCAACATACCCAACAATTCTTCCAATAGTTTGTCAAGATTGTTCATGTTGTAGTTCATGAAAAAATGACTATATGATTAAGGAAACGATTGTAGAATCACATCAGTGGCCAACTCTTGACCTAGGGGAAATCCCAGATCAGATAGGCTTTCCACGTACCCAATCAAAGTGAGTAGATGGGTGCCAACTGAGTCTCCCTCTTTCATCTTTCTTTTGAACAAACCCTTGGAGACATCATATATCTCTTGTCTTGCTTGATTTTGATACAAGTCTTATTATGTGTTACCATCTCCATGACATTCATGTTCTCATACTGCTCTGCAACATGTAGTTCATTGAGCACAACATCAGGCACTTGACATCCATAACATCATCAAGGTGCTTCTTGTAAGCATCCTTTTTAGCCTTGGGCGTATTTGAGGTAGGTTCCGCTGGATCTAGTGTTTCAAGGGCATATAGCTCACGCTCCTATGTGAGAACAATTCTCAACGTCCTAAACTAGTTTTAAAAGTTAGTTCCAATAAGTTTGTCCTTCTCAAGGACCGATCGCAATGAGAAAGTGTGAGTGTTGTTTGCCATTTGATTGCTACAAAAAATAAAGTTTTCATTTAGTCTAAAACATTTTGACTTGTAAATATTTGATAAACGAGATTAATTAGGCCTTTAATTAATTACACTCCCACTATTTTGTTCAAATTGATAGCCCTCACTATCAACTCGGAAGATTACAATGTACAACCTTCTAGTGAGCCAAGATCCAAAATAATTAGATCAATGCCCAGCCAACGTCAGCATCAAAGACCAAATACTAAGGTAGGAAACTTTTGCTAATTGCATTATATGCAACTCTTGGATAGATGATCATGCACAATTCCTTGCCATGATGCATCTGTGTGTCTCTAGGTACTTGATCCTATTAAGGTTCCCTAATTAAGTCCAACCACAAGCCAACACGATGAGTGTGCACCCTGCGGAGGCAGACCCACACACCCACAATCACACTTCTATGAGATAGATAGTGTACCACACAGAGACGTGTCCACACATAGTCGATCAAGCTTTTCATGTGTGCTTCTTTATGGAAGGCAACCGAAACTTAATATTATTAATTGAGGGGTTTTATTAATACATATATATATCCAAACACCGCATACTTATAGTACGTATCATATACTACTATATCCACAACCACAAACCATAGACATGCAATCACAAACACAAATACATCGATTATGGTGATACCATTGTAATCCTTTGGAGAAACAAAGGATCATGCTGCACCTAAGGTCTCATGAGATAACACCTGTGAATCAACCTGTAAGGATCAGTATTACAATGAACAACATCATGGATGCTCAATTGCTTCTTGGAATTGAATCTTCATGTTGCTTCTCCATGGATGCTCCTTAGAGTTGGATCTTCAATTTGCTTCTTGGAATTTGATCTTCATGGTGTTTCTCCATGGACGCTCCTTGGAATTGGATCTTCAAGTGGTCTCCTTACATCAAGTTTTCAAAGACTAAAACGAATCCTATCTCTATTACATCATATGAGTACAAATATAAAGAGAAAGAATTAATTACACTTTGAAATAAGAGATGAGGCTCGGCATGCAAGATGAATACTTTATACAAAGGATCCACGTACAACCATTATACGTAGGTAGCATTTGCAAATAAACATATCCACAAGATTCACAACCACATTCATTCACAACATTAAAAAAAGAGGATTCTTGGCCATAACCGTGCACAGATTCACCACATAAAATAGCTTTTAAAGGTGACATGTATGATATCATAGGTGAGATATATGTATATACATATTAAAATTGTAGTACTTTTAATGTGGGACATTCCCCATTAAATAAATTTTCAACTCCCACGTAGACTATGCGGGGTACACAAGGGCATCACCCCTGTACGGGGATCACACTGCCCGGTCAGTGGGCGGGGGTGGTGGGGAGGACGCCCCTCGTGGGGTCTCAGGGGCAGAGCCCCTGAAAGGTCTATGAAATTTTACTTCTGTGCACTTAGGAGAATTAGTATTTTCTATAGTCAACCCTGTCTGAAATGTCAAAAACAAAAGTCTACGACGTATGTTGATTTAGGTTTACATTTGAACATTGGTAGTTTTAATTCACATCATATGCAATATTGAAAATAGTATATAGTGATTTGATCATATCGAAATGAATCCAAATACGTCATAGATTGATGCTGCTCTGATATCACTATTGGGTTTTGTGGAGAAAACATGCACGACAGAAGCAATAAAAATAAAATTTCCACACAACCCAAAATAGGATCTCATCAAAAACAACATATTCGGAAAGAGTGTTCACAGGATATACCTTATCACAGAGTAAGTTCAGAGGTGTCCCGCTGCATGATGATCTACAACGCAACTGGCCTATACAGATGGTACTTCTCTCCCATTCACTAAGTGTGTCACAGGAATATCCGACATCGCTCCTTTTAGCTTGTGATGTACACCGCTCATAGTGCGTATGGATTGGTCATTGATGTCCTTCAAACACATGCATCTCAGTGTCTTCATCTCTACTTTGTCCATGCAGATGGATTGGAACTCCACGTCATGCTTCCTAATCCGGTAAGAAGGAGTTGCCTCTATGCGACAACGTGCTAGCGTAGTGGTGCTCTCCTTTTTCTCCCGAAGATGGCTAGGATTTACGTACGTGAGTGTAAACTAAAAAGACTCTCTCTATATCTTGTAAAGATATCGGCCATCAAGCCCGTTTAAGTAAGAGACAATAGGAAGCACAATTTCCTAAAACCATCGGTAAACAGAAAGACTGTGTTAATTAAAATGCCCATGGATTAATTAGAATATTTTGGAATTAATTGATTAACCAAATAATCTTATTAATTTATTAATTAATATCTAACTCCATGCAATTTCTCGGGATGACTCTATGGGCATATATACCTACAGTGATGACCCATATTCTATCTCCAATTCTAATTGGAATGAAATCTTCCCCATCATCAAGACCTTCTCTAAAGTGGCGAAGAACTAGAGTGTAAACTCTATATATGTCTCATGTACAATCCTCAGAACCTCAAATAAGTGCATTGTTTCCATCACACCCTTATAATAATTGAAGAAACCTAGATTCTCCATTTTCTCATCGCATGCATAGAGGGTGGCTATCACCCTATGCGTCATGCACTCTGGGTGCTTTGGTTTCTTCACCTGATTGCTCCTCACTTCGGTTGTTTTCTCCTGCTTCTTATTGGGCACATTGTCCTATGGTGCATCTTGCATAAACTCATCCTCACCATCTAGAAGTAGTCACCTTTGTGCTTTTGGTTGTGGTTGTAGTGTTGTGGAAGCCAAAGATCAGGCCAAGGTCAATGGTCGAGCTATTAAAGAAGAAGGTCGAGTCGGTGAAGATGGTGGTGCTTCCCTAGAAGAAACAAATTAACAAGCTGCTACCCCTCCTCTACATTGTGGTAGAGTGGATTCCTCCATCATGGGATCCACCAACGCTGCCATATGAGTTGATCTTCCATGTGAACTAGAGGTGGCCGGTGGAGCAAGATACACCATCAGGGATGAAGAAAAGCCATTCTTCAGGCGATGGCCATAGGAGAGAATGCCCTTGTTCTTCTCCACAACTTTCTTAGCATTGTTCTTCATCTTCAATGAATTTTAGTGGAGAAGTACGTAATTTAAGGATTTCTCCGAAGAACTGGGATATTGGGGCGGAATGGAAAATATGGTTTATTTTTTGAATGAAAATGGGTGGAAATGGGGTGGAAAATGTAGATGGAGGTAGGGGAAATGTTTTGGAAGTTATTGGGTGGATTGTGGGTTATATGATGGAGAACCTTAGGTGGAAGAAGGCTAGCATAGTGATGCACAACTATCATGTGTGTGGTTCATGAATAAATGATACGAGCAAGTTTAGAAAGTGTTGGAATCAAGGGTATTTTGTTGGGGTCAGGACACAACACGACCATACTACATGGCACAGCCATGTTAGGTCTCTAGCGCCATGATCTTTCTTTTCCACATGCGTGTGGTGGCTGGCATGCCACATGACTGTGCCAAGGAGCATGACCATTCTTGTTCTGCTCCACGCTTCTTTGATTTTCTTCGATTTCCCTATGATTTTGAGTGTTTCACCATGGTTGTTTCATTATAACACGACCATGGTGGACAGTGTAGTAGGTTTTTCACACTTGAACTTCATCAAGACATCAATCCTTAATCAAAGTGATTTCTCATGAACCTTTGTCTAAGTTTCATCTAATTTTCCTTATTTCACCACTATTTCCACTTGCACATCTTAAATCTAAACAAAAACTATTAACTACAAGTGTGTTTGTGCTTTCTTGGGAAAGTGTAAAAATAAACAAAAAGTATCAAAAATGAAAGGTTGGGAGAAAAATTCCCCAAACCTAGGTAAGTTGCCTCCCACTAGTGTTGTTTTTCATGCCTTCATCTGGGCTTCTTGTTGAATCTTCAATTACTCAATCATTTAGCATCATCATGTGTCCACTATTGCAATAGTTACACCTCTCATTTGCATTCAAGACATGTGTCAAGTCCCATTGATCACAAAAACTATCATCAAGCCTTTCATCTGGATCTCCTTCTTTCAAATGACCAATCAAATTCTTAAAGTGACCATGTTCGATATCCTCATCTCGGTTCTTCAGGTAGGCTTCTTGTACATGTTGATGAAAAATACAGTCATTCTGCTACTACACCCATGTATTTCAGCATCAATTGTATATAAGAAAGCCTTACCAAGATGATAAGAATCTGCCTATCCTCTAGGTCCATGTCAAGAATAATAAAATGGATTAGGACACTGTTGCCCTTTCATTGTCTATCATCATAAAAACATCATCCACTCTTCCTTTAGAAACTTTGATGGAATAATCCACCAATTGGAGAGTGCGATGAGATGGTTTCAACTTTCCTAACCCCAACTCCACGTAGAGACTATATGGCATCAAGTAGGGATTTGTCTATACGATGTCCCCCAATGGAGCTAGGTATGAGTGGGGCTCCAGGGTCTTTCCTTTTCACGAGGAGTGGGTGCTAGATAATAGAGCTCACTTGATTAGTGAACTTGACTTTCTTAGGCCTTCTACCTTTTATCTTTCTCTTCACAGTACATAGATTCTTGAGAAAGTTAGCATAAGATGGAATCTTCTTGATAGCATCCAATAATGGAATGTTCACCTGCACTTGTCGAAGCACCTCTGGAATGTCATCATTGTGTTTTTTCCTCCTTTTGACTGTCAGGGGCTCATCCAATGCTTCAAGAAATGGTGACTCACTTGATTTGGCCTTACTTACATCAATGTGCTTATATTGTGTCATGCCATGAGGTGGAACACTACGGATGGTAGAAGCTGTAGAAGGATCATGAGGTGGATCACATGGTATCATGGAATCAATGCCTGGTATCATGGTATCATCTTCAACAATCTCAATCATAGTATCACCCTTGTGCTACTTTTTCCTTAACTCATTAACATTTCTTTGGATTTTGGGTTGATCAAATATCTTCCACTCCTTAGAACTGGCACAACACTTTCTTTCTCATGGTGGAGAGGGGGAGCTTGTTGTGGTTGTGGAGGAGGTGGGGGTGACACTTGGTGTTAGCATTGAGGTGGAGGAAAAAATTGTGGTTGGTAGGTGAGGTGGTGGGATGGTTGGGGTGATCGAGGGGAGGAGGTGTATATGGTTTGGGATAGCCTTGGAACTAGTAAATGGGATGCACTTGCATAAGAGGTGGACTATAGAAAACTTGAGTGGCATCCATTGGTCCACTTGCTTCATTTAAACTCATTATGGGTTTTGAAAATAATTTTTTCTCTTGGAGAGCAAGTATGGAAGATAGCTACTATATCCTTTTCTAAAGTCTTGTAGCATTCTTGTGGACATCATCAAAGTTTTTCAACCTAGATAGAAATTCATCCTCAAACCTCGAGCTATATATTCGATTGTGTTGTTCTGTGTAGCTATAAATTTGAGGTGTCTTCTCTCCTTCACCAAAGGATTCAACAAAATTGACCAAGTGACAAGGAACACTTCTCACTTAGTTCTTGATAAAACTCACCATGTCACCAAGAATCTCTATTGCTTGTGGGCTTGAATCACTATGAGATGGATATGTCACACTAAAAGGGAGATCACCATCATTCATAATGCTAGAAGCTCAGATCCTTGAACTTTCCACCATCTGCTCAAACGAGGGCCATTTCTCTTTAGGTGTCTTAGCCATAAAATCTCCTCCACAAGATGAATCCATTATATTTTGACCCACTGGAGATAAATGGAATAAAAGGACTCAACTATCTACCACAAATAAATCTCACGGTGTGGACACTCTCTCAAAATATTTTGAAATATCTCCCAATCATCATGGAACCGGTCATTACCCACTTGATTTAAACTCACGATGGCATGTCACATTTTTCTAAACCTTGCAATGGAGTAGAATTTCCTGAAGAAGACATTTTCCATCTCTTGCCAACTCATGATGTCCCTTCTTGAATCATACCAATCTTTGGCTTTGTCTTTAAAGGAGAATGAGAACAAGGTCAACCTGATTGCATCATCACTTGTTGTCGGCATCCTGAAGGTAGAATATACTTCAAGAAAGGAGTCCAAGTGCTTGTAGGAGTTCTCATTCTTCGAGTCATAGAAGGCAGTTAGGAGCCCAAGAAGATCTAGAGGGATGGATAATTGCTCCCCTAGAATTTGTTCAACTCTATTAGCAATTGTCAATTTGTAGTTGCTAGGCATGAAGGACTCTTGAAATGGCTTGTAAGGTGCATTTTGACCTTCCATCATATCTTTCATGGGTTGTTTGTCACATGTACAAGGAACAAACAAGAAAAAAAACAAGTTTTCAATCCAATATGAACAAATAAACTAAAGAATACAAAATAAAAAATAGCAATGATGAGGGTAGTAGGAATAGATTAAAGAAAAACTAACAAGCTAGGTTGAGCACCTTTCTCCCTGGAAGTAGTGCTAGAAAGATTGGTGTGTTTCTCAAATGCATACAAGTTAACTGGAAAAGGATGGTACCAAATGGGAGAGTCAACACCAAAAATAGGTAGATATGGCACTTTTTGTCCCCACAATGACGCCAGAAAGACTGGTGCATTTTTGAACCGTAAGAGGTTTTCAAACGCACGTGGGGTATTTCCAATTTATGAATACCTAATAGGATGCTCACATAGACTAACACACTTCACCTGCAAGTGCACAAGGTCATTTTACAATATAGGAGGGAGGCAAGTTATGGTTCAAACCCAAGAGAGATAGGGGGCACTAGAGCTAGGCTAGTTTTAACTAGGTTCATACTGTGGAGTCTACGATTTAAGGGTTTGATGGTTGACTAGTTGATTACACTAATAGTGAACAAACAAATAAAGGAGAACAAACAACATCAAAATCTAAATTACCCTAGACAATTAATTCTAATGAGCAAGAAATGACAATCTAAGTAAGAAAAAGAGTAAATTATACTAAGGCAAGAAAGAAGAGATCTATACTAGTCTAATCTAGAAAACAAGGCAAATGAGAAATGAAAGACCTAAACTAGCAAGAACAAGGCAAGAAGATAACTAAGCAAGTAAAGAGCTACTTAGGCTAGCACTAAGCATGAAGTTAAATTAAGGTTTTAAAGAAATTAATAGAAGTGTGGGATGTTTCATGGAATGCACTTGTCAATTGGGTTGGGGGTGATAACGTGAAACATTCTCCTCCATATATATTACCAAAACAAACAACAAGCTAGAGGCAAGTTAATTTCCTGAAACTACTAACTGGCCATGGATAAGAGAAGGTGTGTATAGGGGAACTTGTCCCTAACATATCCTACCTACCCTTACTAGGCTCAATTGGGTTATGGTTTAGGGGGAATTCAACTAGAGTCTAGTTAGTCCTAGGTTTCTAGGATAATAACTCTTAGGATAATTAGGGGTCGAGGGTAGTAATGTAAGGTGAGAGTGCAGTTTTAGACCTCACATCACCTACATTCTAGCCTTGATAAGGCCCCAAGATAATTACACTAAATGCCCCAATACTAGATACTTAGATCTCTCACCTTGGTTAGAAGAATGGATTAACATGTAGGATGGTAATAGCAAACTAGGGATCCATTAATTGGACGTAGGAGCAATTCACAAAAAGAGCTACATATAAACAATTTTCCTAGAATGCTAGGTTATTTCAAGGACAAACCATAAAGAAATTTATGAGAAATGAGAGAGAAGTAGAGCATAATTATTAGCAAATGAAATCACAATGGTTGCATATCAAGTTTCCCCCAACATGGTATTGAAGTAACATTTTTAGCCCAAAACTATCTACCTAAAGGGCCTAGCTACACATAGAACAAGAAAATACAAGAAGAATGGAAGAATAATGAGTAGAAGAGTGAAAAGCCATGATGAGATCGGTGAAGACTCTTCCTTCTCCACCTACTAGAAGCAACATCTAGAGCACTGATATGGCCAAAATCATGTTTCTGAAAGGAGGAAGACTGAGAAGGATCAAACTTTAAATTTATAACCCAAAATCTTGAAGGACCCCCGCAACATTATTATAGGGTCAAAGTAGATATACGGGGTCAAACACAAGGATGTGGGGACGTTTCTGACGCTTAAGACCTCACTCTCAAGTCAATTAATCCAATCTGATAGTTGATAAAAGTATGAAGCTAGAACTAGTCTAATAGGCTGTCACAAAATAAAACAAAATGGAGTCCATATAATTCTACTAATCAGAGAGGAGTTCCTGGCTATGTCACCACAAGTTGGACAGTCTACACATCCATTCTCGAGCATAGACAACCCTCAAACACCTCAGCAAACAGCCTACATCCAAACATGATATGTATTATGGTATATGTTCCTGTGAGGTCATCCTACTCGCTTTTGCGCAACATGACTGAAACCCATCAATGACATGAAATATCTCTCAAGGATGAAAAATCAACATCCTAGAATTTTCTAGATACCTTCTTAGGTCTAGAATATTCTTTGATTCTAGGAACATATGTGATCTAGGCAGAACCAGGTAGTGGGCCCGACTGTGCTGGGCTAAGCCCAGCCATGCCCAGGCCTATGGTTCTACACAGATTACCTTGAACAAATCTCTTTTCATATTCTAATCAAAACTACCTTCTCTTTTCCATTTGTACAATGAATCTCTCAATATAGGCAGAAATAGAAGTTCAAGTAAGAAAGAGATCATTCCAACTATCAATCATAACCAGAAAGAATAAATAGACCAGAAAACATACTAGATCTAGAATAATACTACTTGCTTAAGGTAAAAGTACATAAACATGCCCAAAATGGGCTACATAGATAAGAAGGAGCTCAACTAGCTATGGACAAGCATAGATGGCACAGAACAAAGATGGAAGAACATCATTTGTACAGAAACAAAGGAGAACAAAAGAAGAAAGGAGAAGAAGAAGAGATTTAGCCCGTAGAGGAGAGGTGGCTCTCACTCCATAGCCTCTGTATGAGCCAGATCTCGTCTTTGGGTCGTCCTCCTTGGTCTTCTGGACTCCTTGGCTTCCTTTATCTTTGATTCTGCCCCAAACAATAGCTTGGTGGATGTATGGAGGTGGAAGATGGCTGGGATAAGTTTCTTGGTCCCGCTAGTCGGTTAGTGGGACCACTATTTCCTGAGCTGGTGCACAAAGCACTACATTTTTGGGGTAGGATCTGGGCAAATGAAATCTTCTTGAGTTTGTTGCTCGTAGGTTCCAAAATTGGCTAGTTGAGAAACTCTATATATGGAAAGATATAAATTACTAAATGATAAGACTCTAGGGTTATTTTGGGCATATTAAGGCTATAAGGACACAAAATAATAAATAAATGCTTAGTATAAATGCCTGAATTTGGGTTTTATCAACCTTTTGGCATTGTTGCTCGGGACTTGGGGATTCATGTGCTAAGCATAAATGTTTATTTTTCTTATACTAGATATTTGGGCCAAACAAACAGATGTGGGGATGTTTAGGATGCTTAAGACCTCACTCTTAAGTCAGTTAAGCCAATTTGATAGTTGATAAAAGTATGGAGCTAGAACTAGTCTAGCAGGTTGTCATGAAATATATAAAAAAACAAAACAAAAAAGAGTTTGTAGGATTCTACTCATCAAATAGAAGGAGTTCTTGGCTATGTAACTACAAGTTGGACAGTCTTTGCACCTGTTCTCGGGGGTAGACAACCCTCAAACACCTCATCAAGAAACCTACATCCAAACATAGTATGTATTGTTATATCTGTTCCTATGGGGTCATCCCACTCGCTTTCGTGTATTGTTATATCTGTTCCAAAATTGGCTAGTTGAGCAACTCTATCTATGCAAAGATATAAATTACTAAAAGATAAGAGTCCAATGTTATTTTGGGCATATTAAGGCTATAAGGACACAAAACCATAAATAAATGATTAGCATAAATGTTGGGTTTTAGGGGAGGAATCAAAGAAGGAAGCGGAAACAAAAAATTTTCTCCCCAAACCCAGAACAAGGAAACGCATCAACGTCTATACAATAGGAAAGGATGGTTTGTGGAATCATAGCTTGTCCCGAGGCTTGCTCGGCGATAATACCTCGCGCAATGCACGGTCTTCACCTCCGGTCTTGGACGGTGTCTGTGCAGCTACTGGTCGCACCGGGACTGACAGGATTGAAGGTTGTCCTCCTAGCGGCAGAAACCTCCCGCCTCTGTAGTAGTCCACACAGACCACCTGGAACTCCAATCTCCTTGTCCCACAAGGAATTTGAAGGAGTCACACCCTCCTATTGACATACTAGTCGCCAAACACACTCTCTTGCCTCCAGTTGCAACTGCAGTTGTCTTTCCCTTGTTGCACCTCCCTTTACGGGTAGCACTTACTCAGGCTCTCTCTCGGTTACCAAAACCAGAGAGAACGACAACTTTGCAGAGCAACTGGTTGCACTGAGTTGTACTTTGAGAAGCCCCCAATACCCCTATATATAGGAGGGTCATGGGACAAGGTTCTCTATCCCGGGCAATGCAGGACTAAAAGCAGGAGTAGAAGGGTTTGAGATTTTCCACAAAACAACCAACTCGCAACCTGAACCGATCATTTCACAACTGAAACGGTCGGTTGGGGACCTAAACCGGTCGGTTGGGACACCTCAACCGGTCGTTCACAAGTGAACCGGTCGGTTGGTGGTCCTGGTCGGTTCCCGATTGACTTTCCTTCTTTTGTTTCTAATTGGTATCGAATACCAATCCTTGTTCCAATCAAATTGGGCAAGTGAAACGCAAGGAAAATTCTCACCAAACCTACTTTCCCAACTTGCTCGGTTGCACCAGTTGAATCAATCGTTTCAACACTTGAAGAAATCGTTTCACCCTGTCCTTGAGCCGATCGAATCAACACTTGAGCCGATCGGTTCACCAAGTTCAGCCGATCGGTTCATCTCATGAGCCGATCGGTTGGGAGTGCAGATTGTGCAGAATCAGTCGATTGTGATTTCAATCAATCCGATACTCCAATCGATGTGTCCAACACCTTGAACAAAATGATATTGAGCTATCAATTGATTGAGTGTTTAATTTAACTACTAAACTCCTTTAGTAATCAATCTAAACATTGTTTGTGGACAAAACTCCTCTTCCAGGTTAAATCCTATGTGTGTGACCCTACAGGTCCATTTCACGTTGGCAGTGAAAGTCCATAACACTTATGACTTCACAAGCAAAGAGTGGTGCCTAGTCACACATCAGTGCTACCCAAGTGAAAGTAGAAAGTTGGAGAACAACTTTCAATCCTACAATCCGTGAATGGTGTTACAGTGAATGTATAATTCCGTTGTCACTGATATCCCGAATGAACTCAAGGCATGGAACAGTCATCCTGTCAACGTTCATTCACTTTCTTGATCTTAGAGTAGATTGGAAGAGATATGTTATGACATCAGCATCACATAATGACTCACACACGCATGCACACCTTTCTCAATCCTACTCATCAAGTGGCCATGGATATCAAACTCCCTCAGGAGGGACAAATCCCATATCTATCACTCACCCCTCAAAAGCCCCATGTGTCAAAGCCACCCAATCATCACCTTTATAACAACCCATGTTTCAGGACTGCGTTTGATGATGTCAAAGTGTGCCCAATGACATGTGTTGAGTGCAGTGATTTCAGGTCTAAGAATCACACTCACCACCATCACTGTGAGTACTGACTGTGACTACCATGTCATGGTTCCATGTGTCAAACTCACAGTGGGTCTGTCCGGTACACTTGTTCTCTAACAAGTACCTATGTGTTTGGTTTGATATCTCTATATGATGACTAATGAGATTCTATCATCAACCAACACCACAATCTAGTCTTGTGTGTCATTGCTGTCTATCTACCTTCCACAATGACATCCGACTAGGGACATAACAAGAATGTACAAACTCTTAGCATCCATATGATCTCATCGTTCAGGTCCTCAACCTGAAGGCATACATCATTGAGTACTGTCATTCTCTAGACATTCAATCTATTCTATCACTATCTCATATGACTGAACCAGAAAGAATTGGAAGCTTGTCTTTGATGTTTATCAAATCAATCTTAATGTATCCCACCAATCATCCCATGATTGGCTCTCAGAGCATACATACCAACAATAAATGCCTAAATTTGGGTGTTATTAACCTTTTGGTGCCGTTTTTGGGGACATGGGGATTCATGTGCTAAACATAAATGTTTATTTTTCTCATAATCGATATATAGGGTCGAACATAGGGATATGGGGACGTTTAGGATGCTTAAGAGCTCGCTCTTAAGTCAGTCCAACCAATCTGATAGTCGAGAAAAGTATGGAGCTAGAACTATTCTTGCAGGTTGTCATGAAATAAAATAAAACAAAGAAAATAAAACAAAATAGAGTCTGTTGGATTCTACTAATCAGAGAGAAGGAGTTCCTATCTATGTAACCACAAGTTGGAAAGTCTATGCACCCTTTCTTGGGCATCGAAAATCCTCAAACACCTCAACAAGGAACCTACATCCAAACATAGTAAGTATTGTGGTATCTGTTCCTTTGGATTCATCCCACTCAGTTTCACACAACATGACGAAAACCCATCAATGACATGAAATCTCTCTCAAGGATGACAAATCAACACCCTAGAATGTTTTAGATTCTTCTCAGGTCTAGAATATTCTAAGACGCTAGGAACAGGTGTGATCTGGGCAGAACCAAGTAGTGGGTCCGACCGTGTCGGGATGGGCCCGACCATGCCCATGTCTACAATTCTACACATATCACCTTGAAGTGTCCTCTTTTTCAGATTCTAATCCAAACTACCTTCTCTTTTCCATTTCTACAATGAATCTCTCGAAATAGGTAGAAATAGAAGTTCAAGCAAGAAAGAGATCAACCAAACTAGCAATCATAACTAGAAAGAGAAGATAGAATAGAAAACTTACTAGATCTGGAATAATGCTACTTGCTTAAGGGAAAAGTACATAAACATGCCAAAAATGATCTACATAGCCAAGAAGGAGCTCAACTAGCCATGGACAAGCATAGTTGGAACTGAAAAAAAGATGGAACAACATCATTTGTACAGAAACAAAGGAGAACAGAATAAGAAAGGAGAAGAAGAAGAGATTTAGCCCTTAGAGGAGAGGTATATCAAACTCCTTATCCTTCGTATGGGCTGGATCTCGTCTTTGGGTCATTCTCCTTGGCCTTCTGGACTCTTGGCCTCCTTTCTCTTTGATTCTGACCCGAACAACAACTTGGTAGATGTATGAAGGTGGAAGATGGCTGGGATAAGTTTCTTGGGCACGATTGTCAGTTAGAGGGACCACTGTCTCCTGAGATGGTGCACATAGCATGACGTTTGTGGGGTAGGATCTGGAGAAATGAAATCTTCTTGAGTTCAATGCTTGTAGGTTCCAAAATTGGCTAGTTGAGGAAATCTATCTATGCAAAGATATAAATTGCTAAAAGATAAGAGTCTAGGGTTATTTTGGGCATATTAAGGCTATTAGGACATAAAACCATAAATAAATGCTTAGCATAAATTCCTGAATTTGGGTGTTATCAAGAACAACCTTCCTCCTAGGAAGAATGGCATGGGTGAGGAATATGGCCAAAAACCCGAAAATAGTTGTTTTTAGGGTGGAAGATGATGGAATTGAAGTGGAATGAGGTGGGAATGGATGGGTGACAAGCCGTAAATGTGGGTCCAATAATGGAGACATGCCTAGGTCATTGGACGTTTGAAACTTATAATACCCAAATGTTTAAGACTCTTGCAACTAGTACGTGGTCGAAGTAGTTCAGGGTTGAACATAGGGATAGGAAAAATGGTGATTTAGAACTCAAGTTTTACTTGTCTAAGCACATCAAAAAGGTCGAAGGATAAGGTTTTAATGTAACGAGAAAGAATCATAAAGAATTAAACTTAAAAGTTTGTCTCCAAAAGGAGTTACTAGAAAGATTAATATTTTAGGGTTAAGCAATTTGTATAGAGGTTTTGTATATTGGAAACCAAGGAGATAAAACTATCATTAGAGTAAAGCACAAAGGAAGACAATTTAAACATAAAAAGTGGCAGCGGAATACATCATGCACCCTCTTCTCTCGAAGAAGGTGCCTCTAACCATGCACCAATTCTCTCTCTCAAGGGTATTGGGCATATATTAGAGATGAAAGGTATGATAGGGCAACCCTGATCCTGGGTACTCTTGTACACCCAAATCAGACCAAACTCTAGAGTTTACGACATCCTTCTCTCAAAGGAGTCAAAATGAGAAACACAATTGGATAGCAAGTCAAAAGTGTGATTCAAACAGAAGAGACTAGAGCTCAGATGCTATAAAGAAATCATCCAACAAAAAGGGACCATACACAGAACAATAATAGATAAAATCCACAGATTCCATAACCATAAAGAGATAAAAAGGTTTAGTTACAATGCAAGAGTATTTGAAAGTAAAGTGCTAAAAGAGGGAAGATAGGTATCGACCTCCTTGATGTAGGAGGTCGATATACTAAGAAGTGGACCCCTAAGGTAACGCTAATCCGGTATCAGGTAGGAGCCCTATCGGGATATGACTGTGTCGGGTTCTTGACCGTGTCGGGTCACAAAATGTGACAAGTAAAGGGCATATCGGGATATGACTCCCTACCCGATATGGTCGTGTCAGGAAGCAAGCCCTATTGGGCTGCAGCTGTGATGGGTAAGCCATAATGGGTGGGGTATCTTGTCGTGTTAGGACATGTGCCATGTTTGCTTTATCTTAGGTTCTTGGTCCCTCATGTGGGGCATGGTTGGGCGAGCCGTCTCGGGTTGAAGCGCAGCTAGAGACCCTACATGTTTGAAGTAGCCTTGAAGGTCGTGTCACTCTACTGCTGCTACCGGGTCGAGTTCTAAGTGAACTCCTCCTGTCCCTCTCAAGCTGGGGGTGTGCTCACCTAGTGTCGCCCGATAGGCCTAAGAACACAACACACTAGCTCCTTTTTCTCTAAGAGTTAGCTCTCATAGGGTTCCGACATGTCCCATCAGAGTCATGTAGTTGCTATTTATAGGCAGCGATTGGTGGGAGTTGTAGCCCTTATTGGGCCACATGTCCTTTGTATGCTCCGTTCACATGGCTTTGGGGGATGGTTGACATGTCTGTCACCCAACACGGCTGGCGGGGGCCATCACGTACTGGGTTGTGAGTAAATTGCACTCGATCATGTCTGGTAAAGACTCTGGTAGGGTGTTGTACCGAGGGGAGGCCGTGTCACATGATCAAATCCGTCGGCCAACGGACCGTGGCGGGCAAGGCTCCTTGTCGGGTAATGATGTGTAGTTTGTTAGGGCTCTAGTGTGACACACCCATGTCGGGTTCTACCATATCAGGCAGCAACCGTGATGGGTAAGGAGCATGTCGCTTCGTTGCTTGATGGGTTGGGTGGTTAAATTGTTGTAGATTGGCTGCGACGGGCCCATTAGGATTCTTTTGGTGGGAAAAATAAGAGAAACTTTGCAAAAGATAGGAAATGTTGTCAGGAGCATAGTAGGCATTTTTTTCGATTCAACAAATAAGATAAAATAGATAGGAATTAAGGTTTGGATGTAGTTTTGATAGTAAAATATAAGCTCCTACAACCATAAAATGGGTGTTATCAACTCCCCCAAACTTAGCATTTTGATTGTCCTCAATCAATCTGTACTTATTTTAAACTTTGTTTGCGATACTTTTCAAAACCAGACATCGTCTTTAGACAAGGGATTAAGAGAATTTCTTAGATGTCCTGAGAAAAATTACGTCTAACTACGAGTAATGGACTTTATTTTTCCTGCCTTATTTAAAAAAAAATTCTCTTCAACTTCCACGAGACTTTTGGTGCATGATTTCGAAGTTAGCTTTCACACCAAACATCTTGGGAGTAGAAGGTGGGTTTTTTGGGTTTTTCTTGCTTCCCATTGGTATATCCAGGTATGGGTCCATTAACAGGCAAGTGGTCCCTATAGTCCAAGCCAGTTGGATTTAGAGCAGTGATTTCACATCCTGTGTACCACTGCCCCAAATCTACCATGCCTAAAGATGGGTACTTCTGGGGAGACAAGTGTTTTTTTTGGCACAACTCTCATGCTTTTATTCACTCTTGTAAGGCTTTCCTCTCTTTTTTGGGATTTTGATGGGTAGGTAAAAGGAGAGTTTGCTGTTTGAGCAGCTTTTTCCTTCTCATGCACGTCTCTTAACTGTTGCGAGATTATTTTTCAAAGTTGGCATAGAAAAGTTGTAGCCTTTATCGTTTGAGACTACGTTTTCAAAAAAGGAAAATAGAAATATGCACCGCCTTAGATACAGAGAGAACAGACTGGAAGAAGTTGTACCAAATATTTACTATAAATTGATTTATGCAGTTTTCGATAAACAAGTAGTTGTGTATGTATTGCTTTCTATCAGTCATTTATATCCATGTATATACAGAGTATGGTAAGAAAAGCAAAAGGGCAAAAAGGGAAATTTTTTTAGTACCTCCCTCATTGATACTATGTGTAGTACCACCCCCCCAAACTTACCCCACACTCTGTCCCAGAGTTGTGAGATAAGTAGGAAAGGATAGGCATAGACCTGTGAGGGTTCAACAAATGCGCATGCCCTCAGTAGATAAAAGCTCCATCACATATTCTCCTCATTGGCTGTGGTATCCTAGGTTGTGGAGCTCATCTAGCAACTTTTCTAGGGCTACCGTGCAGTAGATCCAGTGCAACATGTATACACCACTGTCATTTGCTAATGAAACTTATTATGGATTGTGGTGACAGTATTCGAGTTCGTGCCACTTGGCTGCCGGGTCTTCAAGATACGACTGGATCAAAGACACCACCTCAACATAATATTTCCTTGATAACCAATTGAGGGATGTTGTCGGCATGGATGTACACTCTATCAGATAGTCGATGTTGGTGTCAGATCTGTTGTAGAAGAAACCCACGTGCGGATGGGTGTACACCATCAGGAGCGTCCAGTGGTTGTCGTGCAACATAGGGAGGAAGATTATGCACGAAACACACCTCTTTACTTCGAGCTAAAATAGTTAGCGCTCTCCTATTTCATTTATAAGTCACAAGTCATTGAACAACATCAGATGGGTGATGTAGGCTTGTCGAATCTTCTTCTGTTGGATGGGGATGTAAGCTGACACCACCGTCATTTCTAGACATCCTCCTACCATGACTAAATCCCATAGATCATCGAGGGGGACTACTACGTTATCCTTTTCATATATGACGTCTACGGTGTTGGAATCAGAAAGTCTAAGAAGAATTTCATTGACCTATTCCTGAGATAGAGAAGTGCATGTGAAATGGTCAAAATTGCTGATTAGAGATTCAGAGACGGCAGGCGAAGCAAACTCACCTTCAATAGTGTCACCTTCAGTGGCGAGGGAAGTTCATAGATTTTCTATCTGCTTGCCTATCCCGTAGACGTCTGCACTCTTGACTTCTTCCCTTGGAGGGATATCTGGTTGAGAAGATTCAGATTCAACATCTGTCTCCAGCAACTCCTCTGGAAGCTCGATGTCTCTAAAATAGCACTTGTCCTTGACCAGCAACAACGTTTATATATTTCTCAATCAATAAAAGTCTTGGTCCTGGAGTTGCCTGACGTATCTGAAGATGTTTAGCAGCTCCATGGCACACAGGACAATGATGGCACTATTTCTGCTTCCTGACTCTTCTTGGACTGGGAAGTCTTGGATGGCATAGAAGTTCCAGAGATCGTTGTGGCGTTGGATTCCTTGCTTTATTATGTGGTGAAGACGCATAGGAAGAAGTCTGAGGTGCTTGTCTTCGGGGTGTACAATGATGTGCCCTCTTTGTGGGACCTCCATAGTGCAACAATTGAAAAGTGTGACCTCATGGTTGCAGAGGTCCACCATGCAGAGGAACCAATGCTTTCTATGTTTCTAAGGGGCCAGCACCAGGCCTAGATTGTGCTCTTCGATATGTTGCAGCATGTCAACCACCTACTTTGAATCGTACACCCCTTCTAGTAGTCTTCTTGCCAAGGCCGGGGTGGCATTGTAGAATGGTTGTGAGCCTGTCTTGATGGCGACATTCTTGCCAAGGCCAGGATGCCTTCTAGGACCCTGAAGAGAATCTTCCCTACGACGGCTTCTGAGTGGAACATGTCTTAAAGTGTTTTGCATGGTACTGAGAAGCATTCATCACTCCAGATAATGGTTTCTTCTTCTACCTGCAGCCTTAAGACCATGTTCATCAGTTGTTGGTCCCAGATCGATAGGTGGCCAATGGCACATGTGGCATCCAACTCACAAAAACAAAATTAATTAAGTGGAAGAGAATCATTTGCAGTGGATTATTGAAAATCACTAAAAATTAAAACTTTTTGCAAAGAGATCCACACATAGGAAATCTTTTTCATCAAGAACCAAAATATAATATTTACATCATGTTCCATAAGTACACAACATGTACTATTTCTTCTCGAGGATTACAACATCAGCTGTCCTATTCAACATTATGTATAGACAACATAAAACCTCGAAGCATCAAGCCAAAATCTCGAGTCGATGATGAAAACACTATCTATAAATCCCGAGGACCTGAGAGTACAAAGATGACACATAGGACTACTATCTATACAGCTAGACAGGCAATATCTCCACCTGAGATATTACTGCTATCCTCAATGCTGCTGCTGTTCCTTCTCTGCTAAAGGTTTCCTGCCTCTTTGTCCGCATCCACATAAAAACATTGGATCCCACGGGGGTGAGACAATTGTAAATTGCCCCAGCGGGAGATATAACTCTTCGCCAAAACATTGTATTGCAATTTAAAGATATGAAACTGAGGATAGGTTAAGCACTTTAAAGCATTCTCAACTTTGTAAGCATTGCAAATATTTATGATAGAGCAATATATCATCTATTCTTTTAATAAGGAATAGGAATGACATGTATATCATTTATCCAACATGTTATACCATCATATCAAACTTTTCTTTTGGCACTCAATCTCTTTTTATGTCACCCATGAAACATTCTTGTTTCATTATGTTGGTCTTATCCAACTTGTTAAACAAATAAAGAGATATATCTACCATGTACTCATTTATCATTAATACAAGAATTGGATTAATACCAATCCTAAATCATCATTACAAACATTGGGTTATTACCAATCATGTGTTATCACTACATGCATTTAGCCTCTGCCAGGTATTGGAATCTTCCAAACCTGATTACACCGCCAGACATTGGACACTACCAATCCTGATTTCACAACCAGGCATTAGACTTTAGCCAACCCTAATTACAGGAGTTACGCCTCTGCCATGTATTAGACTTTAACCAAACCTAATTACACAACCAGACATTGGACTTTAACCAACCCTGATTACACAGCCAGGCATTGGACTCTAACCAATCTTGATTTCATAGCCAGACATTGGACTCTAACAAATCCTAATTTCACAGCCAGGTATTGGACTCTAACCAATCCTGATTTCATAGCCATGCATTGGACTCTAAGCAATCCTAATTTCACAGCCAGGCATTGGACTTTAACCAATCTTGATTACAAGCATTACACCTCTGTCAGGTATTGGACTTTAACCATCCCTGATTACACAGCCAGGCATTGGAGTTTAACCGATCCTGATTACTGGCATTACACCTCTGCCAGGTATTGGACTTTAACCAACCCTGATTACATAGCCAGGCATTGGACTTTAACCAATCCTGATTACATAGTTCATGGAATTTAATTCCTTTAACTCATCATTGATCATAACATACTACTTTAGTCTCTGAACCCTGAGGTTAGCCTACATAGCTTTACACATTCTTTATTGAATACAGTTGTTCCTCTTATTAAGTTTATTAAAACATTATCCTTTCTTATCATAAACTTTTATAATCATTTTGGCACCTCTCACTATGCCATAATTTCGCTCATGGCTCATAAGGCCCATAAAGCATCTTGTCACCTCTCACTAGGCAACATTTAACCATATGTCTCACAAGGCCATTAAACATCTTGTCACCTCTCACTAGGCAACGATATCATATTACTTCATGTAATACAATAGTAACACCTCTACTCCCTCAATAGGGTTTGGGCTTACTATTCATATCATATTATGATTTCTCATGTCCCATTACCCAATTTAGGGTTAAGATTTCCCATCTCACATTAGGATTTCATAGTTATCAAAGTATATCAACTTTGAGATGCTAACTGTGAAGTCTTTCATATCTTGATGTATCACTTACCTCAGTACTTCCAACTTTCTTAAGTTATCAGCTTATCTTGGATTAAGGTATTTCCTGTCTTAATCGTTTCATCCACTAACCTATCACTCTTACCATGAAGTGCATAGGTTACACATATGAATGGTCCAATTATCTTTAATGATATGAACTCATCTCAGGTTAAGGCATTGCTTACAATAAGCTTGCCTATAATCAACCATTTATGATATTTCACCCTTATAAGGTTTTACCCACTATTTTATTATTAGGGTTCTGGGTTGTCATCATGTTGTTGAAGATTAAGGCTTCATGAATTATAACTTCAATTAGGGTTTCACATACCCTTACCCTTTATTAGGGCTTTGGGATTCACATGCTATCATATTTCATTAGAGTTAGGATTGCATATAGCATCACCCTTCATTAGGATTCCACATCTCATTATCTATACTTATGTTTACTATTCGTTCCAACTAGGGATTTCTCATGGCATCACCCTCAATTAGGGTTTCTCATGGAATCAACTTCAATTAGGGATTCACATTGAATCAACCTCAATTAGTAATTCACATGGAATCAACCTCAATTAGGGATTCCCATTGAATCAACCTCAATTAGGAATTCACATGGAATCAACCTCTATTAGGGATTCACATTGAATCAACCTCAATTAGGGATTCACATGGAATCAACCTCAATTAAGGTTTCCACTATGGTTACCCACAACCTGGGTCTACTATTCATCTCCAATAAGGGTTTTACATCTCATTTTCCTAAATTGGAGTTTCATATATCATTACCTTAGATTAGGGTTACATCCTCACCTTAGATTAGGGTTTCATTTAGAATTGCCCTCAATTAGGGTTAGAGTTCAATAGCCATGTCAATTAGGGTTTATATTCATGATTAGGGTTTCATGATCTCTTTGCTTAAGAATCATACCCTTAATCATCTCATGAATCATATTCATGTATGAACCTCATGCTATCATCTTCTCAACTTGATTAGGTCATATCAACCCTTCAATCAAGTACATACAACTACGATTAACATAGAGTACCACCTCATTGTTCCATTAAGCAATTAGGGTTCATCCCTTAATTCTCACTAATCACTTAGGTACTATTAGGGTTTCAACCTTGTACCTTCATTAATTGTCATTACTAATCATCATTGGATCAATGGATCATTCATCATCTTAATTCTCAAGAGATTCAATTACATTGGACCTCTAATACATAAGGTATCCAATTAAATTCACTAATTGGATCTTCAATTACAATAGGTGTCCAAGTGGATTAACCAATTGAATCCTCAATCAATCTTGACTACTTGAGCCCCAAATAGTCTTAGTCTTTCCAATTTCAAACGGTTTGAAACCGTTTGGTAAAGGTGGTGCTTGAGACCGTTTGCTAAATCAAGTACTTGAAATCGTTTGCTAAAGAACCTTTTTGAAACCGCATGGACTCAATCGGTTTTGGATCGTTTGGTCCCAAATGGTCTTGAGATCGTTTGGTCCCAAACCTCCTCAAAACCACATGGACCAAATATGGTCTCAACCAATCAAATTGAATTAGGGTTTCCAATGTTGGTTCCATCAACCATTGAATTCATGTATCCAATCATCAATTGGACATATCACCATACTTCAATTGAGTTAAATAGGTCAACCTTCAACTGATTTGACCCTCAATTGACCCTCAATTGATCATCAATTTGGGTTTGAATCAATTGGATTAGGGTTTGGAATCGATGATCCTTCAACATTAACCAATGTGAAACTAGTTACTTTAAAACTATTAGACCATCATCCAAATTGGGCATGACCTGACCCCAAACGGTCTTGAGGTCGTTTGGATGGCCTCCAAACAGTCTTGAGACCGTTTTCCCATGTCAACATCAAAATCCAAGTCAATCAATCAAAGTTTGGATCATTGGATTGATCAACAAATCAACATTTGATTGCACTTCAACTTAGTACCTTTAGATCTTCAAACACCTAACCATAGTCAACCCTATACCTCCAAACGGTCTTGAGACCATTTGGGTGATCCCCAAATGGTTTTGAAACCATTTGGGTCAATCAACCCAAAATTCAAACTCAATCACTTATGAAATCAGCACTCAACCTGATTAGGGTTTAGGTGATTGAGGACCTTCAACTCATGAACCAATTGGAGTTAGTCAATTATAATTGGTGGGTCATTAACCTAGATCATTATGAACAAGTCCCCAAATGGTAAACCCTGGTCAACATCACCAAACGGTCTTAAACTATTTTCTTCTATGCGGTTTAGTGAAACCGTTTCATTCCAAACGGTTTGAAACTGTTTGCTCCCAAAATACAAACCGTTTGGACATTTGATTGAAACCGTTTGGTCTAGATATTTGGGGAGGTGTGTGCTTATGATGATGGAATCATCATCAAGATCTAGACCCACGAAACATGTTGTGATTTCCATGGAGATTGCATCAATCAACCAAATCAATAATTGTAAATAGAGAAATGATCATTATTTGATGGGGAATTGAATGCAATAACAAAGTTAGGGTTTCAAGTTATAAAACCCGCCTTCAATTGAGCTCCAAAGCTCCAAGATCACGGAAAAATGGTGTATGAAGCTTTTGAAACTCCCCCTAGGCTCGTCTTCAAGCTTTTGGTTGAAAAGATTAGCTAGGGTTGAAGAGGAGATCGAAATGAGTAGAAATCCCTAATTTATTTTCAATTTCCACCATGGAATCAAGGTGAAATGGATCAAGAACCTTACCAATAGGTTGGGGATCGTCATCCTGACCCTCCCAAGCTCCCTTGGTTGTTTCCCAAGCAAGGAGAAGAAGTGGGGTCGAAAAAGCCTTTCATTTGGCTTGTAAAAGGTCTTTTTATAAAAATCCAATGAGAGAGTATATGCTTTATAAAAATCCATTTAATCCCAAAAATATGGCCGCCTCTTCCCCCTCATATTCCTTAGGAACGAGGATATATTGTTTGCCTCTTATTCCTCTAAATTATCCATGATTTAAAGAAAAGCAGATCAAGCACCTTAAATCATATAATATTAATATCCATATATATGTGATGGATATTTCTTTTTCTTATAAAATTGTGAGTGAGTTATCCATTCCCTTGGATATTTTCGTGGTCCTTGCAAGGCTCAAGGATGTACAAGCACATCTGAATTCAACCATTTTAATTTTTGTTGAAGGCCCTTTAATTAATACATTTATTTTGGCCCAAAATCAAATTAGGGTTTCAATTAGGATTAAATCTTGATTATTTTAATATCAAGATTCTCTCTCCTCCAAATTAATTCAAATGAGGCGCTCCTCTCATTTTCTTTGCTCTAAATGATGCCAAGAAATATTAGTGACCTTATTGAATAGGTAATTTGCATATTGAACACTAGGTTTTGGGTAAATTGCACTTTACACCAAAACTAGGTTTTAATGCATACACCTTGCTTTATCAGCTCTTTCTTGGTACTCAGGCTACCACAAGCCATACCTCTGCATCATCTTCATTCTCATGATGCTTCAACACATGAGGAACATCTTATCATGCAAAATTTGCAATTTAACCCCTCAACTTGGCTAATTTGCACTTTAGTCTAAAATAAGCAAACATTGCTTCAACATTATTCAAATAGGACCAAAATTGAAACATAAGTTCCTAATGAGCCATAATTACTTATCACAAGATAAGATTAAGCATATAATCATCTTTCTTAATCAAAACACCTAGAGTTAAAGCATAACCCAGGTCAGGGTTGTTACAAATTATAAACCCCTAACAAGGATTTCGTCCCCGAAATCCCAGATAAAGGGAAACATATATTATCCATGCATCATATCATCATGTCCTCACATAATACCTCATTATTATGGAGACACCATAAAGTTTTGATCAATATAAAATTATTCCATACAAGTTTATCATGGAATGATTTACATGGGACATATACTCCCATGTTTCTGAGTTAGTTCAGGATTTCTTTTTCAAGATCACAATTATATTCTGTCATTCATTTGAAACTATAAGTCTTCTCATACTTTGATTGTGTCATCTTACCTGATGACACAACACAAGCTTTCCTTATTACTTGCACTAATTATCTCATTAGTTATACATTCTCTTTACATAAATAAGGGTTACTTATCGACCAAGAACTTATCTCAAAGATATCTTCAATTGTTATGTTTATGCAAAGCATAAACCCCTAACATGTGATGTTCATACTTACATTAGGTAACTGGACTGATTTCACAGTTACCCCTTTCAGGCAACCATCATAAAATAGCCTGATATATCTCAGATACCAGAATTCCTTCCCTTGGTATTTACACATGTGTTGGTAACACATTACATCTTCATTTTCCTTTATAAGTTGATTTATGAGTAAATCAAATTCCTTCATATATCAATTAGAATGTGGTAGAAATATCCATGCCACATCTCCTTCTTCTTTAAACTCTGGAGATTGTTTTCAGAATGACTACTTGATCAGGGTAGTCAAAGAGATAACAATCTAGATATTGTTGACTCAAGGTCAATTAGGTCAATGTTGACTCACGTCTAAATTGACTAAACCCGTGTTTTGATGATGACTAACCATTCCACATATCTGTGTGTAATGCTTCTACTTGAGTAATTTCAGATTAGGTATAGACACACTCCAATTGCCCTAACTTGCGCATCTCAAATTGGAGAAAAGACAAGTCAAAGTCATACAAGTGCACACTTTTGTAATATGATGTATATCCATTAGAATCATGTTGTAAATCACTTGTAATGATTGTATGACTTGTAATTAAGCTTAGAAAAATGCCAGGAGCACTTAGAACGATTATTAGAGCACTTTTAATGCAACTTCAAAAATCAATTACAGGCACTTGGTCGGTCCAGTTTCACACCCTGAAACTCGACCGATCAAACCTTGATCGATTTTCTGAAGATTGCATCGGTCGAGTTTTGCACTCACAGAACTCGACTGATTGGGTATTAGGCCAGTTCCAATTGGAATGGTCGGTCGAGTTTCCTCAGAACAAACTCGACCGGTCATTTCAATATCGGGCTGCCTGCTACTTGATCGGTCGAGTTACACATATAGAAACTCGACCGAATGCACTGTACGGAAAAGTGCAGAAAAGTGTTTCTAGCCGTTGTGGAGTTGCAACATGTGAAAATAGATCTGTTGCAAGCCACAAAATGGATAGTTTTCGTTCACAAGTGTTCCCAAAGGCTAAGAGGCATCCCCAGCTATAAATAGGACCCCTTGGGCTTCATTCCAAGGTTGAGAGCATTCATTGCAAACTCTTTGTGAGGTTCCTATTCTATAGTTGAGTGCTTCCTACAGCCTCCTCTCTCTCTCTAAGATTAATCACTTGCTACATCCATTAGAGTGAGTAGGAGATTTGTAAGAGAGCTAGTTTCTACTTGTATATCTTGTGAGGCTCTCACTTCCACCACCTCCCCATCTCTCATTTGCTATCTTGAAGATGAAGGTTCTCTCTCTTGTCCAAGAGAGGTGAAGAAGAACAAGGGAAGGCGTCCCTTGTTGAAGATCAAGGCAGAAGACTTGGAGCTAGAGTGGGTAAGCCCTTGGAGAAGGCAAAAGACTCAAGCTCAAGTAGGTAAGACCTTGGTGGAAAGCTTCTCCGAGTGAAGGTGAAGTCAAAGGCGGAAGATCCAAGAAGAGTGGGTAATTCCTGCAAGGCCGAAGACTTGTGCAAGAGTGGGTAAGTCCTTGGAGAAGGCCGAAGACTCTTGCAAAGTGGGTAAGTTCTTGGTAAGGTTGAAGACTCTTTGTATTGGATAGGTAAGTCCTTTGTTGGTCATGTATTGTATGTCTTATTAATGAATATAAGAGTGCAATTGGTTGAAGTCCTAGAGGTTGACCTCTCTAGGCAAGTGGCTGACACACTTCTAGTTTGAAGTGTGGAACCAATCTAAATAGCTTGTCTATTTGGTGCATGTTCAATCTCTCTTATCCTTGCTATGCATGATTTAGTTGCAGTCAAATTGCCTATTTAGCAACCTTATCTTGTCATATATTTTGACGGTTTAATGAGCTTTGTTTAAGTGCTTTCAGCTCTATTCACCCCCCTCTAGAGCATCCAATCACCCATCTAGGATCCAACAAGTGGTATCAGAGAGGGTCTTCTCCAAGCATACTTCAACAAGTAGGAGAAGATGGGTGACTACCTAGGAGGGAGACTCTCGACCAGACTTCCAATCTTTGATGGGAGCAACTTCCTCTATTGGAGAAGAAGACTTCAATTCTACATCCAAGGATCAAGTCTCGAGATGTGGCAAATGGTGAACAGCCCATACATTCTACCAAAGACAAATATTGAAGAATGGGATGAAGCCACCTTGATGAAAGCAACCTTGAATGCTAGAGCCATGCACATCCTTTATGCTTCCATGACCCCCACCGAGTTCAACCGGATTTCCTCTTGTGAGATGGCCTATGAGGTATGGAGAAAGCTTTGCATCACTTATGAAGGGACAAATCAAGTGAAGGAAAACAAAGTCTACATGCTCAAAGGGTTTCTTGAAAACTTCAAGATGGGAAAGGGGGAGAGCATAGCCAACATGTACTCAAGGCTAAACACCATCTTAAATGGTCTTGCTGTTCTAGGACATCCTATGTCTAGTGGAGAGATCAACTCAAAGATCCTTAGAACTCTCCCCAAGAGATGGGAATCCAAGGTGACTTCCATTGAAGAAGTAAGGTCTCTTAGGGATATTCCTATTGAAGAGCTCATTGGAAATCTACAAGCACATGAAGCCACACTTGACAAGAGGGAGGAATTAGAAAGACAAGAGGAGAAAGAACTCAAGAGAATGAAGAAGGCTGAAATCAAAGCTCAAATCAAGGCTATTGTTGGTCAAGCCTCTCCATTCTCTCAAGTTGAAGAAGATGCCATGTACTCCAAGGGTAGACTCTACAAAGGCAAGTCCTCCTCTATCCGGTACTTCACATGTGGAAAGAAGGGTAACTACAAGGAAGATTGCCCACAAGGCAAAAAGACCCATCTTCACAAGAAGAAATGGCAATCAAGCTCAAGTGGCTCCTCCAACTCAAGCTCAAGTGAAGATTCATGTGAAGGATCAAGCTCAAGCTCTAGTGATGAAGGAGAATGCCATTTTTCTCTTATAGCATCAACAAGTGAAGACTCAAATGAGGTAAATCTAGACTCTTTAGATAAAGAATCTTTAATTGCTATTATTCATGATATTTGTGCCTCTTATAAGTCTTCTAAAAAGAAAAAGAAAAAGCTTGCTAAAATTGTTGATAATTTGCATATAGAACTAGATGATCTTGAATATGCAAATTCTTGCTTGCTTGTTGATAAAAATGATTGTCTTAGCCAAGTAGACTCTCTTAAACTTGAAAATGCTAGTTTACTTGATAAGATTAAATTTCTAGAAGCTCAACCTCTCATGCCTAGTTCTAATGAAGAGCATACTTTAATTGTTGATTCTCTCATGCATGAGCTTGATACTCTTAAAATTGAAAACGTAGAACTAAAGCTTATTGATGATGCTAGGAGAGAAGAAATCTATTCTTATCAAAGAGAATTAGTGGTGCTTAATTCTGAAAATGCCTCCTTGCTTGCTAAAATCAATGGGCATGAACCTTGTTCTAGTTATACAAATAGAGAGAATGATGTTGCTGCTCTTCATATTGATAGAGATTCTTATTTAACTAAAACTCTTTGCTTAGAAAATGATCTTTTGCATGCTAGAGATAATATCAATAATTTGTCTTCTACTATTGCTTCTCTTAAGCATGATAATGACAGTTTGAGATCATCCTTGCAAAGATTCTTAGTTGGTAAAAAGAGTCTTAATGACATCCTACACCATACTACTAAACAAATTGGTAGACATGGTTTAGGGTATGATAGTAGTCAAGGGAACAACAAAGATAAAGGACCTCCAATATTCCATGGAGAATCCTCTAGTTCCAAGACTATGGGAACATGCAACTATTGTAATGAAATTGGTCATTATTCTACTTGTTGTCCTTTTAGGAAAGCACCCAAGAGCAATAGGACTTGGGTTGCTAAACTAACCCCTCTGGACCCAAAAACATGATTGGGGACCATTTCATCTTTCTTCTTGTAGGTACTTACAAATGGATTGATTTGAGCTATTGAATTGCAAATTGACTTCTCAATCAACATCAAAGAAGAAAGGTGAGATGTGTAGAGGGTGACAACAAATGGAAAAGGAATGGTAAGCACAAAGGTAATGTTTCTCTTGCTTATAACCTACCCTAACTTATTTTTGTCAAGTTAGTGTGCACTATACATATGGTTTTTGAGTCAAAAGTGGAATTTTGTGATTCTCTTCACACTCTTGCTCAAAAACTGTTTCTAATGCTTCTATAGTGCATTACTAACTTACTTAGACATGTTTGGATATGGTTTGTATTTTAAGCATGCCTTTAAATATGTTTTTATGATATATATGTGCTTTTTGATAGCTGGTCTGTCGGTCGAGTTTGCCCTATTGAAACTCGACCGATAGGCACCAAGAGTGTTGCCAACACCTGTCTTCGTTCGAGTTGACAATGCACAGAATTCGACTGATAACACTGTGCACAGAATATACATTTGGCTTATTGAATGAGAATTTCCCTCTCAACTAGATTTTCTCAACCAATAGCCTTACTCTTTGGCACTCTCTTTTGGTATCTTTATATATGCATATTGCCATGTTCTAAATGCCTATCTTGCTTACAACTCTATCTATCTAATTGCTCTAAATTGGTATATATATCTTGCAATTACTTGCTTTAAGTTGTTTTGCAGGTTTTGATGATGATCTCTTTGGATCTCTTGGTTGTGTCTAAAAATTTCTTCCGTTGTGCTCTAACTTTCTACATCTATCTAGGTGTATATCTTGTGTTGATACAACCTTGAGGTTCATAGGGGTAATCATCTTATGGTAAGGATGCATATCTAGTGAGTTATATCCTTTCATGCTTCTAAACTTGCATATCTCCTTGTTTGGATATATCTCTTCATCTAATCATAGCTTTCTCTATCTTGTGTATCTTTTGGCATATCTTGCTATGATCTAGATCCTACTAGTAGTCCTAACTTGTAATATCATCTACTAGTAGTTCATATACGTGTAGTTCTAACCCTGTCAATAATTGCCATCTTTGATCATCTATATGTTATGCTTGTATCGTATCTCATACATGCTCAAGATTGTTCCTTGAATTGCATATCTACTTTCTTGAGTTACTTGCATAACATTGTGATGCAGGGCACATAGAGCTACATTATATGTAGAAATTGGAGTATTTTTGTATTTTATGCAGGTTTTGCTCCAATTTCAGTTTTTGCTGCAAGTATAGTATTTTTTATGCAGAAACACCCTTCTGAGCAAGACTCATCGCTTTGCCATGAGCTCCGATGGTTTTTGGTCAAATTCCATCATCTTGAGGGTCAAAATTGTGATTTATTGTTTTTCTGCAGCACTTTATCTTGCATTTTTTGGGTTGTTCAAGTATATACTTTAACTTGTTTTTCTTTCTATGCTTGGACAAGCCCCTATATGTGCTCTTCTACTCTCCTTATATATATTTGTATTATCTCCTTTCTCTTTAACAAGTGATGTTTCTTTTTTTAATAACCCCCACCTTTTTGAAATGACAAAGGGGGAGAAAGGTATGTCTTCTTTTAAAAGAGGAAGAAGGCATGTATTACATGAAGAGGAGAAGTATGTTCATGTAAAGGGAGAAGGTAAAGGGGAGGAGACATATATGTGGAGAACATATATGAGTAGAAGACATAGTTTCTATAAATTTTATGAAAGCTAACCATGCAGGAGAAATATCATCAATTGAGGGGGAGTATGAAAACTCCATGCACATCAATTGAGGGGGAGCATATGAACTCCATTCTATTGAAACCCCTAGGTTTCTCTAAAGGTATGAATTTACTTAAATGCTTTCAATACATTTATGGAATGGTTTGTCATCTTCAAAAAGGGGGAGAATGTTGACTCAAGGTCAATTAGGTCAATGTTGACTCACGTCTAAATTGACTAAACCCGTGTTTTGATGATGACTAACCATTCCACATATTTTTGTCTAATGCTTCTACTTGAGTAATTTCAGATTAGGTATAGACACACTCCAATTGCCCTAACGTGCACATCTCAAATTGGAGAAAAGACAAGTCAAAGTCATACAAGTGCACACTTTTGTAATATGATGTATATCCATTAGAATCATGTTGTAAATCACTTGTAATGATTGTATGACTTGTAATTAAGCTTAGAAAAATGCCAGGAGCACTTAGAACGATTATTAGAGCACTTTTAATGCAACTTCAAAAATCAATTACAGGCACTTGGTCGGTCCAGTTTCACACCCTGAAACTCGACCGATCAAACCTTGATCGATTTTATGAAGATTGCATCGGTTGAGTTTTGCACTCACAGAACTCGACCGATTGGGTAGTAGGCCAGTTCCGGTTGGAATGGTCGGTCGAGTTTCCTCAGAACAAACTCAACCGATCATTTCAATATCGGGCTACCTGCTACTTGATCGGTCGAGTTACACATATAGAAACTCGACCGAATGCACTGTACGGAAAAGTGCAGAAAAGTGTTTCTAGCCATTGTGGAGTTGCAACAAGTGAAAATAGATCCGTTGCAAGCCACAAAACGGATAGTTTTCATTCACAAGTGTTCCCAAAGGCTAAGAGGCATCCCCAGCTATAAATAGGACCCCTTGGGCTTCATTCCAAGGTTGAGAGCATTCATTGCAAACTCTGTGAGGTTCCTATTCTATTGTTGAGTGCTTCCTACAACCTCCTCTCTCTCTCTAAGCTTAATCACTTGCTACATCCATTAGAGTGAGTAGGAGATTTGTAAGAGAGCTAGTTTCTACTTGTATATCTTGTGAGGCTCTCACTTCCACCACCTCCCCATCTCTCATTTGCTATCTTGAAAATGAAGGTTCTCTCTCTTATCCAAGAGAGGTGAAGAAGAACAAGGGAAGGCGTCCCTTGTTGAAAATCAAGGCAGAAGACTTGGAGCTAGAGTGGGTAAGCCCTTGGAGAAGGCAATAGACTCAAGCTCAAGTAGGTAAGACCTTGGTGAAAAGCTTCTCCGAGTGAAGGTGAAGTCAAAGGTGGAAGATCCAAGAAGAGTGGGTAATTCCTGCAAGGTCGAAGACTTGTGCAAGAGTGGGTAAGTCTTTGGAGAAGGCCGAAGACTCTTGCAAAGTGGGTAAGTCCTTGGTAAGGTTGAAGACTCTTTGTATTGGATAGGTAAGTCCTTTGTTGGTCATGTATTGTATGTCTTATTAATGAATATAAGAGTGCAATTGGTTGAAGTCCTAGAGGTTGACCTCTCTAGGCAAGTGGACTGACACACTTCTAGTTTGAAGTGTGGAACCACTCTAAACAGCTTGTCTATTTGGTGCATGTTCAATCTCTCTTATCCTTGCTATGCATGATTTAGTTGCACTCAAATTTCCTATTTAGCAACCTTATCTTGTCATATATTTTGACGGTTTAATGAGCTTTGTTTAAGTGCTTTCAACTCTATTCACCCCCCCTCTAGAGCATCCAATCACCCATCTAGGATCCAACAGATATGTCATACTTACCTTGCCTTCAATAAATGAATACATGGAAAAGGTATTCAAGAAATGAAATTAGGTAGTATGTATTTGTTTTATATTATGTTCCATATTCTTAACATCTCTTTAAATTCACTGCTTAGTATCTCAGATTTTCCTTGAGTGTTTTCTTTTATATTTTTCCCTTTCTGCATTTAAAGATAAATTTTCAAACATATAAGAGAAAATTAAACTGAACATAAGTTTTCATTCTTCATATCTCATCCTCATATCCTTAAAGGATTGTGCATATGAACTAAACAACAACTACCTTTCTTATAGAAGAAAGCAGAAGGTAACTCAAAATCAAAGGTTCTATCTTGACAAGTCTTCCTTATTACAGGTTATCTAGTGTCGTGTCTGTTGAGTCACCTGATCGCTTTGTATTTGGACATTGCCACCTCAGATGTCCTCTCTGTCCACATCTATAGCAAGCTCGAAGGTTTTTAGGTGATTGCTGCTCAGGTGCACTGTATTGTACTTGAGTCGGTACTACTGAAATCTTTGATTGTTTAGTACCATTAATTCCTTGTTCTTGTGACTGTTTAGACTTCCTTTTAAGGTCTGTCTCATGTTTATTTATCATAGACCCTTCTATCCTTCGAATTGATTCCAAAAATGTGGCAAATTTCTCTCTACTTTCTAGGGCAGATGGCAGAATGGACATCTCAACATTCAATCCCTTCTCAAAATGTCGAATCTTTTCCTCCTTAGTAGCAGCCATCTGAGGATAAAATCATAAAATTTCCATGAACTTAACCTCATATTCACTTATTGACATAACTCCCTGTCAAATTTTCTCAAATTGTGAGATCTTTTCATCTAAATAAGTCCTTGGAAAATACTTATTAACGAATTCTCGACGAAATTCCTCCCATCCAACCTCTTTATCATTCCTTTTTATTTCTTTTATAGTCCACCAATGTCCAACACTACCTTTCAGAAGGTACACAGCATGTTCAACTTTGTCAGCATCTGGGATACTAAGGATCTTAAAGGATTTTTCTAACTCAGTGAGCCAGAGATCAACATCTACTGGTTCAGATGTTCCAGCATATTCTATGGCTCCTACAGGACATAGTCGTTCAAAGGTCTTACCAGGCCCATATCCCTCATTGGGAATTGGTGTCCTAGGTGTTGATGTTGGCATCCGGTCTGCTATATACCTCATTGTAGTCATAAGTTTCCCACAAAGATAATGAACATTTGGGTTTCCTCTCATGTTTTCATCAACATGAGGATTTTTAGGCACTGGTTCCTCCCTTGTCTAATCCCTTACACCTCCCACCGGTGCAGCAACATTGCTCTCAGCAACGTATTCTTCATGTCCTTCAGACATCTTTAAGTTATATATCTTCTTCTACATAAACAAAAGACACTATAAGATACATTGAAGTACACTTAGAAAAGACTCGATACCTTAGTCCTATTTCTCTGTAGACTCAGTGAACCTAGAGCTCAGATACCACTAAATTGTGGCATCCAACTCACAAAAACAAACTTAATTAAGCGGAAGCGAATCATTTGCAATAAGATTACTAAAAATCACTAAAAATTAAAACTTTTTGCAAAGAGATCCACACATAGGAAATCTTTTTCATCAAGAACCAAAGTATAATATTTACATTCGGTTCCATAAGTACACAACCTGTACTATCTCTTCTCGAGGATTACAACATCAGCTATCCTATTCAACATTATGTACAAACAACATAAAACCTCAAAGCATAAAGCCAACATCTCGAGTCGATGGTGAAAGCACTATCTATAAATCCTGAGGACCTGAGATTACAGAGACGACAAATATGACTACTATCTATACAACTAGACAGGCAGTATCTCCACCTGAGATATTACTGCTATCCTCGATGTTGTTGTTCTTCCTTCTCTGCTAAAGGTTTCCTGCCTCTTTGTCTGCGTCCACCTAAAAACATTGGATCCCACGGGGGTGAGACAATTGTAAATTGCCCCAGCGGGAGATATAACTCTTTGCCAAAACATTGTATTGCAATTTAAAGATATGAAAATGAGCAGAGGTTAAGCAGTTTAAAGCATTCTCAACTTTGTAATCACTGCAACTATTTATGATAGAGCAATATATCATCTATTCTTTTAATAAGGAATAGGAATGACATGTATATCATTTATCCAACATGTTATACCATCATATCAAATTTTCTTGTGGCACTCAACCTCTTGTTATGTCACCCGTGAAACATTCTTCTTTCATTCTGTTGGCCTTAGCCAACCTGTTAAACAAATAAAGAGATATATCTACCATGTACTCATTTATCATTAATACATGAATTGGATTAATACCAATCCTAAATCATCATTACAGGCATTGGGTTATTACCAATCCTGTGTCATCACTATAGGCATTTAGCCTCTGCCAGGTATTGGACTCTTCCAAACCTGATTACACCATGAGGCATTGGATACTACCAATCCTGATTTCACAACCAGGCATTGGACTTAGCCAACCCTAATTACATGCATTACGCCTCTACCAGGTATTGGACTTTAACCAAACCTAATTACACAGCCAGGCATTGAACTTTAACCAACCCTGATTACACAGCCAGACATTGGACTCTAACCAATCCTGATTTCACAGCCAGTCATTGGACTCTAACCAATCCCGATTTCACTGCCAGGTATTGGACTCTAACCAATCCTGATTTCACAGCCAGGCATTGGACTCTAACCAATCCTGATTTCACAGCCAGGCATTGGACTTTAACAAATCCTGATTATAGGCATTACACCTCTGCCAGGTATTGGACTTTAACCAAACCTAATTACACAGCCATGCATTGGACTTTAACCAATCCTGATTACAGGCATTACACCTCTGTCAGGTATTGGACTTTAACCAACCCTGATTACACAGCCAGACATTGGTCTTTAACCAATCTTGATTACATAGTTCATGGAATTTAATTCCTTTAACTCATCATTGATCATCACATACTACTTTAGGGTCTGAACCCTGAGGTTAGCCTACATAGCTTTACACATTCTTTATTGAATACAGTTGTTCCTCTTATTAAGTTTATTAAAACATTATCCTTTCTTATGATAAACTTTTATAACCCTTTTGGTACCTCTCACTATGCCATAATTGCTCTCATGGCTCATAAGGCCCATAAAGCATCTTGTCACCTCTCACTAGGCAACATTTAACCATATGGCTCACAAGTCCATTAAACATCTTGTCACCTCTCACTAGGCAACGATAACATATTACTTCATGTAATACAATAGTAACACCTCTATTCCCTCAATAGGGTTAGGGCTTACTATTCATATCATATTATGATTTCTCATGTCCCATTACCCAATTTAGCATTAAAATTTCCCATCTCACATTAGGATTTCATAGTTATCAAACTATATCAACTTTGAGATGCTAACTGTGAACTCTTTCATATCTTGATGTATCACTTACCTCATTACTTCCAACTTTCTTAAGTTATCATCTTATCTTGGATTAAGGTATTTCCCATCTTAATCCTTTCATCCACTAACCTATCACTCTTACCATGAAGTGCATAGGTTACACATAAGAATGGTCCAATTATCTTTAATGATATGAACTCATCTCAGGTTAAGGCATTGCTTACAATAAGCTTGCCTATAATCAACCATTTATGATATTTCACCCTTATAAGGTTTTACCCACTATTTTATTATTAGGGTTCTGGTTGTCATCATATTGTTCAAGATTCAGGCTTCTTGTATTATAACTTCAATCAGGGTTTCACATACCTTTACCCTTTTTTAGGGCTTTGGGATTTCAAATGCTATAGAGTTAGGATTGCATATAGCATCACCCTTCATTAGGCTTCCACATATCATTGTCTATACTTAATGTTTACTATTCGTTCCAACTAGGGATTTCTCATGGCATCGCCCTCAATTAGGGTTTCTCATGGAATCAACTTCAATTAGGGATTCACATTGAATCAACCTCAATTAGGAATTCACATGGAATCAACCTCAGTTAGGGATTCACATTGAATCAACCTCAATTAGGAATTCACATGGAATCAACCTCAATTAGGGATTCACATTGAATCAACCTCAATTAGGGATTCACATGGAATCAACCTCAATTAAGGATTCCTCTATGGTTACCCACAACCTGGGTCTACTATTCATCTCCAATCAGGCTTTTACTTCTCATTTCCCTAAATTGGAGTTTCATATATCATTACCCTAGATTAGGGTTACATCCTCACCCTGGATTAGGGTTTCATTCAGAATTGCCCTCAATTAGGGTTAGAGTTCAATAGCCCTGTCAATTAGGGTTTATGTTCATGATTAGGGTTTCATGATCTCTTTTCTTAAGAACCATACCCTTAATCACCTCATAAATCATATTCATGTATGAACCTCATGCTATCATCCTCTCAACTTGATTAGGTCATATCAACCCTTCAATCAAGTACATACAACTATGATTAACATAGAGTACCACCTCATTGTTCCGATAACCATTTAGGGTTCATCCCTTAATTGTCACTAATCACTTAGGTACTATTAGGGTTTCAACCTTGTATCTTCATTAATTGTCATTACTAATCATCGTTGGATCAATGGATCATTCATCATCTTAATTCTCAAGAGATTCAATTAAATTGGACCTCCAATACATAAGTTATCCAATTGAATTGACTAATTGGATCTTCAATTACAATAGGTGTCCAAGTGGATTAACCAATTGAATTCACAATCAATCTTGACTACTTTAGCCCCAAATAGTCTTAGTCTTTCAAAGTTCAAATGGTTTGAAATTGTTTGGTAATGGTGGTCCTTGAGACCGTTTGCTAAAGCAAGTACTTGAAATCATTTGCTAAAGTACCTTTTTGAAACCGCATGGACTGAACCGGTTTGGGATCATTTGGTCCCAAACGGTCTTGAGACCGTTTGGACTCAAACAGTCTTGAGACCGTTTGGTCCAAACCTCCTCAAAACAGCATGGACCAAATATTGTCTCAACCAATCAAATTGAATTAGGGTTTCCAATGTTGGTTCCTTCAACCATTGAATTCATGTATCCAATCATCAATTGGACCTATCACCATAATTCAATTGAGTTAAATAGGTCAACCTTTAACTGATTTGACCCTCAATTGACCCTCAATTGATCATCAATTAGGGTTTGAATCAATTGGATTAGGGTTTGGAATCGATGATCCTTCAACATTAACCAATGTGAAACTAGTTAATTTAAAACTATTGGACCATCATCCAAATTGGGCATGACCTGACTCCAAACGGTCTTTAGGTTGTTTGGATGGCCTCAAAACGGTCTTGAGACCGTTTTCCCATGTCAACATCAAAATCCAAGTCAATCAATCAAAGTTTGGATCATTGGATTGATCAACAAATCAGCATTTCATTGCACTTCAACTTAGTACCTATAGATCTTCAAACACCTAACCATAGTCAACCCTAGACCTCCAAACAGTCTTGGGTGACCTCCAAATGGTCGTGAGACCGTTTCGGTGATCCCCAAATGGTTTTGAAACCGTTTGGGTCAATCAACCCAAAATTCAAACTCAATCACTTATGAAATCAACACTCAACCCGATTAGGGTTTAGGTGATTGATGGACCTTCAACTCATGAACCAATTGGAGTTAATCAATAATAATTGGTGGGTCATTAACCTAAATCATTATGAACAAGTACCCAAATGGTAAAACCTGGTCAACATCACCAAACGGTCTTAAACCATTTCTTTCTATGCTGTTTAGTGAAACCGTTTCATTCCAAACGGTTTGAAACCGTTTGCTCCCAAAACACAAACCCTTTCGACATTTGATTGAAACTGTTTAGTCTAGATATTTAGGGAGGTGTGTTCTTATGATGACGTCATCATCATCAAGCTCTAGACCCAGGAAACCTGGTGTGATTTCCATGGAGATTGCATCAATCAACCAAATCAATAATTGTAAATAGAGAAATGGTCATTATTTGATGGGGAATTGAATGTAATAACAAAGTTAGGGTTTCAAGTTATAAAACCCACCTCCAATTGAGCTACAAAGCTCCAAGATCACGGAAACAATGGTGGATGAAGCTTTTGCAACTCCCCCTAGGCTCGTCTTCAAGCTTTTGATTGAAAAGATTAGCTAGGGTTGAAGAGGAGATCGAAATAAGAAGAAATCCATAATTTATTTTCAATTTCCACCATGGAATCAAGGTGAAATGGATCAAGAACCTTACCAATAGGTTTGGGGTCGTCCTCCTGATCCTCCCAAGCTCCCTTGGTTGTTTCCCAAGCAAGGAGAAGAAGTGGGGTCGAAAAAGCCTTTCATTTGGCTTGTAAAAGGTCTTTTTATAAAAATCAAATGAGAGAGAATATGATTTATAAAAATCCATTTACTCCCAAAAATATGGCCGCCTCTTCCCCCTAATCTTCCTTAGGAACGAGGATATCTTTTTTGCCTCTTATTACTCTCAATTATCCATGATTTAAAGAAAAGCAAATCAAGCACCTTAAATCATATAATATTAATATCCATATGTGAGTGGATATTTCTTTTTCTTGTAAAATTGTGAGTGAGTTATCCATTCCATTGGATATTTTCGTGGTCCTTGCAAGGAACAAGGATGTCCACGCACATATGAATTCAACCATTTTAATTTTTTTTGAAGGCCCTTTATTTAATACATTTATTTTTTCTCTAAATCAAATTAGGGTTTCAATTAGGATTAAATCTTGATTATTTTAATATCAAGATTCTCTCTCCTCCAAGTTAATTCAAATGAGGCGCCCCTCTCATTTTATTTGCTCTAAATGATGCCAAGAAATATTTGGGACCTTATTGAAGTGGTAATTTGGATATTGAACCCTAGGTTTTGGGTAAATTGCACTTTACACCAAAACTAGGTTTTAATGCACAAACCGTACTTTATCAGCTCTTTCTTGGTACTCAGGCTACCAAAAGCCATACCTCTGCATCATATTCATTCTCATGATGCTTCAACACATGAGGAACATCTTATCATGCAACATTTGCAATTTAACCCCTCAACTTGGGTAATTTGCACTTTAGTCCAAAATAAGCAAACATTGCTTCAACATTATTCAAACAGGACCAAAATTGAAACATAAGTTCCTCATGAGCCCTAATTACTTTTCACAAGATAAGATTAAACATATAATCATCTTTCTTAATAAAAAATACCTAGGGTTAAAACATAACCCAGGTCAGGGTTGTTACAGTGCTCCTATCAAAATTGGCCATCTCAAAGATAGGGATCTCTGACGGTGTAGAAAATACATCTGTCGTTGAACTCCTCACCCTAGGGGGTTGCTCAGCCATTGAGCTATAAAAATCCCCCCATCTCCCTTACATTCTTCAGATGAACCCTACGCTTGGCCTATAGATATTTCTTCTTTGTCTATAGTTGGGTCTAGTGGGAGTGAGGCAGCAGATGTGTCAGCGTCGCAAGCACTCTCTTGTCCTACAGGAGTCCCGTCGATGGTTTTGTTCATCGTATCTTCCTCAGGCATTGTGGAGGACTCACTAGAGGTGGATGATGATGATGAACCAGAGGAGGATGTTAACGATGATGGTGATGAGCCAGAGGGTAGCAGTGATGGTGATCTCCTAGGACGCCTCGAGCTGTGGTGGTCATCCCTTTCGTCCAACCTTTACTCGATGGCGTCAAGACATTGGAGCACCGTCTGCATTGTGTTATTCAACACCTCTAGTTGGTCAGGGAGACCAACTAGAGTCATTAGCTAGATCTCCTGCTCGTTCAACCACAGTTGGAAGACCTGAAACTTGCGGGTTAAGGAAGAAAATGTAGTTGTGTGGTTGCTTGTTACCTCTCACAAGTTGTTGAACTCAAAGGCAAAGGCCTGTCCCAATGAAGAGGGGACTACCACTGATTGTCTTCGGCTTAGCAATGTGCTCCTTGCATTGGCAGAGCAGCTTGATGAATGAGCATCATCTATTGGTGTTGAGTCCACCTGGACTGTCCGTGAGGGTGTAGCCTCGAGACGGGGCATTGGCACCCTTGTGGTTGCCTCTGCCCCATTAGCTTGGGGTTGTGGAGAAGGTTGCAGAGTAGGAAGATGATGATCAACCACCTGGCTTTCGACATCCTCTTCCATAGCGATCACCGGTGTAGATGGTGGTGGTGTTGGCATCGATTGTATGGCCCTGAGCTCCACCTCCAAGAGCTCAGCTAACACCTCATTTTTATTACGGGAGGCATCCGGCTGTATTAATGCCTCTTTCATTTTTGGATGAGCTGAAGCATCAGGCGCTGCGACTATTTCATCTATCGCAATGGCCTCTGGGGCTATGACCGTTGTAGCGGCCGTGGTGGTGTCGACGACCTTCCCGATGGTCGACACTTTTTCTATAACTGTGGCGGGCATTGTTGTGGTTGTCGTGGATGGTTCGGTGGCGGCAACAATGACCAACAGAATGGCGACTGCTGGCTGTGTGGCGATGGCGATCAGCTCGGTGGTGGTGGTGATAGGAAAGTCTTCAATAATGCCTTCTGATGATTTGTCCCGCCGAGTGTCGAGGGGTGTGTGCCTCCCCTTAGTGGCCATCCTATCTTGGATGGTCCTGGTGGTTGCCTAAGCGGCTTCAACAATCACAATTTTGATCTCTACTCTTGTGAGAACCAGCTTCTCTTCATCGTAGTTGATGTAGAGTGGGAGGGGTAGGAGGGTGTCCATCCTCGTGAACTTGTAAAAGAAGTGGTGACCCTTCTTCTTGATGATGTTCGCCCTTTTAGGAACTTGATGTCGATCTTGTCATCGTCCCGAGTGCGCGACAGGCTGAGAGGCTCCTTCGGGTACCCTAGCCCTGCTGCGATCAGTTTCACGACCCCTCCCATGATGTACTCCTTGGTGGTGTCCTTTATCGAGTGCAGTCAGTTTAGCAGGAAACACCCCAAGTTGATCCTCTTGCCCTCCATCATGTATTAGATAAGATGGATCTCTTCAGTATATAAGTTGCTAGTTTCATATTTACTGAAGAGGAGGCTTGCCACAATCTTATGTATAATCCTCCAGAAGCACGAGTGAACAACTGCCGCCTTGCTCCCCATCTTGATAGATGATTCGCCAGTCAGCTTTTTCCAGAGTGTGACTGGGTCAAAGCCATCACTTTCGGTGATCCATGCACCGTTATTCAGCAACTCTCTCTCAACCTCGCTAGAAGAGAATATCTCATTGAGCACCCTCTCTGAGATGTCATGCTTCACGTTGTAGAGGCATCCTTGTAGCATGTCTACTCCGTCGAACCTTATGGTCACTTCTGGGGTACATAGAACCTGGCGGAGGGAGGAGATGAACTCCTTGGTGGGCTTGGTATAGGAGGTAGAGTAGATGAAGTAAATCTTCCACAGTATGACGGCTTCTATGACGTTCTCAAGTCTGTTGAAGATGCCGATCTGATGGAATGATGCTTGATGGCAGAACCGGGTAGGCCAGTAGACTTTTGTTGCCAACTCCGTATAATGTCATTGGTGCTCCTGGTCTCTAGGCACAAACTGGCCTGGTAAGTGTGCCAGGGTTTATAGTTTGGATGTCATTGTTGGGGCCGGTGTTGCTTCTATTCTGGGCTGCTTCTCAGCCTCAAAGGGCCCAACCACCTTAGGGTTTGTGTGTTTCTGCCCAGTGGTGGTTTATTTGTAGCCTCGGGGTTGATCCTCCGACCTTGGTCATCAACCTAGATGATAGTTTGTTTTGTGAAGGCCATTTTCTACAATGATTAAACAAAGGGATTAAGTAAAGAGAATTTGTTCGATCAAATTGCATCTACCCGGTATCGGGCAGAAGGAAAGAGTGAGTGTGTCGCCTAATATAGTTGGGCGATATGGTTTAAAACTGGTATTGGGTCAGACTCTTAAGAAAATCTGGCGCACGATATGTGGGTACCCGATGGGGTGTCATGCGATATGGGTGCCGCACGGCAAAGGTGAAAACATGACAACACTTTTACATGATAAAAGAAAGGACATGTGGTGTGTTGTGTCGGGCGATACTCATGTCGCCCGACACAGATGAAAGTGTTGCAAAACAAACTGAGCGATAATGTCATCATCACAAGCTCGGGGTATTTACCCGATATTGACGTGTTTGTTCATCATGTCGCGTGACACGGGTGTCACTCGACATTGGCGAAAGATGATGTAAAATAGAATGGTAGGGAGGTCGACACACCTATCGTGTGACAAGAGGAAAATCAGTGTGCGTTAAAAAGGGTCTACCCAATACGGGCCAGAATGTGATATGAGCACATGATAAGGTTTGGCTGATAGGGGTAGAGTGACACAGAGTCACATGATAAGAAGGGTGCCATGGGTTTTACCTATATCGGGCAAGAGGAGCTAGAATGTAACACGAATGTCGGTAAGCAAAGACCGACATGTGAGCTTTGAAAGGGGAAGAAAATGTGCGATATAGGAGCACAAGCAGGTAACTCAGTAACCTGACACGGTAAATCTTGGGCTACTATATACAGTCGGTCGCGAGCGGGATAAAAGGGGTAAAACTGGGACACGTGTCGTGTGAGAAGGTGAATCGTCTTCTATAGCATGCTAAAATCAATATAATTCATCTAGTCGCGAAGATTTTGAGGAGGCTGAGAGTCGCACGGCACACATGTCGGGCGGCAAGGATGTGGCGTCGATAAGCGTTGCCCGATGCACTCCTTTCTTGACATGGGTCTGTGCAAGATACGCATCACGTGGCATGTGATGCATGATAGGTCTGCCCGACACGGGTGTCGGGAAGCCAGTTAAATCTTACATGCATGGGGCATGCAAGCCGATACGGCCTACGAGATACGGCAGCCCGACACGGTTATCGCGTGGCACAACTCTTGCCCGACACGCCTCGTGCAAAACTAAAATTAAAGGGTCACCTGATACTCATCAAGGTGGGTTGGGTGACACAGGTATCACAAAACTTGTCGCGTTGAGTAAAGGCAATGGAAAAGTATCATGCATTCCCGATATGCTTGCAAAGGGTTTAAAGGAAAAACAAAAACAAGGATAGAAAAACTATAGATCATAAGACAATGTGTAAAACATCATTGTCCTAAGGGTAAACTTAGGCCTCATATAGTATTACTCACCAAGTTAATAAAACTAAGTCGGTGACCCATGAAACGGAGTCTGCGCTCCTGGCATGAGCACAAACTCAGGCCTTATTACAATGAGATTGTTCATAATGTTCTTTGTAGGAAAAGGAAATAACATCTTATCCTATAAAAGTAAAGCTCAGGCTGCCTCCCGAGGAGCGTTTTGGTTCACATCGTCAGCTTGACATCTTCAAATCCTATTGTGTTTCTTTGGTAAGTGCAGCTTCGGCATCCTTCAGGGGTATCTCGTATCTCCTCACAAAGGCTTCATCTTTATAGAACCTTTTGACCCGGTGTCCGTTGACTGGAAAAACTTTCATTGGATCTTCTTTATCATATAGCTCCATCATCCTAGATGGGTATATCTTCGCTACAACGAACGGTCCAGACCACCTGGTCTGCAATTTTCTTGGAAAAAGACGAATAGAAGATTTAAACAATAAGACTTTATCACCTTCCTTGACGTCTGCGGGTGGTATGACATGGCAACTTTGTCACGAACATCATATTTGTGCAAAAGCGATTCAAACCGCCTCTCTACAAAGTGAGATCCACCATCACTGATGATAGTTCTCGACACTCCAAACCTTGGAAAGATTATCTTTGTAAATAGCTTTATCACTGCTTTGGCATCACATGTGGTGATGGGTATATCCTCTACCCATTTGGAGATGTAATCAACCACAACGAGGATATATTTGAAACTATAGGAGGAGGGTAACGGTCCCATATAGTCTATCCCCCACACATTGAAGATTTCTACCTCAATCCATTCTGACAATGACATCTCATTTTGACGGGAAATGTTCCCAGTTCTCTGATATTCATTGCAAGCTTTGACATAGGTGTGTGCGTCTTTGAAAAGAGTCAGGCAATAAAAGCCTAACTGGAGTACTTTGGTTGAGGTCCTTTCGCCTCCTAGGTGCCCCTCCATAGGGGGAGAAACGACACTCAAATAGAATCTTCAAGGCTTCATCCTCAGGTATACACCTTCTATACAAGCTATCGGCAGAACGCCTAAACAACAGAGGGTCATCCCGATAATAGTTCTTTAGATCAAAGAAGAATTTTTTCTTCTAATTGTAGGACATTTTTGGGGGTAGTTGTTTATAGGCTAGGTAATTGCAGAAGTCTGCATACCATGGCCCTCAGGGTTGGCTAACTGGACAACATAGATAGATTCATCAGCATAACTTTCATTGATTGGCAGTGGGTGGTCGTCCTCCACATAGATCCTTGAAAGGTGGTCGGCGACCACATTTTCAGAACCTTTCTTATCTATTATCTCATGATCGAATTCTTATAACAACAATGCCCAATGCAACAGCCTAGACTTCACATCTTATTTCTACATTAAGTATTTGATGGCACTGTGGTCGGTGTGAACTATCACCTTAGAGCCAAAAAGGTAGGATCAAAACTTATCAAAAGCATATACAATCACCAACATCTCTTTCTCAATAGTATTATTATTCGATTGTGCCTCATCCAGGGTCTTACTTGCGTAAAAGATCGTGTGGTGCTTTTTATCTTTTTTCTAGCCAAGGACTATGCCTATGGCAAAGTCATTGGTGTCGCACATGAGCTCGAAAGGAAGATTCCAATTGGGGGACTGGAGAATGGGTGTGGATACCAAAGCATCCTTCAGAGTGGAGAACACTTTCATGCACTCATTTGTGAAATCAATTTTCACATCTTTCATCAATAGGTTGGATAGGGGCTTTTCTATCTTTGAAAAGTCTTTAATGATCCATCGATAGTAATTGGCATGACCTAAGAAGTTCAGATACCTGTAACATATGTGGGAGGTGGAAGGTTGCACCATGAAGTAGCACTTCTCCCAATTAAGGGTAAGACTCTGCTCTTCACATCTCTTCATCACCAGAGATAGGTTATTAAGTCAATCATCGAAGGAGATGTTGTAGACATTGAAGTCGTACATAAATACTTCCATTTTATCGTCTAGAAAATCATCGATGATGGCATTCATGCACTGCTGAAAGGTTGTGGGTGCATTGCAGAGCCCGAAGGGCATTCTTCTGAAAGCAAATGTTCTGTAGATGCATGTAAAGGTGGTCCTTTCTTGATCATCAGGGTGAATAGGGACCTGATAGAACCCTGAATACCAATATAACTAGTAAAAGTAGGAGCGATGGGCCAGACGCCCCAACATTTTATCGATAAACGGGTGAGGGAAATGGTCCTTGTGGGTGGCAGTGTTGAACTTTTGGTAATCGATGCACATCCACCAGCCGGTGACCATCTTGGTAGGCACCTCGACTCCATTATCTCCTTTAACAAACATTATACCTCCTTTCTTTGGAACCACTTGGATGGGACTTACCCATGTGCTATCGCTGATGGCGTAGATTATTCCTACATCTTGGAGTTTCACGACCTCTTTACTAACCACTTCTCGGAGTTTCTCATTCAACTTCCTCTATGGATGAGCATACATCTTGGAGCCCTGTTCCAGATGGATCCTTTGCATACAAACAGAAGGACTAATCCCCCTCAAGTCTCTAATTGAGTAACATAAGGCCTTTTTCTATAGCCTCAACTCCTCAAGCCACTGATTTTTTTGGCTATCAGTCAACTCTGTGTCATCTCTGAGTTGATGATCACTGGATTCATCTTCTCCTCGTCTAGAAAATGGTATTCCAAGCCTCTCGGAAAAACTTTCAACTTGGATTGGGTATCCTTCTCCTATCCATCGAAGGGTCTTTACGGAGGGTAGCGTACATAACTGTCTTCACAGGGTCTTCTTCTTCAGGAAAACCTTCAACTTCTAGAAAAGTGAGCAGTTCCTTGACCTTCAGATCCTTGATCTCTTGTGCCTCTCTAGATAAGGCGTGCATCAGTGGGTCTTCCATGGCCTTTTCTTCCCTTACTTCATTGAATAGTTGCAGATTGCTTTCAATGAAATAAGAGAACTCAAAGAATGAAGGGGCTTTCATACAATCTCTGATGTTGAAGTCAATGTGATATCCTCCAAACCTGATTGTAATCATACCTACCTCTATGTCAATGAGGGCTCGACCGGTTTCTAGGAAAGGATGCCCAAAGATAATAGGGTAGCTGGGATCTTCTACGGTATCAATCAAAACTATATCACAAGGTATAAAGAATAACCCAACTCGAATGAGAACATCCTCAACTACTCCGACTGGCCTAGTAAAGGTGTGATTGGCCAATTGAATCCTCATGTTGTTTCTTACTGTATCAGCAAGTCCAATCCTCTTAGCAAGGGATAAGGGCATCAGGATGATGCTTGCCCCCAAGTCTGCCAAACCTTTATGAGTTATGTTATCCCCAACTTGGAAGGAGATGACAAAGGCCCTAGGATCTTTTTTCTTTGACGTCATACTTGCTTTTATAAAGGGGCTAAATATATGTGCTAGCTTTATGGTCTCCACATCTTCACCTCTCTTCTTCCTTGAAATCAGATCTTTGTAAAACTTGGTGTAAGTAGGCATCTCCTCGATGGCATCCAGAAACATGATGTCAAGGTGCAATTTCTTTATCACGGCCATAAACTTCTCGTATCTCTTTTTCAACTGAGCTTTCACCAACTAATGCGGGAAGGGTACGTGGGGTGCGTACCTGTCTGGACACTCTTCCAAATAAATGTCGTTGACTCTTTCTTTGGTCACTTTCCTTAACTTTGCGGGGACTTCTTCTTCAACTTCCTCGGGGCGATCGTCTTTACCTAGTGTTGTCGCTGCTATTACTTCCTTTTCAACGGATGGTTGTACCATTGTTCCTGACCTTAAGATGGCCATCTTAGCAGTCTCGTTTCCACATGGATTCACTTCGGTGTTGGAGGGGAAACACCCCACTTGATTATTGATGCTCTGGGAAAGGTTCGCTAGTTGTTGGTCGATCTGTTTATTGTGATGTTGGAGCTCCCCTATGTGGGCAGAGAATCCTCCCATCGGCTGTTGCATCAACTTAAATAGGTTCATGCTATCCACAGAGCTTTTATGCATCTTCTCATTCAGGTCGTTCTAGTTTTTGGCAAAGGACATCAGCTATGTCATCATAGACGGTCGTTGTGGTTGGTTCTGTTGGAAAGTCCATTGTTGTTGGAACCCTATTTGACACTGCTGATTTGACGGTTCTCTTATGGGATTTCCACCTACTAGCTGTTGAGAGTTCTCAGCTGCACTGGTGTTTCTGTAGGAAAAACCATGGTGATCAGGGCATCGGTACTGGACATAACTGGCATTTTCCATATTGTCCTCATCAACATCTCCTTGAACGGATGTGTGCAGTCAGAAGTCAGATAGGTGGTCTAGCTCTCCACAGGTGACGCAGCTTCTCACCACTTCCTGCTGGACTTTTCTTTTATACCCTTGCTCCTTTAGGGTTTGGACATTGGTTACTATTTTTTCCAACTTAGCCGCAAGGGCTTCCATTTCTTTGGATTCTCCCGGAGTGGTGTGGCTCATAGACTCTCTATTGTACTCATTATCCTGCTGATTCGTGGCCATGTTGTCTATAATTTCTCTGGCCCTTTGAGCACTGAGTCCTAAGAAATTGTTGCCAGTTGCAGCGTTCATTTCTACGGTTACACCCCATTATAGAATGTAGTGATCAACTTAGGTTCAGAAAAACCGTGGTGCGGCCACTCCCTCTAATAACTTTGAAACCTCTCGCAGGTCTCATGCAGGTTCTCTGAGGATTTCTGTGAGTACCTCATTATCTTGTTTTGGCACTTGATCATTCTTTCTATTGGGAAGAACATGGTGATAAATGTGTTGGCTAAGTGTTCCCAATTGGGAAGGCTCCCATCTTGGAGACTTGTGTACCAGTCCAACACTTTGTCTCTCAGATAAAAAGGGAAGAATTGGATGTACATGTGAGCTATCAAAACTCTATTGATCTTGAAGGTGTTGCAAGTCCTCTTGAAAGTTGTGATATGGTTGTACGGGTTTTCTTTAGTAGTATTCCCACCAAACTGATTATGTTGTAGCAGTTGGAGGAAAGAAGGCTTCAACTCAAAGTTGGTGACATTGATGGGTTGCACAAATATTGGATTCTTCTCTTCTTTTTCCTAGACTTAGACAAACCAACGAAGGGAGTGGGCTTCTGGAGGTTTCTCAGCCATGACTTGTCAAAAGTGAAGATGGCTTGAAAAGGTGAGAAAGTACCTAGAAAGAAAAGTGTAAAAGTATGAGTATTTTGTATGAACTATGTGCAGTAAATATTTGCAGTATTATATGCATATGTATAAGGTTTTTGGCAAAGTGCAAGAAAAACTCAAGTTCGTAGAAAATTTTTTGTTGCCTATCTCTGAAAATGATGCCAAAAAGTTGACAAGCCTTAAACGTGGGTCCAATAATGGAGACATGCCTAGGTCATTCGACTTTTGAAATTTATAATACCTAAATGTTTAAGACTTCTGCAACTAGCAAAGGGTGAAAGTAGTTTGGGGTCAAACACATGGATAGGAAGAATGGCACTTTAGAACTCAAGTTTTACTTGTCTATCTCTAAGAGGAGTTACTAGAAAGATTAAGATTTTAGGGTTAAGCAATTTTTATAGAGGTTTTGTATATTGGAAACTGAGGAGATAAAACTATCATCAGAGTAAAGCACGAAGCAAGAAAACTTAAACATAACAAGCAGCATTCGAATACATCCTACACCCTCTTCTCTGAAAGAAGGTACCTCTAACTATGCACCAATTCTCTCTCTCAAGGGTACTAGGCATAGATTAGAGCAGAAAGGTGTGCTGGGGAAACCCTGATCTTGGGTACTCTCGTACACCTGAATCAGACCAAACTCTAGAGTTTATGACATCCTTCTCTCAAAGGAGTCAAAATGAGATACACGATTCGATATCTAGTCAAAAACATGCTTCAAACAGAAGAGACTAGAGCTCAGATGCTATAAAGAAATAATCCAACAAAAAGGGACCATACATAGAATAATATGAGATTAACTCCACAAATTCCATTAGCATAAAGAGATAAAAAGGTTTAGTTATAATGCAAGAGTATTTGAAAGTAAAGTGTTGAAAGAGGGAAGATAGGTATCAACCTCCTTGATGTAGAAGGTTGATATACAAAGTAGCAGACCCCTAAGGTAATGCTAACCTGGTACCGGGCAGGAGCCCTATTGGGATACGACCGTGTCAGGTTCTTGACGGTGTCAGGTCACAAACCGCGATGGGTAAAGGGTGTATCGGGATAGGACTCCCTACATGTATGGTCATGTCATGCGGAAGGCCCTGTCGAGCTGCAGCCGTGACAGGTAAGCCATATCGGGTGGGGTATCATGTCATGTTAGGACATGTGTCAGGTTAGCTTTATCTTAGGTTCTTGGTCCCTCGTGTCGGGCATGGTTGGGTGAGCCATCTCGGGTTGAAGCCCAATTAGAGACCCGACATGTTTGAAGTAGCCTTGAAGGTTGTCTCGCTCTAGTGCTGCTACTGGGATGAGTTCTAAGTGAACTCCTCTCGTCCCTCTCTGGCTGGGGGTGTGCTCACCTAGTGTCGCCCAGCAGGCCTGGGAACTCAACGCACTAGCTCCTTTTGCTCTAAGAGTTAGCTCTCATAGGGTTCTGACTTGTCCCATCAGAGTCCTATAGTTGCTATTTATGGGCAGTGGCTGGTGGGAGTTGCGGCCCTTGTTGGGCTATGGGTCCTTTGTCTGCTCTGTTCACATGGCTTTGGGGGAGGGTCAACACGTTTGTCACCCTACGCAGCTGCGGGGGCTGCCGTGTGTCAGGTTGCGAGTAAATCGTGCTCGATTGTGTCTGGTGAAGACTTTGGCAGGCTGCTGCACTGAGGGGTGTCCGTGTCACACGATCAACTCCGTCAGTCAACAGACCGTGGCGGGCAAGGATCCTTGACGAGTAATGGCGAGTAGTCTGTTAGGGCTCCATGTGACACACCTGCATTGGGTTGCTGCCATATCAGATAGCGACCGTGATGGGTAAGGAGTGTGTCACTTCGCTGCTTGATGGGTCAGGCGGTTAACTTGTTGTGGATTGGCTGGGACGAGCCCATTATCATTCTTTTGGTGGGAAAAATAAGAGAAACTCTGCAAAAGATAGGAAATATTGTCAGGAGCATAGTGGGAATTTTTTTCTATTCAAAAAATAAGATAAAACAAAGAGGAAGTAAGGTTTGGAGGCAGTTTTGATAGTAAAATATAAGCTCTAGCATCCATAAAATGGGTGTTATCAATGGGAGGTGAAATGGGGGAGCTGAGAGTGGACTACTAGTGACAAGCTTCATGCTCCATTCATAACCCAAGTATATATAGGTGGTGATGAAGCACTAGGTTAAGTGGGGATAAAATGGGAAATGCAGTGGAGAAGTGTTGCTAGGTTTTTATGTAGCATAGTCATGCTGGGTAGCACAAATTTACTTGGTGTGGGCCAACACGCCCGTGGTGGTTGAGAATGGTGAGGTGAAAAATGGATTTTGGTCACACGAAAATTCTGGTTTTGAGTTGCTAGTGGCACGACTGTGGTAGTAACCACGGTCGTGGTGTGGCATTAGTTGCATGATCATGGTGATCACCATGGTCATTTTGCCTTGAGGGAGTCTTGACCATTCTGATTGTCACACACGTTTTTTCTTCTTGGTAGCATAGTTGTGTTGCACCACACGACCATTCTGGGTCATGTTAGCAAAGCCATGTTGTGTTGCATGCTTGTGCTGCTGACTTTGATCCTTTCATGCTTTCTTATGTGAATTTTCTTGGCCCATCACAACCATTTTGTGGTACCACATCTGTGGTAGTCTCTTCAATAACACTTTGTTCTTGTACTTTGAATTTTCTTAGAGCTCTTTGCTTCAGTTGACCCTTGACCACTAGGGGTAGGCTGAGGGAGCCTTGGACTTCGCTTTGGGTCTCTCTGAGTGCAAAGAAACCCTAGGATCACTCTTTCTCTCTCTCTTCTATCCAATCATGGTACAAGTACCTATAAACATGCAAATAAAGATTTATTGTCTTTCTACTTGGATGCTAGAATGCTCACTGGTGACATTCCCAAAGTGACTAAGGCATTAGATCTTTTGAAATCTATTGGCCCAGATTTTGGCCTTCATTTCAACATAACCAAGACAAACATATATTGGCTTTCTGAATACTCCAAAAGGGCCCCACAGAGTGGGTTTTCCCCTTCTAACTTATCCATTTCTATGAAGAGTGTGAATCTTATTTGTGATCCGATTTGCATTGACCCATGCTTTGCCTTAAATTAGTGAGGAAACATGTTCTACAATTCTTAGATTTTATGGACCTCCTTGCCTTGCTCAATGATCCATAAAGTAAACTTCTTCTGCTCAGGTCATGTGTTGGTATGGCCAAATTGGTGTTCTCCCTTCATACAACACCTCTTGAATTTATTGCTTCATCCTTACAAGATTTTAATCATGGGCTTCGCTGCTGCTTCATACAACGCCTCTTGAATTTATTGCTTCATCCTTACAAGCTCTTGGTGATTTACAATTGCGTCTTGCCACACTACCCATGCATCTTGGAGGGTTGGTATTATGACTACCTAGGATGTTGGTAGTTTTTCCTTCATTTCCTGTCGAGTTCATAACAAAGAGCTTCATGATTGTATTCTTTAGAGGTTTGTCCTATTCCTGTTGGTAGCTCTTTCAACACCGATTATGATTCCATCTGAAATCTACTACCATCCCTTTGCTTCTCCAAAATATCTACTATTCCTTCTGCCATACTAAAGACACAATCTCTATTGATAGACTCCTACTACACAATGGTATTACAACACTTCAAGGATTCAGAGTTGCTCCATGAAAACATGTTATTCTTGCTTCCCTTCGCACTTACCATGCACAAATTTTCCTTCTTATCGTTCCTTTTGATGGTCTTGGATTATCCATGACTCTGATTGAGTACTGATATATTCTATGTTATCATCTTTTGACTCCATAATATCTTGGAAATGAGTGTTGTATTTTTTGTCATTCTACTGAACTTGATTCCTTTAGCGACCATGTTGTACACTATTATGTCTGTCCTGGTTTCAAGTTCCACCATGAAGTTGTTTGATATGCCCTTTTTGACATTCTTTCTTGTGTTGGGATAAAAGCTTTAAAAGAAGTTCCAATCTCCTTCCTTAGGTCACAAAATGATGGTCTCGACACCTAGAGACTTGTCGACATCCTTCCATATGATTGGACTATTGGTAAGCACACTTGTGTTGATCTTATGGAGGCTTCTCTAATGCCTGAGTGTATTCCAAATAACTTCAAGGCAGGAAAAGTAGTTTCTGATTCAGCCACACAAAAAGTTCATAAACATGGTGTTGCTTGTGAAGCAAAAAACTATCATTTTCTTTCTTTTGCATTTGATATGTTTTTTGTGCTAGCTAATGATTTAGTTTCTCTCTTGTGACTCATCTAAAATTATCATAAATAGAAATGTAATGATGACATCATCAAAACCTTCAAATTTTGTCTTTAAAATCATTGGGTTTGCCTTCCAAAAAGGATTGGCAGCCTAATTTGTAGCTCATGCCTCTTCGAAGGAATTTCTTTAGCCTACTTTGTAACATTCTAAAATATTAAATTGGTGAAATATTCTTAGAAATTTAGTCACATGACCTAAAATCTTATCACGTAGTCAACTCCAGTGTACTCTTTTTGAGGTTACAAATATTGATCAATTGGTGGGACTCACCATGACTATTGTTGATGAATCAGATTAAGGTGGTGAAGAGACTAATATAGTGTTCATAGAGATGTTCTCTAATGAATGGTTATTGTGATGTTTGTGCGGTGGCATTGATTATTCTTCCTTCACACATATGGGAAGATTAGGTCTTCAAGTGTATTACCATTTTTTTTGGAGAGATCCAATAAACATACATGGACACTCTACAACGTGCCAACTTCATTAAACCCATTTGTCATATTTTATCACTACTGCAAAATGGTGATACAATCCCGATTATATTTTTGAATGCAATTGATAGTGTTATTTTCCCCATCAGTTCTAGTTCAACAACCGTTGTGGGTTTCCCACTTGAGAAAATGTGGGTTGTGCTTTCTTTTTACCATCGGTCTATTCTCAATAAAACTGATGTTATATATCACCTATGAAATTAGAATTTTGGGCAAACTTAATTGGGGGCATTTCCTTTTCCTCCAAAAAAACCTATACCGTTGAGTTTTTTTAGTGCAACCACCGGAAGAAAGATACGCATGTGCCATTTTTCATGTAGGAATCAATTAGCCTTTGTCCTTAGTGCTTTCCCCACCCCCACATCATATTTATCGGTGTTCTGTTTATAAAAAGCAACAACATAGAGCTTACTTATCCCCACAAAACCCTTTCCCTCCTCATTACCGAACCATGCATTTCTATGGAAACATGCTCTGACAATTCCTCTCCTACTGTTCTGCCTCTAGCTCCTCCACCTCCAGCTCCCCTTCACACAACTGACAGGTCCTCTACCTCCAACTCCTCCTCATTTCATCCTCTATGTTGTTTCCTCTCTACCACTGCTCCTTGTCCTCTCTGCCTCCAGCTCCTCCTCATTGCTGCCTCCTCTCCACCACTACCTCGTCTCTACCACCTCTCCTCCTCCTGGTTCTATCCTACCACCACTGCCATAGCCGCCGTCTCTCCTCCACCAAGACATTGATGCTACCGATTAGGCTCCATTGTTGATGTTGCTTGCCTCTGAGCTATTACTGCCATTGAGCTACTGCACTTCCGAGCTACTACTTCCTCTGAGCTACTACTCTACCTCCTCTAGTACTACCCCTAGGCTACTTCTCCTTTTAGGTTTTCTCTCTGTCCTTAGATTTTGTCCCCTTCTCTTCCACCTCCACCCTATGTTTCTTATTCATATTTGAAATTCATGATCATTTTTATTGAGATGATGATGATGATGATGATGATGATGATGATGATGATGATGATGATGATGATGATGATGATGGTGATGATGGTGATGATGATTGATGATGATGATTGGTGATGATGATTATGATGATCGATGATGATGATGATGATGATGATGATGATGATGATGATGATGATGATGACAACGATGATGGATATGATTGATGACTATGATGATTGATGATTGATGATTTCAATGATGATTGTTTGCATGACTTTTTCCCTTAATTTCTAGCTTATCTATTATGCTAAACATTTTTTTGTAGATTTTGATTTCATGCTCCATCACCAAAATCTTGAACCAACACCATATTGAAGCATCACATTATATCCGTACTAATATCACCTCAAGTAATAGCTACCACCACAGTTTGTTTACTACCAATGAAGAATATGAGGAGTATGTGTGGGAGTACCCTCTTTATTTGGGAGATAAACGACCACATGACTTTCTATGGGCAGATGATTCCTTAGAGGAGTCGGAAGATGATTCCTTAGATGAGTCAAAACACTAACAGTAATCATATCCTACCATAAATATTGTACTGCCGCCTGGTTTTGAGCATGTAACACCCATTCCAAAGTGGAAGAAAAAGATAGTCACTCCTTCAACATCTACAGGAAGACAGGACAATCCTTCCATAAACAGTGGACCAAAGTTATATGGTGAGTGATATTATCAAACATGTATTCACTATTGTCATATTAAATTATTATTATCATGTGCTACTTTTATTTATTTATTATGTTAAACTTTTTATTTTGTCGATGTTGTTGTCACGATCCAAGATCGAAGACGCCACATATGTTACTCACAAAGAGGACACCAAAGAACACTTTGCAGTCTTATGAGAATCCTATGATGACTTCTGTAGGGGGTTGTATGAGCTAGGGGCACTTTTCAAAGATCTAATGGCTATACTTTAGGATATAGTCATCTCTTATGAGGGTACTATTAGACACATGTGCAACAATTAGATTGTGCAGTTTAAATATGTTGCAGATGTTACATATATGTTCAGAAATATGAATCTTTGTGAAAAATTCAAGAAGATTTGTAGTTCTACACTTAGATGCATCATCTGCAACATATTCAAACCACACAATAGAATTGTTGCACATGTGTCTGATACTTCCATCATAAGAGATGTCTATATTCCAAAGTATAGCCATTAGATCTTTGAGCAATGTCCCAGACTCATACAAGCCCCTACACTAAGGTTTTTTGTAATATTATGTAAGGTCTACTACAATTATGTAATAAAGTTAGACATCTTTTTTCTTCCTGTAATATTATGTAAGTCTACTATACTTATGTTATATTTTTGGAAAAGTTTGATTGTGGTGTGTATTTGAAATGTGAATTGAAGAAATACCATACGATTTTCCTGGAAGAGTTTGAATGCAATGTGAACTGTGATGTGTATTTGAAAAAATGTTGAATTTTGTTGGCATGTTTGTGCATGTATTGTATATATGATTGTTTTTCTTGTAGGTTTGTCAGCCTGTTGTTAAGCCGTGATGCTTTCATAAAGTCTATTTTTATTCAAAACTTTCAATTTTGAAGGATATTGGCTCCAGGAAGGTATTTACAGACATGGATGGAAGATTTGTAGGCCTGCTGTAAAAAATAAAAAATATACATTTCCCTTTGATTATTTATAAAAAACCGACTACATAGACATTCTACGTCGGTGAACTAACAATAATCAATGATGAATACTTTTTTTCATTGTTCATTACTGATAAACAATCGACGTTGCATGTATTAACCATCGTCGGTGCCAATGCATAACCACCATGATATGTGCTAGAGAAGCCAATATTTTTGTACTTGTTGTGTTTTATGTAGTCGATTTGACCGTAACCACTTAGATAAGATGACAGAAAAAAGGTGATTATTTTTAGTGTCACCCACTTAGGAGTCTGTCAATAACTGATGTTATAAATATAAAATACCCAATGTTTTATACCCATTCTATAGTAGTGATGTACTCACTCGATTCACTAAAGTTCTCAACAAAATTATATTTTGAGTTGATTAACAAATTTTTCTATTCAGGTTTTGGATTAAGGTCCATATAAAATTTTTTTCTACTTTGAGGGTTTTTTTCAAACATCCCACAGTTTGGACTATGCCTAAGGGTTAACGCGATCTATTTGATAATAACTATCAGACCCCTAACTTCAACTATAGTGAGATCAAATTTGATCTTTGACTAGTCAAAGGTACATTTTTGGTAGCAAAAACAACCTAAGCTAATGAAAATAGCTTAATGTAACAGACCTATAAACAGGTGGTTTTCATAGCTTCTAGCAACAAACTAGACAAAGAAAATATATGTTCTAGTTCAAGGAAATTCCTAGAAATTTTATCATTGTTGAGAACAAGGGAACTCTATGGACTAACAATATATGATGCCATGGAAATGTTAAATTCTAGAATTTTCAGTGTATTGATTCTAAAATAAACTTGACATCTAAAGATGTTGAAGAACTAGTTCAATTGCAAATCATATTGTAGAAGGAAACCAACTTAGAAAGTTAACTTCTATAACAAAAAATGGTATGGAGGGTCCGAGTAACCCTTTTCAGTCTCTCTTTATGTATTCTAATTGTTTGATAGCATAAATTGTATTGATTCTATTTGGCCATATACCATCTCTTTTATAAATTTATCTAGTAAAATTGGTATTATTATTTATGATGATCATATTGCAAAGCCCATGATTACTATAAAAAAGGAATTGGAGTGGTCTAACCGAATACCACACTCCTTTTCTATGGAACATATTGATAATTTGAAGTTTACTTAATATAGATTTGGGGTTTCCTTAGTGATTATCTTAAGCAAGACATCACCTTTCAATCAAACAAAATCTTGGAATGTTTGTGTTGTTGTTATTTCTAGTAATCATCAAATTAATGGAAATCATATCGAAGCATATCATTTACAAGTCATCACCATACAAGAAATAAATTCTATGATGATTAACCTTGAATTGGTTTCTATTGCAGGTAATATTATAAGATGAACACGAACATCATAAAGGCCTTAGTGATGGTATCATTATAGGGTGGTATAATAAGATAATTCTTATTGTTGATACCCAATAAAAATTAAAAGAGGTCCTTATCCTTCTCAAGTATAGACACATTTTTTTCTTAGGCTTTGACAAGTTTATCGGAAACCTGGTGCAAATGAAGATATGGTTTTAGGAATTAAGTTGGTCTCAACTTAAAAAAAAATTCCAAGATCATTCACGTAGACTTCAACTGCAGTAGATTTTCTCATGAATGGTCTTTTCATCTAAACACTTTTATTTATCATGAGAATAACATGAATAAATTCAATGGATGATGCTAACATGGTTGATTAAAATGTTATTAACGTTTTTTTGTTTGGAATAAATGGATGTATTGGGTATTCTAGACCATTTTGTAATAAATACATCGTGGGAAAATAAATACCCTTTGTGTAACTCCCTTCTTGGTGCTAGAATACCGAATATGTCTTTGCGTGATTAGTAACAAAAATTTTGTTTGTTGGCGAGAATTTTTCTAACAAATTCTAACAATATAAAAGTAGAGCTCAATTCTCATAGATGAATCAACATAAATAGATCCTTTGTTGAATAGTCATGAAAACATTATAGAAATTCAAAAAAGACTTAAATATGGAAACATCAACTTTGTAGGCAATAAACATAGAAATAATAAAATGTTTTTCTTCAATAATGTGAAAACCAAATATTATTGAAGGAGAGAATGTTAATAAACACATCCATAAAACATTATATATATATAAATTAAGGAAACAATGATCCAAATAAACATATTTTTATTAATGGAAAAATAACACAAAGGTTCTCTCACAAGAAATATAAATACCATAAAAAATATCATCTATACAGTCACTCTTTTTTACCAATTAAATCACATAAAATTAAGGTCTGGTTTTTCGAACTATATGTTCCTACTTCACCAAAATATATAACAAAAAAATCTCTTGCTCGCAACAAATATACTTCAGTTGGTAATGAATCTTTGAAACAAAAATAAATATCTTAAATGAACTCACTTCCCCCTTCACTATTTTTAGTTAAAAATGAGTATGTTTTGCCGGACATAGACAGTTCTCCCAGACTAGCTGTGTTTGACATGTCTTTGAACTTAGATTATTGGGATATAGTACTAGAGTTAATATTTGGCATGTTTCAAACCTTTCATCATAATGGCAACACCATAATCAACTTGTCATTAGAAAAATCAAGCTAATATAACCCTAACTAAATTTTTTGATAAACATACTGATACTTAGAAATATCGACTTATCAATTTTATTAAGAACTCAAAAGGATTTATCTAAGGTCCTCAGTTGTAGAATTTGAAAAATATATTAATGATCTTATAAGAATAACTCAAACTACATTCCTACAAATACTTTTCTTAGAAAAATAAGTAATCTCAACTATTGTTCAATATAGGCTTTGAGAATGTTTTTAATAATGTGAATTGGTTCTTTTATGCAACATATGAAACAATATCTGGTAGTTACAAATGGATGACATTTGTCCTATTTCATGAAGTCAAATGGCCTTACATAGGGTGATCCCCTATTGTCATACCTTTCATTATATGTTTAAATTTGATGTTTTAACTATTCTAATAGCCAAAAATTGAAACTTTTTAGGAGCATAATATAATTCTACTTGCTCATGACACAATTACTTTGATAAATCATGAAGACAAGAATGTGATCAATACCTTGATATTTTGGAGATTTTTCAACTCAAACTAATTTTTTTTTTGATAGAGATACTCTCTTTGGACATCATAGGGACATATCAACTGCAAAAATATAATTATTTGGGAATTACAAATGGATACCATTCTTTTGAAATATTTGGACTAACCGTTATCACTAATAAAACTCAATTCTAGGTCAACAACCAATTTTAGATAAGATGTCACAAAGACTTGTCATGTGGAGGAAGAAATAATGAACAAAGTGTTGACCTAATAGTTATGCATTGTCCATATTTTTATAATGAATTAACCATTCCATTCATACATTTCTAATATGTCTACTTTAGATTGATTTCAGGTATTAGGCACAGGAAAAGGATCAATTCAATCAAGCCCTAGCTTTATCAAGTTCAAGTCAAAAGAAATGCAAATGCACTTTTTTGGAAAATACCTTAAAACCCTTAGGATAATGTTTGTAATCCTTTGAATTGATGTAATGACTTGTAACTAAGATGAGAAAAACTAGGAGCCCTAAATCCAAACATTTAATCATTCTAATGACATTTTCCAAAATTTGTTAATGGTTGTTTTACCGTTGAGTTTCTCATGTGACAAACTCAACCAATCCCCTTGATGTAGTTTGAGAATGTCTAGGTTAGGTCGAGTTTCCTATACAAAGAACTCAACTGATCCCTAGACTTGGAAAAACTAAATGTAAGTGACTAGTTGAGTTTCATCCAAGATAAGCTCAATTGATGCTTTATATTTGTATTGACATGTACTGCAATAGGTTGAGTTACCTTTATTGAAACTCACTGACTGCACTATATGGAGTGTGCAGAAAAAGTGATCCAAACATTCAGAGTGTTCCAAAAACCAACATTACATCTGCTACAACACCCCAAATGTCTAGAAAACATTCCTTTGTGCTCCTACTCTCTAGTGAATGCCCCATCTATAAATAGGAACTCTTAGAGTTCATTCCAAGGTTGCTCTTTCATGTTATCCAAGATCCTAGATGTAGTTGAGTGCATCTAGTCCACTTGATCCCCTTTCTCTCTCTTATTTTCCATTTAAAACATCCATATGAGTGAGATAGAATCTATGTATGAGAGATACTTCATTGTAGACTTGTAATGCTCTCAAAGCTTCCCTTTACCCCACCGCTTTCTTTAAGATCAAGTTGGCGTATACTTGTAAAGCTATAAAAGCTTCCCTTTACCCAACCTCTATTTTTAAGATCAAGTTGGTGAAAGCTTCTCCAAGTGAAGGAGAAGGTGCAAGCTTCTTCAAGCTATAGAAGAAGGTGCAAAATCTTCTCCCAGGAGAAGGATATGTTTAAGGATGAAGATCCAGCAGTACAATAGGTAAACCCTTTAAGGAAAAAGACTTAGTGCAAGAATGGGATCTCCTTGGAAAAGATATCCAACTACTTGCAAGAGTGAGTAAGACCTTGTAGAGGTAGAATACTTTAGCTCCTCAAGATAGGTAAGACCTTGGTTTGTTATTGACTCCCTTGTCCTCAAAGGAACGGATGGGATCCTTGACCCAGAAAAGGAAGGTCATCTTGTATGTCTTATAATGGAATATAAGTATACATTAGTCATTAAATCCTATGTCATGACCTCTCTAGATAGTGGACTGACTTTCTCCTAGTTTGGGGATTGGAAACACTCTAAATAGCTTGTGTTCATGTGTTTGATCAATCTCTCTCATTGTTGCTATATACATTTAGTTGCACTACAAATTAAATATTTGCAATCCCATATATTGTAGAAACTTTAAGGTCTAACCAATTTTGTGCTAGTGTGTTTAGTTGTATTCAACCCCATCTAGATCTCAATTGATCCAACAATTGTTATCAGAGCCACAGTCTTCTCTAGCAAGATCTCCTATGAGATGAGAAGATGGACGGCAACCTACTTGGTTCTCTCAACTTGGAAGGTGGATTCTCCATGAGACCCCCAATCTTCGACGAAGGAAAATTCCTTTGTTGAAAGTAGAGGATGTAGTTCTGCCTTTAAGGGATAATCTATGACATGTGGAATGTTGTCATCCTCAAGCACAAGGAGTCGGGCATGATGAATTTACTTGGAATGAAGCTACACTTAAGTAGGTGTAGCTCAATTCCAAGAAAATAGGCATCATCTATGCTTCCCTCACCCCCTCTGAGTTCAAATAAATATCATCTTGGGACACAACCCATGAGATTTGGAATAAGGTGTGCATCACTTAAGAAGGCACAAAGCAAGTCAAGGAGTCAAAGATCTACATGCTTAAGGGACTTTTTAAAAACTTCAAAATGGGCATGAAGGAGAGGGTGGCAGAGATGTACTAGGATCAACACCATCATCAATGGGATTGATTCCTTGGGCTACACCATGGATAGAGGGACAATCAATTCCTAGATCTTAAGGTATCTCCCCAAGAGACGGGAACACAAGGTGACCTCAATTGAAGAAGTTAGAACCCTTGGTGACATAACCACCAAAGAACTCATTGGCAACCTTCAAGCCCATGAGCCAAGACTAGACAAGCAAGAATAAGATGACAAGCAAGAGGAGAAGGAATCAAAGAGGATCAAAGACAATGCCTACAAAGATCAAGTACAGGTAATGATTCTCCAACAACTTGTTTGTCGGTCCTCTCCTCCCTTCTCAAGTGAAGATGAAGGCCCTAGTGAGAATGAAACAAACTACTCCAAGGGCAAGCACTTCAAGAGAAAGTCTTCCTCATAATCCACTCCTAGATGCTATAAATTTGGTCTAAAGGGACACTAAAAAAATGATTTCCCAAGGAAAAGAAGGCCTACCACAAGAGCATCTATAAGAAGAAGGATGACTACATGAAGGAAGGCAAGTACAAGAGGAAGGACAAGAAGAGAAAAGATGTAGCTCATGCCACATGGTTGGAGTCATCTCAAGTGTTTCCATCTCAAATGAAGGAGAATTCCATCTTTCACTCATGGCCTCTACAAGTGAAGAATTGGTGAGGTAAGTGAGGTAAGAGTAGATGAGTTATCTAAGGTTCCTCTCATTGACATGCTTACTGCTACCCTCTTTTCTTATTCTAAATGCAAATCTAAGAAGAAGAGATTAGGGAATATCATAGATGATTTGTATGCTGAGATTTATATTCTTGATTAAAATGGGAAATTGCATCTTGATAGCATTGATTCTTTGCAAGGTAGTTTCTTGACCTTGATCTCCAATACATTGTACTTGAAGTAGAGAATCATATCTACCTTAAGAACATCAATAGTCTTAAGGAGGAAAACTAAGCTCGACTTGATGAGCTTGTTTTAGTTAGAACTAAAAATGATGATTTTAAACATGCTTGGGATGCTATTAAATAGGATATAGGAGTTATCTTGATGAGATTAACATGATTAGAACTGAAAATGCTATATTGCTTGCTCAAATTAATGAAGTATCTTCTAGACCTCTATTGCCTAGTAATGAAGTAGATAGCATTACTCTTGAGAGAGATTCCGATCATACCAAAGTCCTTTGTTTGTAGTTTGACTACTTCATGCACAAGATGATCTTGCTAGTTTATCTTCTACTGTCATTACTCTTAGTGATCATAATCACAACCTTAGAACTTCCTTCTAGAAATTTGTTAAAGGGAAAAAGTCCCTAAATGAAGTTCTAGATCAGTCTACCAAACATAGTGGTAAATGTGGTTTTGGATATGAGGCAGATGCATAGAGAAAGATCAAGTCGAAGGGTAAGAAAAAGAGTAAGGGACCTCCTATTTTCCATGGAGAGTCATCCGACTCTAAGAATCATGTGGTTTGTTTGCATTGTAAGAATGATGACCATTATTCTACTTATTTTCCTTATAGAGAGAAGGGGACCAACCCAAAGATGACATGGGTCCCCAAGCTAACATCAGATACCAAGGTTTGAATAGGGTAGTGACATCTTCCTTTCTTGTAGGTAAAATGAAAATGGTTTTTTGATAGTGGTTGCTTAAAGAACATGACAGGTGAAATCAGCCACTTCAGCCTATTCATAAGGAAGAAAGGACGGTCGGTTACATTTGGTGACAACAACAAGGGCAGGGTAACAGGTGAGGGTGATGTAGGTGATTCACTTTGCATGAAGAATGTACTTATTGTAGATGTCCTACATTACAGTTTAATAGGTGTTAGTCCACTTTATGATAATGGTTATCTTGTTCTTTTTACCTCACTTGAATTCTTGCTTCTAGGTTCCCCCTCCTATAATCTTATATATAAGGAAACTAGAAATGGTAATATTTATATTATTGTTCTTGACTCTAGTAATCCTATTATTGGTAGATATCTTGTTGACAATTTGAATGATATTTCTTTTTGGTATTGTAGGCTTGGCCATGTAAATATACATCAAATGAAGAAGTTGAGCAAAAAGGATTTGGTGAAGGGACTTCCTAAATTGGATTTTGAAAAGGATTAGGAATTCCAACCTTGTACCCAAGAAATCAAACTATGTCCTCCTTCAAATCCAAAGGAGTCCTTATCATCAAAAGAGTTTTTGATATTCTTCATAGTGATCTATTTGGGCCAATGTGTATGCCATCACATAGTTGTAGCAAGTATTGTCTTGTGATCTCTATAATTGGACCTTTTTTATTGGTTCAAAAATCTATACTCTTGATGTTTTCTCGACTTTTTGTAGATGAGTTGAAAATGAAGCTTCTTGTTGGATCGTCTCTATCCACAATGACCATAGGGGAGAGTTTGAAAATGACTTGTTTGAACAGTTTTGTGAGGGCGTATGCCCATAAATTTTCATCACCTCAAACACCTCAACAAAATGGGGTTGTAGAGATAAATAATAGGTAACTATAGGATATGTCTAGGACTATGCTTCTAAAGTATGATACTCCAAAAAAGTGTTGGGCCAAAGATGTTAGTACTTCATATTTTGTGCAAAATTGAGTTTTATTCATCCATCTTTAAAGAAAACCCCCTATGAGTTATGTTGTGGTAGAAATACTTCCATAGATTTCTTTTATGTTTTTGGTTGTCCTTGTTTCGTTTTGAACACCAAGGATTTTCTCGAAAGGTTTGATGTGATATTGTACAATGCTTAACAATGGCACTGCTAGTAGGGTTATAGAGTGTTTAACATTGAATTGTCTAAAGTAGAAGAATTTATCATTAATGGTGATGTTCTAGATGAGGTGATCCCTCACTTAAAAGATCTCAATATTGTTGATAAAGGAAAAGAGGTGTTAGTTGATGAAGAAGAAAAAGAATAAGAAAAGAAGGATCCAACTCCCCGCTTTGCAAAGCATCATCCAAAAGAGCTCATCATAGGTAATCCCTTTGAAAGGGTGAAGACGTGGGATCCTTACAACAAAGAACAAGCCAACAACACCTTGATTCCTCAACTCGAGCCAAAGAATGTCAAAAAAGATCTCAAGGATGATGAATGAATGTAGCCATGCAGGAAGAGTTAGAACAGTTTGAAAAGAACATAGTGTGGAACCTAGTGCCAAGACCAAGTGACAGAAAGATCATTGACACCAAGTTGGTCTACCACAACAAGCTTGATGAAAGTGGAAATATGGTAAGGAACAAAGCAAGGGTAGTAACTAAAGGTTACAATCAACATGAAGGTATTGATTTTTATGAAACTTATGGACCTGTTTCTAGACTTGAATCTATTAGAATGCTACTTGCTTTTTCTAGTTATAAGAATTCTCTACATTATCAAATGGATGTTAAAAGTGTGTTTTTGAATGGTACAATTGATAAAGAAGTCTATGTGGCTCATCTTCCCATCATTGAACATGATAAATTGCCTAATCATGTTTATTTGTTAAAAAACACTCTCTATGGACTCAAACAAGCCCCTAGACCTTGGTATGAGAAATTAAAAAACTTTTTGCTAGACAATGACTATATCATGGGCAAAGTCGATTCTACCTTATTTCTAAAATAAACTTTTAGCAATTTTTTATCATTCAAATTTATGTTGATGATATTATCTTTAGTGGAACTATTCTTGATCCTTGTAAGGAGTTTAGTACTCTTATGCATAGTGATTTTGAGATGAGCATGATGGAGGAACTTACTTTCTTCCTCGACATCCAAATAAAGCAAACCAAAGAAGGTAACTTTATCAATCAAAAGAAAGTACACCAGTGAACTTCTAAAATGCTTTGGGATGGAGAACACCAAGCCGATGGACACCCCCATGTCAAACACTGCCAAGCTTGACAAAGATGAAGAAGGTGAGAAAGTTGATGGGAATCTCTATAGAGGTATGATAGATTTTATGTTATTTAACTGCCTCTAGACCTGAAATAATTCTTAGTGTAGGCTTGTGTAATCACTTTCAATCAAGTCCAAGAAGATCACAACTCATAGAGGTCAAGAGGAATTTTAGGTATCTAGCTAAAAGTTAAAATTTTGGACTATAGTATCCCAAATCAAAGGACATCACTCTTACTGCCTATAGTGACGATGATTATGTAGGTTGTTTGATTCATAGAAAGTGCACAAGTGGCACTTTCTTCTTCCTCTGATAGTTCTTGGTTTCTTTGTTTTCCAAGAAACAACCCACGATGTCTCTTTCAACTATTGAAGTTGAATGCATTGTAGCGGGGTGTTGTTGTGCCCAAGTCCTATGGATGAAACAAATGTTCCAAGACTTTAACATTCATTTTGATGCTTCTCCTATCTATTGTGACAATACCAACACAATTAATACCTCTTATAATCATATATTTCATTGTAGAGTTGAATATATAGAGGTTCACCATCACTTCTTTCATGACCACATTGCCAAGAAGGATATCTATATAACGCATTTGGAAATGTAGAATCAACTTGCAAATATTTCCACTAAACCTCTAGCTAGAGAGTAATTTACTTTTATTAGATCAAAACTACTCATAATTGTTGTTGATGATATAGACATGCAATCTAGATAGATGTTATGACTCCTATATGTTTGTTACTCATTATTGATCATATTATACTTGAAAGTGCTAAATCTGTTATGTTTTCATGCTTTGTTTCTCTATTTTTGTCTATTTTTTTAAAAATAAATATTTTATCACAAAATAGTAGCCAATAATGAGTATAATTTGCCTAAGTATGTTCAAAATATATGAAAGGCTAGAGACATAAATTTATATAGCACTCTAAAGACTTAGAATTGACTTTTCTACATTTTAGACAAGCTCACCATCGATCGAGTTTGTCTTGATACAACTCGACCAATCAATATCTAAGGATCGAACTGATATATCAGTTTGGTCAAGTTTTTGATACACAGAATTTGACTAATCATATGACTAGATGCAAACTAAAAAGGGGATCAGCTGAATTTTCTACCTCTCAACTAGATAAAGTGGACCGAATACCCATCCTCCAGTGTTCATCCTCAAACCCTAGGCTAGACGAACCCTTCCTAGTCTCCGATCATCCCTCCTTACCTCTCTCCATCATGACCTAGGTGGTTAGGCGACCTATTTCTTGCATTCTCTCATTTGTTTGGTGGTTATCTCAACTCCATCCAACCAAATGGCCTCCACCCATAGGAAGAGATCTTCCCTAGCTGGAGCACCATCTTCCTCCATAACTCGAAGACATGTCTCCTTTGATGGAACCTCTTTCATCTCAACTCAAGCCTTGAATATGTATAAGAAAATCCGTCCTAGGAATCCCTTTCCATTTCAAGATTTGTATAAACCTCTTTTTTCTATGAGTGAGGTGATTAAAGAGGTACATAGGGTGTTCAAAGTACACCATCTCAGTGCTTCATGTGTAAAGTGTCCGTACTTCACAAATTCCATGCCAAGCATGAAAATTATCCATGAATTCTACACAAATTTGATGCGGAAATACACTAACCTAGTCCCACAACCTAATAACCAAGTCATCTTGACTTCCATGATACCCAGTACCAAGGTAACTATCTTTGAGGATTATTTGAATTCCTATTTCTTTGGTACTGATGTCATTACTTCTTGGGTGGCTTCCTATCTACAGCCTGACATCCCATACCGAAAGAAGTCCACCTTACCCTCCTCTTCCCTCAATATCAAGGCATGATTGATCACTTTAGTAGTAAACTCTAATATCCATCCCAAGAGGAATCAAACACAGATTGTAGAGAATACTGTAGCAATCATGTATTATCTATTGAATGATATTGGATTTAAGTGCGCTCATTACATTCTACATTATATGACCTACTTTTACTCTAGGAAGAACACCACTGACACCCATCTCCCTTATCGTAACATGATCTACGTTGTGTTTGTGCACCATGCTGAAAAATCTCTCTTTCATGGTCTTGGCTACAAACCAAGTTAGAAAGAAGTTTGAATTAATGAAACAACCATCAATAAAACCTTTCTTTCTACCTCTTCCACCACACCAAGTGCCTCTACCTCCACCGAGGAACTGCCTCCTATACCACCCAGACCTGACAACACCTCATTTTTTGTATCAAATGAATCCCAAATTGGATGTATGATACATCAAAAGGTATATAACCTTAGGGTTCAGGATCATCTCCACCAAGACCTCTTCTAGATCATGTCACACGTGAACCTATTCTACAACTAGCTCTACCCACCCTACCAGGCTTACCCATGATTTGACTATGCCTCCCATGGATACAATCAGTTCTACCTTGACCCTTTGTTGCACCTCCTATTGCTTCTAATGGTGGACCTTCCCTGCCCCAGGTGCTCTTCCTCTTCTGGGTCTTCTTGTTGGCCCTACCGCCACTATTTTTCCACTCCCACCTTTCTGTCAAAAATGCATTACATGCATGTGGCATGTCTTGGACTGAGGAGAATGTCACATGGCCTGATACTCGTGCTTTTGGACCTCCTACAAATGAGGAAATACCTGACCAGGATGCTGAGGAAGAAGTTGGAGATGGTGAAGATGTTGAGGATGGTGTTGATGCTGGTGAAGATCGATATTCTGATGGTGATGATGGTGAGGCTACAAATGTTTCCACTGCTGCAGCCTCATATGATGATGATGATTACTAGCCAGATCCCAAGGATGATGATGCTGATGATGATCATGTTGATATAAATTACCTAGATGGTTAGTTCTTATCTATAGCATACTTATCTTATATATTTCTATAGACTTTTTATGCATTGAACACTTGGGCACTATAAATGAGGTTTATTATTTTTTTCTATCATTGTTTCTTGCTGGTTTGTAGTTTTCACATCGAGAGGACATCATCAATGTTGTAATCTTAATCTTATGTACCTTAACCCTTTTCTTAGTTACATCTTATAAGTTGATGGTATGTGCTCCCATATTTTTATTATGACTCTATATTGCTTGTTTCTTTTTGTTATGTCACTATTTGTGTGCTCATTTTAGTGGTTCCTTGTGCAGTTTGTCCCTGTGATGAAGACTTGTGTTTTATTGCTCCTCTCCCTCCCCCCCAAACATTTTGTAATGACAAAGGGGGAGAATAATATGAGAGCTCATGTATTGGGAGTACCACATGGGAGAAATGAGCTCATCCATATTGAAATTGTTGCCTATGTGATCCATTTTTTGTCAAGTATCTAAAATATCATGTGACTTTCTAGAGGACAATGTAGTATGTATGTGTGTTGTTTGTGGAAAGACTAACCATTCAGATAAGAGTAAGCATGAATTGAGGGGGAGAAATTAACATAGTTCATTCATGTATCCCCTTGCAATTCACAACGCCTGACTAAGTTGGTCAATGGAGTAAGGCAGAGCTTGACACTGTCAAGCTAAATGTAGATGCAATGGTCCAAAGAAAAGGTGCATCAGTGGCGGTTGTTGCTAGAGACTCACAAGGCCATTGGTTAGAAGTCGTGGTCAAGGAAGTTACACACTTCATCTGAAACTTCCACAGAGTTAGTGGGAATTCATCTTTCCTTCAAATAGATCCCAAGAAATGTGTGGACAAGAAGCATTGTTGAGATGGATTGCTTGACAATTATGAAGTGCTAAAGCAAGATGCTAAAATCTATCCAAAATTCACTTACTAGATGACCAGATTGAGAAAATAGAGACTGAGGAGCATGAGGGTACATTATGTAGGAAGAGAATGCAATTATGTGGAAGATGGTATTGAGAAATTACAACTACATTGTAGTTCAAGCTCGGAGACCTATGATATCCCTCCAAGCTGCATCATGAGAACTTGCCGGTAGGGAGGTCCTACTGAAAGCAATTCAACTGATACAAGATTATTTTATGAGAAGAGAGAATGTATTGAAAACAATTTGGCTTGCACCAGACCGTAAGATGAATAAATAAGGTCGTTGTTTTTTTTTAAATGTTTAAATTTCATATCCTTTTCAATATGTTGAGGAATGATTTATCATTGTCAAAAAGAGGGAGAATGTTGATCTGAGAATTATACACTGTCCATATTATGATAATGACTTAACCATTCCACTCATACTTATCTAATATTTCTACTTGAGATTGATTTTAGGCATTAGGTACATGAAAAGGATCAACTCAATCAAGCCCTAGCTTGATCAAGTTCAAGTCAAAAGCAATGCAAATGCATTTTTTCTTAAAACACATTAAACCCCTTAGGATGATTTTTGTTGTATTGATGTAATGACTTGTAACTAAGATGATCCCTAAATTTGAACACTTAATCACTCTAATGACATTTTCCAAAATTCATTACAGGGATTTTTGGTCAAGTTTCTCGTGTGTCAAAACTTGACGAATCCCTTAATGCATTTTGAGAATGTCCAAGTTCGATCGATTTTCCTATACAATGAACTCGACTAATCCCTGCACTGGGAAAAACTAAATTTAAGCAACCGACTAAGTTCATCCAGGATAAACTTGACTAATGCTTCAAATTTATTTTTTCATATAGTGTCATTGATTGAGTTACCTTTATTGAAACTCGAACGACTGCACCATACATAGTGTGTAGAAAATGTGATTCTAAGCGTTGGAGTGTTGCAAAAATTGAAATTATATCTATTGCAACACCCCAAATGGATAGAAAATGTTCCTTAGCATTCCTACCCTCTAGTGGATGCCCCCAACTGTAAATAGGACCTCTTGGAGTGAATTCCATGGTTGCTCCTTCATTCTATTCAAGATCCTATTTATAGTTGAGTGCATCCAGTCCACTTGAGCCCCTATCTTTCTCTTATTTGCAAATCCAAATTTCTATATGAGTGAGATAGGATCTGTGTGAGAGAGAAACTTCATTGTAGACTTGTAAAGCTCTCAAAGCTTCCCTTTCCCCAACCCATTTCTTCAAGATCAAGTTGGTGTAAGCTTCTTCAAGTGAAGGAGAAGCTGCAAGCTTCTTCAAGCTATAGAAGAAGGTGCAAAAGCTTCTCCAAGGTGAAGGAGAAGGTCAAGGCTGAAGATCGAGGAGTAGAGTGGCTAAATCCTTCAAGTCAAAAGACTCAGTGCCAAAAGGGGATCTCCTTGGCGATGGTGTCCAACTACCTGCAAGAGTGGGTAAGACCTTGTAGAGGTGGAAGACTCTAAGCTCCTTCGGATTGGTAAGACCTTAGTTGGTTATTGAATCCCTTGTCCTCAAAGGGAAGGTTGGGTATCATTGATCCAGAAAAGGAATGTCATCTTGTATGTCTTATAATGGAATATAAGTATACATTGGTTGCAAAATCCTAGGGCTTGACCTCTAGGTAGTGGACTGACTTTCTCCTAGTTTTGGGGATTGGAACCACTCTAAATAGCGTGGGTTCTTGTGTTTGTTCAATCTCTCTCATCCTTGCTATGTATGTTTAGTTTCACTACAAATTCAATATTTGCAATCCCATAAATTATAGTAACTTGAAGGTCAAATGAATTTTGAGCAAGTATTTTTAGCTCTATTCACCCCCTCTAGAGCCCATTTGATCCATTACAAAGTGGGTTGCCTTACTCTCATTAGTTATTCTCTTTCTAGGTTATCCTTATATTACATGAATTGTAATAGGTTTGTCAAATTTTTTCCAAACCCTTGACCCCGTTTACGCTCGAATGGTGTTGGTTTTAGATTTTTTCAATCCAGTAGGGTTTTGGTTTTCAATTTTCATGTCCGAATTCAACCACATATCAATTTTGAGTGGTGATTTTTTCAACCTGGATCAAATTTGGGTTGAAACATTATGACCAAACATGATCTAATCAGACATTTATTATAACATATCATCAAAAATTAACAAAAGTATATAGTCCAAATTTGATTCCAAGTTATGCATTTTGAATTCAGGTCCAATTTTAGGGATGCTACCTTGTATAAAGATATTATTCTAGTTTATTTATGGTCTTAGATATTTTGCATCATTTTGGTTGATGTCTGACACTAAACTGACCCCAAACTAGTTTCCTGATAACATTAGTACCTTGCATAGATGCTTGTTTTGTGTTGCATAAAGGATAAATAGAAAATTCACCTAGTCAATTGAGATATTGTTTGTAATCCTTTCAAATAAATGCACATGAGGTGTTTTCACAATAAATTTATACTCGAAATCATGCTTAATTAGTATGATAAAAAATAAATACACATTTTGTTGGACTTCATCAAGTCAATTTATAGGAAAACACCTACATGAAGTTGAAGAAAACACAATACAACCTATTCACCCATATAAATTTACGTGGTTGCATGTCATGAGCTCATTATTAATGAAATCCAAAATATTTCCCCTTATTCAGGTCAAACATTATTTTGGTATGTACATATACTCACTGGACCATTTAAATTTCTAAAAACTAATGTTACCACCCTAAGTTCTATAATAAATTTTTCCATGAAAAAGACTAAAAATTCATATGCTCTTCTTAATAAAACCTTCATAAAAGAACATAGATAGTCTTGATATTAAAGAACACATAATTGACTTATAAAAAATAATGGTCAAATATTATTGTTAACCTAAAAATATTTTTCTACGGGGTGGATTCTTATAGTGTCAACAAAGTCTGCAAGTTTTCCATACATTGTGGAAATAACACTTACTATGGTAGATATTTTCGGCTAAAAAGGTATGCCAAAAAAATTAGTTGTCATGAAATCATTTATTACTTAAATCCAACATAAATGATTTGAAAGCTAAGGGATGAAGGACCCAAGCGTCTGTCCCTAGCAAGGTAATATTAAAGTGAGAATGTAGATGCACAAAAAGCTTAGAATACATGAAAAATAAAAAGATACAAGCACACACATAGTCTCAACATTCAACACTATTATTAATAGCAACATTGTTTATTACAAGATTTATTTTACACATTGAGAGTCAAATCATACAAGTCTACACATGTACACTAGCTAGGATGTCACAAGAAGTACACATGTACATTTATATACAAGCCATCGACTCTTTAAAAATCTTTGAATCTAAAATATACATGAAACAAGCTGGTCCATGCATAAGGTGTTGAGTATGGGGTAGAAGGATGCATATATGTATGCTTTGCATAATTTGAAAATATTGCATAAGAAAACAAATAAGAATAAACAAGTTGGATACATAGAAAAATGAGAGTCCATGTTATATGTCTTTTTAATCCAATTATACATAAAATATCATTCATTCAGGAGGCCTTTGACCAACTTCCCCTTGGAAGGGTCTGTGAGGGTGCTCAAGATTAGCTAACCCTATTTCTATGACATTGTCTACCCTATCTTGACATATCAAATTGGTATGTTGCATGTTGCGTCCTTACCAAATTAATATAGTAAGTTCATAAGATTTGTATATTAGAGCTCTATATCATGTGAAAGTTATAAAATCATCACGACAAAAGCATCAAGTATGATACATCACTGTATGGCGATATTTCAGCAAGTAAACAAGCATGCATTCATATCAAGTTGCAAGAAAAAAACCATAGTCATATAACTATTTCAAGAACGTACCTGATTCATAGATTCTTAACCTAACTCATATTTGACTATTTAATCACAAGCAACACTTTATCAAGAACGATGTTGCATGCATGTATTAGGTTGTCATCAGTAACCTTAACCAGTTACATTTTTTGGAATTTAGACTAGTTGAGTTCAAGATAGGTAATTACACATTTGATTCTCTTATACTAATTTATAGTCCATCATGAATATGTGTTTCAATTTTCATGTCATTTTGATGTTCCATCTATTTTATATGATTATTACAAGATTCCTGTTACATAAAATTTAGGCCAAAAGGATCATAATAGAGTAACCAAGTTCATGATTCATAAAGTCATGAGATCTAAGGAAATGAGATGGTTTACATCAATAAGATTAGTACATAAGAATGAAAACCAAAGTTGGGGGTGTTCACTCTAGGGACTAGTATTCATTGTCCACACTTGGTATCAACACAACATAATTATACATACAATACCCAACATGTAAGACTCTTGTCATTAGGGCCCAACGTAGTCTAAGTCTGGAATCCATATCAAAGTGACTTAAAAAAATAGTGTGAACTCTGATGATCGAGGGGAGAACATAAGATAAAGACCTACATTAAGATTTGAACCCAGGCACGATTAATAAGACACACATGTCATATAAGGTCCCAACAAGGTAAGTTTGAGTCACATGTAACATCATAACATTTAAGAGTAGGAACATGACCTTTAAGGGCTATAATAATCATGGTTTTTCCAAATTTAAGAATATAGTGGAGTTTGATGTGAAAAGTAGGTCAAACATAATCATTTGAATCAACCATATTCAAGCATCGACATAAAGGGGCCACCTTCAAGCATTACGTTCCATATGAGTCCAGCATTATAAAAGGACATTAGGGTCTAGTATTAGGGTCCCTCTTAGGATCAAGTTCCTAATTTTGAAGGCAATCAACCATTTGGTGTCACTAGGAAGGAAGATTAGTACTCATGGGTAAAAAGACCTCGTTATTACCCTTAACATGTCATATAGGTGCAATTAGTGTCATTTTTAGCAATATGGGTGGTTATGATATTCATTAGGTTCATAAGAGCACAAGCACTACTGAATTCAGGATTAGAAGGTAGGTTTAGAAATAAAGATTCAAGCTTTCACACAATCATGCATTAAAAGTGCTCAACATGGACAAAGTTTTCATTTTGAAGGAAAACAACATTGGAATTATGTCATGGGAACACGCCTAGTTTTTAGATCACGTTGAGCTAATGATTTATATATACATTATTGTATTTTTTGATTAAGTGATGAGGGAGATACCAATTTAGAAGATTATATATACAAAAATGAGTCATGTATTCTCATGCGATGACCTTGAGCCGTGGACCATTGCTCCTGTGGTCGACACCCTACATGCGCTCAACTATGTAAATTGTCCATGTTGGGTCTGTGTGACATGCCTCCAATGGCTAACATGGATCTTCCTTGACCAAAGTCAATCGAGGAGGGAGTGGGAGCCATAGTGAATTTGGGCCCTTCATTCATGGTGCCCTAGATCTAGTTGTCGACAGTCCCCTTGCCCAGCCTACACCCATAAAGGAGTTGTGTGTGTACTGTAACGGCTGGTTGGCTAGGAGCTCACTGGCCCCATAGGTTGTGAGGGTAACGAGGCTAAGGATAGTGTTGGGTAAGGCCACTTGTGATTTCCTATAATATGCAAAGCTTCCCACAGGCTTGATCACCATTGGAGTGTCTTGCATGCATAACCCTTAAAATGGGCAGTGTGGCGGCGTCGCCCAGCCAAGGAAAGAGAGAAGGGCACAAATGGGCACTTTTTTAGAATGGAAGGGGGAAAAAGCAAGTGAAAAAAAAATTGAATGAAGAAGAAAGTCAAAGTGATGTCTCAATTGTGCCAAACAGGGTGAAAAGAGGGGTGGCTTGGTGATACCAGTGAAAACTTTTGGTAGGGTATAGAGGAAGGATACAAAGAAGGAGTTGTTCATTATGGACTTAAGCCATAGGGTGATGACTAGGCGGCTGAGATTGGGTGAGACAAACTTGGAGGGACATGACTGGATGATGACTATGAGTATGGATCACAAGCCAACCAGGAGGGAGGTTCACCCACCCAATTGGGTCGCGCACACCCAGATTGGGCAGATTAGGATTAAGTCCAATTAAATCAAGTTAAATCAACCCATTTTCGTAAGTACATAACTTGGGTTGTGAAGATCTGATTGTGGTAATTTTTACACATTTGGAACCAAAATTTAAAGCTCTACAACATTAAACACATTAGAGAGAAAGGATATCACAATATTCACTGATATGTTAAATTGTGAGACTTAGTTCAAAACTCAAACTAATGTCACACATTGCAAAATTGATCATTGATGTAACCAAATTATAGTATAAAAATAGTCAATCTATAAAATTGATATCGAGTTAGAATGCCACTTGAAAAGAGTAAAAGAATATAATAGAGGAGAGATATTGACTTATTACATTTAGATTCTTCTTTATATGATCGACAATAATAATATCCTTTTATGGATAAATTGTGATATAACTGGCTTTTTTATTCACACATTTTCCACTTTTCATTCAACCACAATGAAACCATCACTCATGATTTTTTGTTTTTGCTCTCCATTAAATTTGGGTCACATCTTCTATAATTTTAACGAACATAAATTTTATTTTTGTTGGGTCATACACTCATTAAACAACAAAGAGGCATTTAAGGATCACGAACACAAGTTAAAAGCTGACACTACTCTAGTACCTTGTACTTTGTAGGATATTTAGCTTGTTAGAAATGATATTTCTTTTAGAAAAATTGGCAATTCAATTCATGCAGTCTCAAGAGCTTGAACCTGAGACCTCTTGATAACAAGCAATGGATCTAATGTCTGGAGTGTCTCATCTTGGACAAGTTAGAAATAATGTTCAATTTGAGAATAAACTTCATACAGATCATTTCACTATTGTAATAATGTACAAATTGCTTCACTCTTAATCTACATATCTTTCGTATATGATGTATCACTAGCTCAAAAATTGAAAAGACCAACCTGAGCATTCTCGATCTCCAATGATGATGATTCTATCTTTACTACAATGTTTCTCAACTTCAAAGTTGTGGATGATGAAGAAAAGAACTCCCATGATGACTCCTAGACTTTTGCTCTTTTAACCAATGTGAGTTGTGTTAAGGTGAGCCTACCATCCATTTCATTTTGGATAATGACTTGTCATCTTCTAAGTGTTTGGGTATCTATGGGTTATTTAAGCTTGAATCACCACCAACACCTTCGACTTACTCTTTATGGCACTTAGCATGTTATTTTGTGTGGATTCCAGATCATGCGTTTTCTAGATTTAGCCTTCTCTTATGAATGAGTAAATGACTTATCAAAAAATATGATGTACGCGTTGATGCTTAGTATGCTAGTAAGGCAGTTACAACTACTTTGTCACAGCGCTAGTGTAATGCATCTAGTATCTTATCCTAAACTTTTTGATCTTTTATATGTACCAATCGTTAAGTCTCTCACCGTTCTTGTAAAAAAATTAACTACCAACTAAAAAAATAATCGTTCACATAGTGCTCGGCATCAGCTTTTATCTTCACTTTTACAGAAAAAGATATAGTGCGACCGGTCACTATGTGTTTAGTCTTAGACTTCTTTGTAGGGTGCAATGTAAGCTTCCTTGGAGTGATTCCTTGAACCATCTAAAAGATGACAAAGCATGGTTGTAAATTAACGCATTTTTCTTGTATGTAAGTTCAAATCTCCAATAAAAAAATTATATACCATCTAATGTAAGTTGTTCAAATTAAACATTCACCAGTCTCTAACGGTGTTCAGTATTTGCAAAAAAGAATTTAGCTGAAGCAAGCCTCGAATAGTACACAGATTGCTTTTGTCAGACGTTTGCTGTATATCTGATAAGTGATGATTTGCCATCTCACTCTTTTGGGTACGTCTAATATGAATTTACGTGCAAGCAGCGGCGGAACAAGAATATCGGTCTCGGGGGGGGGGGGGGGGGGGGGGGTGTGATAAGTAATTTAGAATGTCGGGTAGGGCCTGTGCCTCCATTTCCCTCCGCCACTGCGTGCAAGGGAGTTCTTCGGATATAAAAAAAAATGGTACAACAATGTTTTTTGGGTATCAATAATTAAATCAATCACAGTTACAATAAAAAAAGTTACATCCAAATTGAAGCCAGCTGTCCATATAACACCCGATACCAATTTGTGTCTTGCCTTTACAAATATATAAGTTCAAAGAAGTTGTTCGAATAGCATATGTCACGTCTTTCGTAAAAACCAGTAGACGCAGGCTGTTCAAGTAACAATTGAATTGAAAAACAGCAGAAGCGAAGAGCTGGTATATATTTTCACTTTATCAAATTTCAAAAATAGAAACCGACCCAGATTGAACAATTCAAATACATAAACGAACATCAACTTCTAAAATTACAGCCGGCTCAAAATTGACAGAATATACGTACCTGACTTTTTGAGTCCTTATAATAGAGAACAGGCATTTCCGAGTCCGCTTTATAGAATTGGCGAAAGATATAGTTCTATCGAGTAAAAAAAATAATAAGATTACTTTTGGTAGAGTAATCATAAGGGGTCGAGCATAAGAAGCTGTATTAGCAAGTGCAAAAAAGGATCTACATAAAAATACGCATTCGAGTATATAAGCAGAATCCAAGAAGCTCGAAAACACGTACATAAAATAAAAAAAATAGAAACTAATTTAGATTGACAAAATCCGAATATAACAAACTCGATTGTAATCCAGACATAAACTTCTAAACCCACAGCTGCCCCAAAATTAGTAAAATCTAGACTCTGAAATGACTATTTCAAATAGATATTAGGCAAAAATACCTAAATGGTACATTTGCCAATTTTAATTACCTAAATGGCATGTTCTTGAACTTATTGCCCAAAATGGCACATTTTGGAGCAATACGTCCCCTGCTGGGACGCATTGCTCTCCCGCGAGGCAATGCGTCCCGGTGAGGGACGCATTGGTCCCACAGGAGGGCAATGCGTCCCGAGCCGTGACGCATTGCTCTGTTGTGGGACCAATGCGTCCCCGCCGGGACGCATTGCCACGCGGGAGAGCAATGCGTCCCGGAAAGGGACGCATTGACCCCACAGGACTGCAATGCGTCACGGCTCGGGACGCATTGCCCTTGTGTGGGACCAATGCGTCTCCAGATGGGACGCATTGCTCAATGAGTCTCCATGCAGGACGCATTGGAGCAATGCGTCCCCATGCAGGACGCATTGGTTTTTTTAATCATTTTTTTCAATCACTGATATGTTATTGATATGTAAATTAACAATATTGATTATATTTATACATTTATAATTCGTTCACTTGTATTTGGATGTCTATAATATACTCAATTATTATAAATTTGTCAATTTCAATAGGTCGTAACATGTATATGGAATATATAAGTATATTGCAACCAACATTGGTTGGTTCCTAATTGATTATATAATACGAACTTAATCCAAATAAATGAGATAGCAATTAAAAACAAGGTTAAAACATGAACCAACATGACGAGAAAATAATACACAACAGAACAATATGATAGATCCACAACAACATGATCCAAAATGAACCAATGTCATATCATAATATGATAGATCCACATACAATAGATGTCCTCACAAAGGCATACATACAAAACTGTACAATATATAAAAAACTAAGTATGTCGTCCTCGCCCACGACGTCCTCGCCCACGTCCCTCTACATCAGGATCCTCTGTACCGATGTCATCTGGAGACTACTGAACTGGGGACAACTGTGTAGGAGGTTGCTGGCGAGCATCAGGGAAGAAATGAAAAGGTGGAGGTGGGGTGAGGGGTCTAGGAAAACCAGGATAGGATGCATCAGGTGGGGTGCATCCTGAGAAATCAAACGAAGTAGGTGAATATGTGACATAAGATGGTGGTCGGCTCTCGGGAATAATTGCTGGTGGGAATGGAGTGTATGGAGCAGAAGAAGAACTTGCTCCATGGTATGATGGTGGTTGAGGTGGGGTGATGAATGAGGAATATGAAGCAACTCCTGAAAAATATGGCCCTGTCGGTCCCCATGACATGAACTGAGAAGTGGGAGTGGGAGTGGGCTCAACAGTAGGAGTAGGAGTAGGAGTAGGAGTAGGAGTAGAAGTGGGCTCAGGGAGTGTGGTATGAATGGGTATGGGATCCCACGGCCGAGCATAGTCGGGAAGACTATCAAAGTAACTCCCCTGGATCGTATAGATGTTGTCTCTGATCTGTGCAGGGGCGTGCTCTACTGCCGCTCGGATCGCCACATGTGTTTGTACCTGTAAAATAAAGTATGTACACATAATAAAGACCAATTACATATATTACAAATAACAAAGATAAATAATAACAATTTGTAAAATAAAATAATAATGATACTCACAAATTCCTGCTGACGATAACTTTGCGGGTAGTATATGCTTGGAGGCATAGCTGGAGGGGGCACAATGTATTGTCGATGATACCATGCATAGTGACCCTGAGGACTGTAGACTGTATCAGCTGGTGGAGCGGGAACTAAGCTCTCACGTCTGTTGTTCCACATCTGCACCTCCTGCCTATAATGAAGCATCCAATCCTCAGCCGCATGACCCCTCCCATCTATCCGGCTAAGCTTCGGCAGCTCAAGAGTAGGTTGTACTTGAACAACGCCGAACTGTCCAAGTACTCTGTCGGGAAAGTGCCACTCCACTATTGTGTAGCACAACAGAGGCACTCGTGCCAACCAAATATCACTACCATCTCTACAAATGGCAGGCAATCTCTCGAGAACCTCAGCAGTGTAAGGAGTCAACTCTATCTATTATTCATATAAACAATGTGTATCATATAAAAAGGAGTAAATTGTAAATAAATAAAACATATCAAACAACAGAGGTAAGTAAGTTATACCTGTGAGGGCAAAATCTGGTCAAATGCTGAATCGTAAAATTGAATTGTTCCCCTGATAGTTTGACTCCTTTGGACAAAGGTAGGCCACCTATTAAATTGAGAAACTAAATTTAGATAAACACTACATAATATTTAGACAAATAAAAAAGTTAATTGTGTTGATCTTTAACCTGTAGCCCAAGGGAACATCTTCTGGCCAATCATTCCAGCGCATTGCAATTGAACCTGGGCGTCCAATTCCCAACCTCTCCCAACACCACAGCTGTAATAGGCACACACAACCTGATAGATGGGCTGTTCTCCTAGACCGGGTGGTTGCCTTATACAACTCCCTATATAAGAAAGCTAGAGTTGCAGCACCCCAAGATAGAGTGCCACAACGTGCAAAATCGGACACAAGAGGGAGATACCTAACATGAACTCTATCCCCTGTACTATCTGGGATAAGGTAACTACCTAAGAAATATAAGAGATATTCCCTAGTATACCTTGTCCTCATTTCTACTTGTTGTTCTTCATCACCCGCGGTCAGATCCATATCCTTGAAGGTCTCACGCAACCAAATCAAGGAGATATGCCCCTTAGACATCCCATCTGGTGCATCTCCTAAGAAATTCTCACAAAGGTGAGTCCATGAAGAAAATTGCCCCTCATTTACACCTAAAGGATATGAAGCTATAACCGGTGGGCCATCAATCCTCAGGCCTAAAAGAACTGCAACATCCTGAAGAGTGACACTCATCTCAAAAGGGGGAAGCCTAAAAGTATTGCTAGAGTTGTCCCACCTGTTAACTAATGCAGTTATTAAAGTAGGGTCAAGGTGGATACATGGTAGCCTATGAACAAGCCCAAAACCAGCTATGGAAATATTGTCTAAAACATCCTGGTCAATAATAGGCCATTGTGCCAACATAATGTGGTGATGGGAGAGTCGGTAGGTTTCTTGTCTAGGAGCCATATCTATGAAAAGTGAAAATATTTCATTAAATGAAAAGTGCAAAAATTACATTACATGAAAAGTGCAAATAGTGTACAACATTTAAGATTGTCAAGATTCTTCATTAGATAAGATGAAATTACAACATGAACAACATGAATTACATTAACAAACAATATAAAAATACAACATGAACTACATGAAATTACTGCATTTGATTCAGTATCTCATCTAGAAGTTCATAAAATGGCCACACTTGATGTACCACTCGATGTATCTCTGGATGTGATACAACTAACTGGTTTTTTACTTGTTCGTTGATTGGCATTGCTTTCTGTTTTGTGTGATCCCAATACCAACCAGGTAGCTCAAGAAGTTCTTCATACATGTGAAACATTTGCTTTAAAAATTGCCAATGAAATTTTGCTTGTTCTTTTGTCACTATAAATCCTAACTTGTTGTGCAACAAATCTGGTACATGATTCCAGTCATCATCCAATAGAGTTTGATGAGCCATTTTTCCCTGTAGGAACTTCGTAGCTATTATTTGGATTAACTCTACGGACATGTGAAATGTCCATGTCCTTCGATGAGCCATCTATAGAAATTGAAATTACAAACATTACATGACTTTAGTGAAATTACAAACATTACATGACTTTAGTGAAATTGCAAACATTACATGACTTTAGTTAAATTGAAACTGCAAATATTACATGACTTGAGTAAATTGAAATTGCAAACATTACATTAGATAAGCCATCATATGACATTAGGACAAGTGCGTCTATTATGGCCCTTTCTGCCACACTTATGACAGTGATATGTATACTGATTTGGATCAACATCCATAGTTGAATGCCTTCTCTTTTTCTTTGGTCTTCCAGCTTGCCTTTGTTTCCTAGGGGGTAATAAGGGATAAATACCTCTACTTTCATCAAATTGAGGCCAATACCTCTTGTCGGGAATGCCACGAAATTCAGTTTTGTACACATTTAGATAAGCCTCATTTGTATAATATGCACTCACGAGTGCATCAAGATCCCAATTGAGAGATTCTGCAGCTACCCAAACATGAGAGCATGGAAAATGCCATTGTTGTGGAAAACCACAGCTGCATTCACTGCCACCATTTGGACGCACTATTACTTGAAATTTATATCCATCCATGTCACCAACAACCCATTCATCATTTTTCACACGGATGTGTATTGTCAATTTTTTTGCATCCTCTCGAACATTATAAAGCTTATCATGAACCTTAAAGGGCCAATGAAATCCATGTTGTGCACGTTTATTTGCGAGATTACGCCTGCACAGCCACATGGTCACAGAGCGATAGTATGTGGCAACAATTAACGCTTGTATTGGCAAACCTCTAACACCTTTTAAGACTCCATTACAGCCTTCAACATGATTGGTAGTCAATGACCCATACCTGCAACCTCTGTCATATGCGAGAGCCCAATCACTGGATTTTGGCCCAATAAATATGACTTCGCTGCTGGTTCTATGGTTTCTATAACAGTCATATGACGATCAAATTCATGTGTATCAGTTGTGGATCCCACCTTCCACATAAGGTCCCTCAACTCCTTGGACTTGAACTGCTTATGGAAGTTCTCCCGAAGATGTCGAAGACAATAACGATGTTGAGCCCAATGAAATTTTGATTGAAGGGCTGGAAAAATCCCACTCATTCGATCATAAATAATACACAAGTCTGTACGTCGTGGAATGATTGGAATACAAGTTTGTAGAGAACCAAAGAACCACTCCCAGGAGTCCTTATTTTCTTTCTCGACAATAGCAAAAGCAAGTGGAAATAGACCATTATCAGCATCTATGCCACATGCAAGGAGAAGTATGCCAGTATATTTTCCTGTTAAAAATGTTCCATCAACAGTAAGAACAGGCCTACAATAGGCCCAACCCCTCACAGCTGGACCAAATGCCCAAAACACCCGCTTGAATCTATGAGTGCCTTCAGTTTGAAGGATATAATCATCAATAAGGTGGGCATATATAGTTCTTGGAATATATTGTGTCAGAGAAATTAGGAACGGCAACAAACTATGATATGATGATTCCCAGTTTCCAAATATTTTACAAACAACCTTCCTCCTCGCTAGATATGCCTTCTTGTAAGATATATTGAGCCTTAGTTCAGCATTCACCTTGTCACGAATTTCTCGTGTCGACATATCCAGTCGTGATACTAGGATTGGCATTATCATTCGAGAAATATAAGATGCTGTGACTTGGTGATGATCATGTTTCATAACAGTTAATTCACAATTGTGGCCTTCTTTACAATGTTTTATCTTCCACATGCCACCTGCTTTTTTGGACTGGCAAGCGGTCAATCTCCAAGGACATCGTTCATCATGGATACAAGCAAGTTTAAGATGACGATTATTTGAGCGTAATGTACGGTACTGGACATTCTTTTGTACCGACCATTTTTGGAGTGTCTCAACCAGTACAACTTTAGATGCAAATAAAGCACCCTCATATATAACAGCACTGGAAGGATTGTAATCGAGACAAAATTCATGACAAAAATCTTCCACCCAGTCATCATCTTGAAAAGCTTCATAGTTGGAATCAATGTGTTCATGTTGGGGCCATTGGTTGTCAAATATGGATGGAATATGACTCAATGCTACAATAGAGTCAGGGAATGGATGTGTGTGCTCAGCATCGGTTTTAGTCAATGACTCATCCTCAGGTGGTTCACTGTTATTACCACCTTCAATGTCACTATTGTTATCACCTTCATGATCACTATCATTATCACCTTCATGATCACAATCATTATCTCCCTCCTCAACCTCAACACCAATATTCTCAGTAGTTAGATTTTGAGAAAATTGAGGTGGTTCACTCCACTCAGCTGTTAAATTGCTAAGACTGAATTGAGGTGTAAGACTGAATTGAGGTGGTTGACTCCATTCAGTAGTTAAATGACTTTGAGATAATTGAGGTGGTTGACTCCGAGAGAATTGAGATTGAAATTGATTCAATAGACTCATTAAATAAGGTTGTTGGTGGATAGATATTTTTTCAAGAAACACATCAATATAGGCATCAGTTGAAAGTGATAACAAGGTTCTGTATGCATCATCATCATCAACTTGTATGAGCATATGATTTTCTCCAGGGAAAAGATAGGATATTTTGATACAGAAGTGGTTGGGATTGATGTCAAGTGTTGTATAGATATATGATTTTAGTTCAGATAGGGTATTAATAAGTGAAATGTTTATGGGTCTAACAGATCGACTAGAATAAGACCCATCAGAGAGAAATTGCCCATCATATCGCATCTTCACAATTCGTGAATTTGAACTAGATGCCATGTTCCTATATTTTAGAATATTATATTAACATCAGAAAGAAATTCATATTTTATGACATTATATCAACATAAATTAATATTTTAGAGCAGTGACATCAATTTGGAATTAAATTTATTTGACTACTTTTTCTATAACATTAACAGTGAACAACAATTAAGAACAACAATTTTGCTATTTTTTTCAGTAAAATTAACTAACATTTCATAACAAAAATTTTGCTAATTTTTTAGTAACACTAACATTTCAAAATAACAATTTTGCAATTTCGAACAATACATTTTCAGGTATTAAGTAGCCTTCAATTGTCATTTTCTACATCATTATTTCAGTAATGTACAATTAAAGAGTAACAATACATTTATTTCAGTTGTAATATTTCGTACTAAAGTTAAGTTCATATTTTGAAAATTAAAATTTTGGTAGAACAAATACCTGAAATGGAGAGTTATCTGTTGACAATCGAAGAATAGAAGAAGAGAAAGAAGAAGCTCCAAGTAGTCTCCGAGCAGTAGCAGATATCAGCTCCAAGATCGCCAGAAATAAGCTAGAAAGCACCCAAAGCAATAGAAATCCGAGAAGAAGCTCCAGAGAAATGGGAGTATAGAGCTAGATGAAGGAAATGAAGAATGGTGTGAGTTTGGGGGGCTGTTTTCGGCCAATATATATAGGGGAGCAATGCGTCCCGGTTGGGGACGCATTGCGCCCACGTGGACCGCCGCGCGGCGGCCCAACGGTAACATAGCCGTTGGCCTGGGAGCAATGCGTCCCCGTCCCGGACGCATTGCCCGCGTGGCAAATTCTAGCCGTTGGGCGCGTCCCGGGGCGCGACGCATTGGTCCCACAAAGGGCAATGCGTCCCGGTTCGGGACGCATTGCACTCCCGTGGGGCCAATGCGTCCCCCGCCGGGACGCATTGCTCTGCCGCGTGGCAATGCGTCCCGGCGGGGGACACATTGGTCCCACAACAGAGCAATGCGTCACGGCTCGGGACGCATTGCCCTCCTGTGGGACCAATGCGTCCCCCACCGGGACGCATTGGCTCGCGGGAGAGCAATGCGTCCCGGCAGGGGACGCATTGCTCCAGAAATGTGTCATTTTGGGCAATAAGTTCAAGAACGTGCCATTTAGGTAATTAAAATTGGCAAATGTGCCATTTAGGTATTTTTGCCTATATATTACAGAGTCGGGTAAAAATCTAACCCCATAACTTGCTTTTTCCGAATCAAATTCTTAAATTGCTGTAAAACACCGGAATCCTTATTGTGGAGCACGTGGATAGAATTTGAGAAATCCTAAAGTGTTATAAGCAAAAAGATAAAAATCGATTCCATTTGACAAAGTGGTCATAAGAGAATTCTGCGGCTGAAACAGCGAAGTGTAATCAATAACCTAGATAAGAACAAGTGACAAACGTAAGAAGCCGTACCCAAACGGCTCCAAAACATAGATTTCACCTTTGTTTCTAGTGTAGATAGAATCTACAGCTCTATATGTAGCATATGAAGGCTTTTTCTGTAGCACAGCTCTCTGACTCCGACAGATTTTCTATTCAATAAAAACATGCACTGCTATTACTTCGTTGGGTTACTGCTCGGGAGATGTTCCTTTTTATTGTGTTCCTGCCTGGTCCATTGATTATGGTCCCATGAACACCTGTCCAGCAACCATGGCCTCGTGGCTGTGGTTCTTCCGATGGCCCCACGGCGGCTGCCGACTCGAGGGATAGAATTCCTGATCACCTCCTCTATGATCACCGGAGCTCCAGCTCATACGTTAACACTGTCCTAGAGAAATAAGCATATCCCATCCTTACGAAAATTAAGAGCTTCCCGCCAGCATGTGGGTTGTACGGGTTGTCTGGAATATCAGGAAACTAAAACTAATTAAATCCCGTGATGGCAGATGAAAGGTTGGATTTCAGTGCATGGTCGGCGGCTGAAACGGCAAACTATGCAGTTGCCACTTGCCAGCTTAAGGTTATCTGTCCCGACAACAATGAACAGCTCTTAGACCTATCATAGAGTTACAATAAACACAAAAAAGAAGTGCACCCGCTACCCCCCACCCCTGGTCATCGATCAATATCATTGCAGGATTTGCTGCTTCTAATATGTGGTGACATACGCGACCACAGGATAAAATGGAAACCTCCTATTTCATCTTCAGGTATATGTGTCCTCTTGAAAAGAGGAGCAGCAAATCTGCAAAGAAAAGATGAGGATTCGAATTGACATTCCACAAAACCGCTTCTTTCGGTGACGTCGGCACCAATATATGATATCTGTGTAATTCACAAGAGAAATGATCCTGATGGACGCTTGATAATTGCTGTTGTAGCTTAACCTACTCATGATCAATTCAATGTCGTGGCATGGTTTCAAAAAGAAAATATACATTTACAAGTGACATTTGATGAACCATGAAATCATATTTAATAACACAGTTACCCTAAAATCTACTCTTTGTTCTGGATGCAAACATCGGGATTGGTTTAGCAGCTTGTAAACAATCGAACTATAATCAGAAATCCTAATTTTTTTTTATATGCAGCGTGCAGACATGGTCGTATGAGGTAATATACAATAAGCTCTGTCCTTAAAAGTGTTGTATTCCATTGAATGTATTTTAAATCCTCTGGGTCATCTTTAATCCCACATTGCTCGCTTTAAAAGTGAGAGTGATCAATTTTTGTGGAAATGGAGAGGAAATGATTGTTATCTTTTTTAGAACTTTTGAATTAAGGCGGATAGAGATTGTATGTGTTTTGGACTTTGACAAATTAAAAGACAAGTGTGTCTCACCACATCCTGCCGATTTCATTTCGGTGTGTGTAATTTGATATTTTTATAAATAAAAAAATCTTTTACTTTATTCTGTTTAAACAATGTTTTATTCTTGATGTTTGGAATTCTAAAGATACATATTTTCCTATTTAATAATTGTCTTGGAACAACAAATATCTTGAGTTTTCCAAAGCATGATTCACATTCAACAAAGTCATATCATTTTTACTATCCAGGCTCGTTAGCCTTTTTGAGGTTGGTCCGAGTCTTTTGTTCTTGTTTGGCTGCACCCAACGAATCGTTTTTTCTGAGAAATTGTGAACCAATTAATATTAGAGGAAAAACAACTATCCTCAATGCCTATCTATGAGCTTCGTCCATTTATGAAATGGATATGTTTCCGCCATTTCTAATACACAGGAAAAAATCCAGAACACACCAGAGAATGAGCAAAGAGTTGTTGTGTGCGAGTTTTTCTTTGTTGTTTGTGACTTATAACTGTTGTTTGTGGCGTCCACCAGCTTACAATTAGTCCAATAAATCACCTTATTCCAGCTCATCTTCTTTATTCTTCTGAACCTATTGCTACCCATTGTTGTGCATCTAAATAGAATTCTTGTGATGAATTTTTCTGATGGCTTATGAGAGCGAATAGATTCTGGCACTGACCTCTTACTAGCTGTGGGAGACAGTGTCGAGAATTGGGGGTGATTGAATATGGGAGGCATGTCGATGTACAACTTTTTGCATAGGTGTGATGTATTTTGTCTTCACGACAGTGATCTTTGTGATACACCTTCACCCACAAACTCTTCTAAACTTATAATCTATATTTTTTTGTTTGGTTGTGCCAACGAACCAATTTCTTGGGAAGTTGTGAACCAATAAATATTAGAGGAAAAAATAACTATCTTGGGCGCCTATCTATGAGCTTCCTCCATCTATGAAACTGATAGGTTTCAATTATTGATATGTACATAAAACATTGACAAAATATAAGTGAATAAGCAAAGAATTGTTGTGTCCAGATTATTCTTGGTTGTGTGTGAATTATAGTTGTTGTTTGTGGCCTCCACCAGGTTGCCATAGCCCATTACATCACTTTGTTCCAGCCCATCTTCTTCATTCTTTTCGACCTGTTTCTACCCATTGATGTGCTTGTGAATGGGATTCATGTGATGTAATTTTTTTGGAGACGTGCGGGAGCAAACAGACTATTCAACACTGACCTTTTGCTGGCATCAACAGACCATGTCAAGAATTGGGGTGACTGAATATAGGAGACAAGCCTCTATACAAGCTTGTGCATAGGAGTAACGTATTTTACCTTCACGATGGAGATTGTTGTCGTACACCTTCACTCAAAGACTCTTTTAGAGTTATAATCTATGTTCTTTATTTTCAATCAAGTTATATGTTGCCTTAATCTAGTGAAAGATTGCTAAATAGTAACTTGAAATTAAAAATATATCTAACATTAGAGAAGACAAAATCATATTTTTAGTTACTGCGTGGAGTTTCTAGTCTAATTCCTTATGATTTATATGATATGGACTCTGGAACCATGATGACCATGGAAGACATAGCTAACTTTAGGTGTACATTTTTTTATGAAATAACATATTTGTGTGGGAAATAAAGATAAAATTTTGGCTTACTTCTGTATATTTAGTTTCTACTATCACACATCATCATGAAGGTGAACTATCTTTTAATACCATGCTTAATGCTTTTAATATCTTGATTACAAACTATAGTGTTCCCTGTTTTGCATCTTCTCCCGTAAAGATACTAACCGGCCTAAATCACACGACCAAAATGGAGTAGATCTAGAGTAGTCAGACTCTTAAATTTGTAACCAGACTACTACGCTCCCACAACTATTGAATGAGGTCTAATGTAGTAATAGGGGTTGATCCGCAAGGTCAAGAGTGGTAAAAAGCTAAGAAAATAAAATCTTATCTAAGTTACACCAGCCACAAAGGTAGATTAAGATGGAGTTTTTTATGAATATTGTTGCTCTAAATAGACACACATACAAGGGAAAAGCAAGAAAAGTAAAGTACGATAAAATAAAGGAAAACCAAAGCGTGTAATAAAAGTTTGGATGGGAACTTCGGTTGGGTTTCACCTACTAAGATCTCTCACGGAAATGCAATACTCACACCCTTTGTACACCCTTGGCATGATTACAAGCAATAATCATATATGTCTATTCCCTCCTCTCTCGAGATTAGGATAGATCTAGATCATATGGTTGTCTCTCTCTTGAGATGGAAAACAAACAATCACAAAGTAAACCATATGATCATTAGGTGTAACATTCCAACATTTGCATGCATTCATGCAACTCTATAACACTTAGATATCATTAGAACTACTCTTTTGAGGCTCAAACAATCAAACATCACTAGATGGTAGCTAGTCATACAAGTGAAGCATTATGAATAAGAGTATGGAGATAATCTTTACTAAGAGCATATATATTCAAAAGGGTGCAAAGATATGCATGTTGGGAGAGCCTAGTGGGTATTCCCAACCCAAGCAATGAGTTTAGCCACACATGTTAACGGGAAACATAATCGGGGACACATAATGTGGGGTCTGATCTCCAAACCATGACATAAACACGATTAAAACTTAGCGGAAGCGAATCGGTAATCAGCGGAAGACAAAAATCACGGGAAATTAAAACTTTTCGAGATAAGAACTTGTATCCATAAAAACTCCTTTCATAAAGAGAGGTAACTGTTTACATCTCAGGATAATTACTTCTTGAGTAATTATATACATCAAGATACAAAATCTCAAGATCACATAACACAAGACTCCAAGACCTGAGAGTACAGAGGACACATAGGACTGACTCTAACTACACCACATGGCAGGACAAATCTCCACCTGAGATTACTGCTGCCCCTGGTGCTGCTGCTGCTGAGACTGATCACCTGTAGGCTGGTTTCTTCTTCTCCGACGTCCACCTAAAAAGTTGAAATCTACGGGGTGAGACAATTATACATAATTGTCCCAGCGAGAGTTATAACTCTTCGCCAGAAGCTTTATTATAACATCAAAGATTATTTTAAACAGTAAAGCCTTCAAAGCATTCTATAACAGTTGCAGATATAACAAGATTTCTACAAATTAGGAGATATGGAGAATATCAACATTATTGCAATATAACATCAATCAACTAACTTGGAGTCATCTCTAACAAGTTATACTACATGGTTGATTATGTTTTACAAACAACATTATGCCCTGTGGAGATGAGGCTTACCACTCATACTCCAACTGATCGCTGAGAAGCCGCATCAGTATCATACATAGGTCATTAAGAGAGCCGGATTCTCATGACCTTCATCTTCCTCAGTCAGTAAGAGGATCACTTGTAGGACATCTTGTGTCTCTACTACTATAGCTCACCAGGGTAAACTGGTCCTTCGCTATTCTAGAGTCACAGTGGCGTTCTGTACTCTCTTCGTCATCAGGAGGTTTCATATTTACCTACCACTGATACGGATATCTGTGCTTTCTTCGTCATCAGGAGGTTTCATGTTTACCTACCACTGATACGGTATGGAACTATAGTGAAGGATGGATGGATTCCACATCTACATCACTTTCCTACACTAGGATGTAAGGTTCTACACATCCATGTACCCCACATACTCAAAAGTATGTGCTCCAGGAGTTCCCTATGGAAAACCTGTTTCACCATCACTTAATTTCTGACAATGATGGATCTATGATCAGGGCTCTACATTATACTTGATTAGTTAGGTACATTCAGTATTCTTTAATAACATACATTGTTCTTCAAACAGTAGCATAGCAGCTATAAAAGAAGAATACTAAATGTAACAGGCCTAACTCATATCAATCATCATTTCTCATTATTCTCATCACAAGTCATCTCTAAAGCATGACCTTGATGGTGTTCATGGCTCTCACAGCCCATTATCAGTATAGGATACCACTAGCAAAGCATCAGATTACTTTACTTATTCATAAGGCCAACAACATGCCTTCAATGAATATAACATCAACATCCATACCTGGATATGATTACTTTCATATCAGAACCTGCATGGTTAATACATCTGATAAAGGTAATGCAACAATAAGGAATGTACTTCCTACTCTTGTCATAAGAGTTAAATCTTTAATTTAAATCAAATAGAGTTTATTGCTCAAAAGCATGCCATTACCCTTGAATTAGGGTTTACTATTCACATTACATGTCATCACCCTTGAATTAGGGTTTACTATTCACATCAAGGTGAATTAAACTCATAACATCATCATGTTTGAGTAACACCTTCATTGATGCTCTTGGATTAGTTAAAGGTTCATCATTTATCATAATTAGGGTTTCTATGATCTCACACAGGTGGATCATACCCTAATTATGCTCATTTCTGTGTATTGGGGATGCTTCAATTGAGTTTCCATTTAAAAGGGGTACTTTCTCTCTCTAGAAGTATTTTCTCTCTCTAGAAGTACTTTCTCTCTCATCATAAGGTTAGGTGATGTCAACATCACTCTAAAATAGGTTGGGTTGAGTCATCATAGGCTTACATAGCCAAAAACATCACCATTAAGTGATTAGATTTACTTTCTCTCTCTAGGGTACTTTCTCTCTCTAGAGTACTTTCTCTTTCATCATACTAATGGTTGATGATAACATTAGATTAGATCAGGTTATATAGAGTCATTATGACTAAAAACATCATTCTTATGTAATTAGGGTTTGAATTGAGCAAGGTATAACTCAATTGACCCTTCAGGGGTATCTTGGTAATTCACCCCATTGATCATCATCATAGTCAAAAACCTTAGTCAAATAACTCCTTACTATCTTAGATTATCATTAGTGTTTGATTTAAGCAACATTGAACCATCACATGATTGAATGTGGTCAACCATGAGTCACATTGATTAATTCCAATCATTAATCATTAATTGAATTAAGATTGGTTGAAAGTGTTGACCGATTGCCCACTTTGACCCTTCAGGTCCGTGAGCCCCTTCCTAGCTCCAAGACCGTGAGCCTCCTCATGGGCTTGAGATCGTGAGCCTCCTCACGGTCTTGAGGTCGTGAGCCACCTCACGGTCTTGAGGTCGTGAGCCGCCTCACGGTCTTGAGGTCGTGAGCCGCCTCACGGTCTTGAGGTCGTGAGCCGCCTCACGGTCTTGAGGTCGTGAGCTCCCTCACGGTCTTGAGGTCGTGAGCTCCCTCACGGTCTTGAGGTCGTGAGCTCCCTCACGGTCTTGAGGTCGTGAGCTCCCTCACGGTCTTGAGACCGTTTGCCCAAAAAGGCAATTTCAAACCGTTTGAAAATCAGCAATTAATTCATTTAAAGTTGTGACTTAAAAAGGTCATATCTCCCGATTCCTTTGGAGTTAGTCTCCCAAATTTTGAGGGTATTTAGCCTATATAACTAGGAACAGGTTTCTTATATGGTCCACGCTCGGTCAACAGGGCCAATCGGTCTTGAGACCGCGAGCCCTCTCACGGTCTCGAGACCGCGAGGCTCTCTCTCACGGTCTTGAGGTCGTGAGAGCAAACTGTTAGGACCGTTTAGGGAAAAGAAAAAAAAAAGAGCGGTGGGTTTTTCTTGGAAATCACGCCTTCATCTTCTAGCTCAAGAACAGTACAGATATCCCACGGGTTTGCTTGCAAAATAGCAGGGAAAAGTAGGGAAATACTAAGAGCTATCATTAAATCGCATACAAAAATGCACATAGTAAGGCATAAGTTTAGAGTTATAAAACCCGCCTAAAGCTTGCTCCTTGAGCTCCAAGCTTTCGAGGTCCAAGCTTTCAATGGTTTCCAAGAAGCTTTACTGGTCGGCCAAGGTGACTTCTCCAAGGAAGATTGAGGAAAGATGGCTAAAAAGATAGAGTTAAGTAAGCTAGCCATGAATTTGCCCTTGAATCCGAGTTCTAACCATAGAATTGGGCAAGAAGGGAAATCCAAACCTACCTTGCACCCTTGTTCGTTTCTCCTGAGCTCCAGAGCAAGGCTTGGCCGTTTGGGAAAGAAAGGAAGTGAATGGAACAGGGAAGGATCGTTTGCTCATATGCAAAGGAAAAGCCTTTTATAGTTTTAGGCTAATTTCTAACATAAGGACCTTTCAAAGCCAAAACTCACATCTAGGTCCCTCCTTGATCAAAGACACGCCCAAGCCCATCAATTCTTAAGCAATTCTTAAGAAAACTCAAGATCTAAGGGTATAGGAATCCAACCTTCAACTAGGGTACATTCATGTAAAGGTTTTGTACCCATTTTAGGTGATTTCTATCACAAAGATCATTTTTCTCATTTAATTTATAAATAATGTATCCCTTTCATCATTTCTACTCTAAATGATGACAAGAGTCATAAAAGATGTTCTAGATGGTGAAAATTACAAGTTGGACCCCTCAATTTGGGTAAATTGCAATTTACCCCAAATTAGGGTTTCTGAGCTTGGGGATTGCTTCCACAGCTGCACCTTGGTGCCCAAGCTTGGAAAATCCCTCAAACTTCATCATAGACATCTCCATGATGTCTCAACATCAAAAGAACATCTTATCTTGTGAATTTGCAAGTTCAACCCTTAAACTGGGTAATTTGCACATAGGTCCCTGCATACAACATAATGCTACAACTTTATGCAAAAAGGAGCAAATTATGAAAGTAAATGTCCCTGAGGAACATAATTACATACCAGGGAGTGTTTACAAGTGTATTATTACATATTTAGGCAAAACTTCTAGGGTTAGCTCATAACCCAGGTCAGGGGTGTTACAAATCATAAACCCCTAACAAGGATTTCGTCCCCGAAATCATAGAAAGAAAAGGGGAAAGCAGACATGTTTATTTTAATATTACTTACTTATTTTGTCAAAACTGTATATCTCTTTGGATTACATCAGATTATCTACTTGCTTTAGAATAATCAAAAGATAACATTTAGGAGTTTCCATATTTACCTTATCATAGGTAATTGTATACCTGGCCAGGGTATATGATTACTGAAGTAAGAAAATATGTACTTACATTTTTCTTATCCTTCTCTTTTATAAGTAAGCATGTCAAGGTAATAAACCTACTCATCAGAGTTTCCAACAACAGCTACCTGCCTTATGACTAAATGCCATGATGCAGTTAGAAATCACTCTTCGAGTGATGAAAGAGCGCGTAGCACCCGGGTCAAACAAAATAGATACTATACAAGTTTTGGACATATCAGAATATAAAAGTTCCATCTGACCTGTCTCCACTTGTGGATCTTCCACTACTTCAGGTGAGTTTATAGCATAGAACCTTGCTATAGGCTGTTGTTGAGGTGGTGATGATGATCCGGCTTGGGACGCTTGCCCGCGTCCTCGACCTGCCCCTTGAGATTGTCCTCTCTGTGATCCCTGATGTTCTTGTCTTGGAGGCTGTGTCACACTGACAGGCTTAGACCAGCAGTCCTTCATCAAATGTCCCACCTTACCACAATTGTAACATCTTCTTTCTTGTGGCCTTGGTGGTCCAGTAACGGACATTGATGCAGAGCTGTGAGTCTCCTGGGGTAGTTGTCCTTGCCCTCTACCTCCACTTGGAGACCACTCAGCCTGAGGACTAGATCTAGATGGTGGAGGGTTAGGTGCAGAGGATCTAGGCTGCTTAGAGTCCCTAGATGAAGAACCCTGGAACTGTGGATATCGTTTTTGAGTCTGCCTCTTCTCAACCACAGATCTCTCTATCCTTCGTACCGACTCAACGAAGGTAGAGAATCTTTCGCGGTTCTCTAAGGTAGACACAGGGGTTGACATGTCAGCATTCAAACCTCCTTCGAATCTCCTGATCCTTTCCTCCTCTGTGGCAGCCATATGCGGACAAAATCGCAATAGCTCCATAAACTTAGCTTCATACTCACTGATGTTCATCATGCCTTGTCTTAATTTCTCAAACTGAGAGATTTTATCGTCTAGGAAGGTCTTTGGGAAATATCTATTAACAAATTCCCGCCGAAAATCTTCCCACGAGATCTCTATCCCAGGTCTCTTCTGCTCTTCCATGGTCCACCAGTGACCAGCACTTCCTTTGAGGAGATAGACAGCATGTCTAACCTTCTCCACTTCAGGGATATGGAGGATCCTGAAAGCTTTCTCTAACTCAGTCAACCACAGATCAGCATCTGCGGGGTCAGCAGTCCCGTGGTACTCGGTAGCTCCGACACGACGCAGTCGCTCGAAAGTCTTTCCGATACCTTGACCTTCTGGTTGGACAGGTGCCCTGGGAACAGGCATCGGCATTCTGTCGGTTATGTGGGTCATAGCGGCCATGAACTGCCTGAACATTGCCTGAACCACCGGGTTACCCAAGTCAGCTGGGTCAAACCGGGGTGGCTCTCTAGGTTGTTCTGGTACAGGCTGCTCTATCTCAGGTATTCCTGCACCGCCTTGAGGTGCATTAGAACTACCTTCAGCCATGTTCTCGTCATGTGGTTCGGACATCCTTAAATATCTTCTTCTCCTGAGGAGCAGGAGATTCTATTAGATAAGGAAGGAATACTAAAGACAGACTCAACTTCCTAAGTCCTATGCCTCTGTAGACTCGGCGAACCTAGAGCTCTGATACCACTTAATTGTGGGGTCTGATCTCCAAACCATGACATAAACACGATTAAAACTTAGCGGAAGCGAATCGGTAATCAGCGGAAGACAAAAATCACGGGAAATTAAAACTTTTCGAGATAAGAACTTGTATCCATAAAAACTCCTTTCATAAAGAGAGGTAACTGTTTACATCTCAGGATAATTACTTCTTGAGTAATTATATACATCAAGATACAAAATCTCAAGATCACATAACACAAGACTCCAAGACCTGAGAGTACAGAGGACACATAGGACTGACTCTAACTACACCACATGGCAGGACAAATCTCCACCTGAGATTACTGCTGCCCCTGGTGCTGCTGTTGCTGAGACTGATCACCTGTAGGCTGGTTTCTTCTTCTCCGACGTCCACCTAAAAAGTTGAAATCTACGGGGTGAGACAATTATACATAATTGTCCCAGCGAGAGTTATAACTCTTCGCCAGAAGCTTTATTATAACATCAAAGATTATTTTAAACAGTAAAGCCTTCAAAGCATTCTATAACAGTTGCAGATATAACAAGATTTCTACAAATTAGGAGATATGGAGAATATCAACATTATTGCAATATAACATCAATCAACTAACTTGGAGTCATCTCTAACAAGTTATACTACATGGTTGATTATGTTTTACAAACAACATTATGCCCTGTGGAGATGAGGCTTACCACTCATACTCCAACTGATCGCTGAGAAGCCGCATCAGTATCATACATAGGTCATTAAGAGAGCCGGATTCTCATGACCTTCATCTTCCTCAGTCAGTAAGAGGATCACTTGTAGGACATCTTGTGTCTCTACTACTATAGCTCACCAGGGTAAACTGGTCCTTCGCTATTCTAGAGTCACAGTGGCGTTCTGTACTCTCTTCGTCATCAGGAGGTTTCATATTTACCTACCACTGATACGGATATCTGTGCTTTCTTCGTCATCAGGAGGTTTCATGTTTACCTACCACTGATACGGTATGGAACTATAGTGAAGGATGGATGGATTCCACATCTACATCACTTTCCTACACTAGGATGTAAGGTTCTACACATCCATGTACCCCACATACTCAAAAGTATGTGCTCCAGGAGTTCCCTATGGAAAACCTGTTTCACCATCACTTAATTTCTGACAATGATGGATCTATGATCAGGGCTCTACATTATACTTGATTAGTTAGGTACATTCAGTATTCTTTAATAACATACATTGTTCTTCAAACAGTAGCATAGCAGCTATAAAAGAAGAATACTAAATGTAACAGGCCTAACTCATATCAATCATCATTTCTCATTATTCTCATCACAAGTCATCTCTAAAGCATGACCTTGATGGTGTTCATGGCTCTCACAGCCCATTATCAGTATAGGATACCACTAGCAAAGCATCAGATTACTTTACTTATTCATAAGGCCAACAACATGCCTTCAATGAATATAACATCAACATCCATACCTGGATATGATTACTTTCATATCAGAACCTGCATGGTTAATACATCTGATAAAGGTAATGCAACAATAAGGAATGTACTTCCTACTCTTGTCATAAGAGTTAAATCTTTAATTTAAATCAAATAGAGTTTATTGCTCAAAAGCATGCCATTACCCTTGAATTAGGGTTTACTATTCACATTACATGTCATCACCCTTGAATTAGGGTTTACTATTCACATCAAGGTGAATTAAACTCATAACATCATCATGTTTGAGTAACACCTTCATTGATGCTCTTGGATTAGTTAAAGGTTCATCATTTATCATAATTAGGGTTTCTATGATCTCACACAGGTGGATCATACCCTAATTATGCTCATTTCTGTGTATTGGGGATGCTTCAATTGAGTTTCCATTTAAAAGGGGTACTTTCTCTCTCTAGAAGTATTTTCTCTCTCTAGAAGTACTTTCTCTCTCATCATAAGGTTAGGTGATGTCAACATCACTCTAAAACAGGTTGGGTTGAGTCATCATAGGCTTACATAGCCAAAAACATCACCATTAAGTGATTAGATTTACTTTCTCTCTCTAGGGTACTTTCTCTCTCTAGAGTACTTTCTCTTTCATCATACTAATGGTTGATGATAACATTAGATTAGATCAGGTTATATAGAGTCATTATGACTAAAAACATCATTCTTATGTAATTAGGGTTTGAATTGAGCAAGGTATAACTCAATTGACCCTTCAGGGGTATCTTGGTAATTCACCCCATTGATCATCATCATAGTCAAAAACCTTAGTCAAATAACTCCTTAATATCTTAGATTATCATTAGTGTTTGATTTAAGCAACATTGAACCATCACATGATTGAATGTGGTCAACCATGAGTCACATTGATTAATTCCAATCATTAATCATTAATTGAATTAAGATTGGTTGAAAGTGTTGACCGATTGCCCACTTTGACCCTTCAGGTCCGTGAGCCCCTTCCTAGCTCCAAGACCGTGAGCCTCCTCATGGGCTTGAGATCGTGAGCCTCCTCACGGTCTTGAGGTCGTGAGCCACCTCACGGTCTTGAGGTCGTGAGCCGCCTCACGGTCTTGAGGTCGTGAGCCGCCTCACGGTCTTGAGGTCGTGAGCCGCCTCACGGTCTTGAGGTCGTGAGCTCCCTCACGGTCTTGAGGTCGTGAGCTCCCTCACGGTCTTGAGGTCGTGAGCTCCCTCACGGTCTTGAGACCGTTTGCCCAAAAAGGCAATTTCAAACCGTTTGAAAATCAGCAATTAATTCATTTAAAGTTGTGACTTAAAAAGGTCATATCTCCCGATTCCTTTGGAGTTAGTCTCCCAAATTTTGAGGGTATTTAGCCTATATAACTAGGAACAGGTTTCTTATATGGTCCACGCTCGGTCAACGGGCCAATCGGTCTTGAGACCGCGAGCCCTCTCACGGTCTCGAGACCGCGAGGCTCTCTCTCACGGTCTTGAGGTCGTGAGAGCAAACTGTTAGGACCGTTTAGGGAAAAGAAAAAAAAAAGAGCGGTGAATTTTTCTTGGAAATCACGCCTTCATCTTCTAGCTCAAGAACAGTACAGATATCCCATGGGTTTGCTTGCAAAATAGCAGGGAAAAGTAGGGAAATACTAAGAGCTATCATTAAATCGCATACAAAAATGCACATAGTAAGGCATAAGTTTAGAGTTATAAAACCCGCCTAAAGCTTGCTCCTTGAGCTCCAAGCTTTCGAGGTCCAAGCTTTCAATGGTTTCCAAGAAGCTTTACTGGTCGGCCAAGGTGACTTCTCCAAGGAAGATTGAGGAAAGATGGCTAAAAAGATAGAGTTAAGTAAGCTAGCCATGAATTTGCCCTTGAATCCGAGTTCTAACCATAGAATTGGGCAAGAAGGGAAATCCAAACCTACCTTGCACCCTTGGTCGTTTCTCCTGAGCTCCAGAGCAAGGCTTGGCCGTTTGGGAAAGAAAGGAAGTGAATGGAACAGGGAAGGATCGTTTGCTCATATGCAAAGGAAAAGCCTTTTATAGTTTTAGGCTAATTTCTAACATAAGGACCTTTCAAAGCCAAAACTCACATCTAGGTCCCTCCTTGATCAAAGACACGCCCAAGCCCATCAATTCTTAAGCAATTCTTAAGAAAACTCAAGATCTAAGGGTATAGGAATCCAACCTTCAACTAGGGTACATTCATGTAAAGGTTTTGTACCCATTTTAGGTGATTTCTATCACAAAGATCATTTTTCTCATTTAATTTATAAATAATGTATCCCTTTCATCATTTCTACTCTAAATGATGACAAGAGTCATAAAAGATGTTCTAGATGGTGAAAATTACAAGTTGGACCCCTCAATTTGGGTAAATTGCAATTTACCCCAAATTAGGGTTTCTGAGCTTGGGGATTGCTTCCACAGCTGCACCTTGGTGCCCAAGCTTGGAAAATCCCTCAAACTTCATCATAGACATCTCCATGATGTCTCAACATCAAAAGAACATCTTATCTTGTGAATTTGCAAGTTCAACCCTTAAACTGGGTAATTTGCACATAGGTCCCTGCATACAACATAATGCTACAACTTTATGCAAAAAGGAGAAAATTATGAAAGTAAATGTCCCTGAGGAACATAATTACATACCAGGGAGTGTTTACAAGTGTATTATTACATATTTAGGCAAAACTTCTAGGGTTAGCTCATAACCCAGGTCAGGGGTGTTACACATAAATGCAGATAGATCAAGATAGACAAAGGGGATGGATGAATAGAATGAGGGGGGTGATAGATCTAAAGAAGGGAGGAGGCGATACACCAACAATATTCCGTTAGATCTAGATCTGGCGTCGACGTAGAAGATGGTAGATCTTCTCTTTCTCTAACTTTCATCTTTAGAGATCTAAGATCAATGGACGTGGATGAGGATGACTCTGGAATGTGACAACACTTATTCATCTCTTTATGATCCACCCCCCTTGTGAGTGTGAATTACGGACCTATTTATTGGCACTGCCCACTAACTTAACACTTGTGTAGAGGTCGCTACACATGTCTCGACCGAAACCATTATAACGGTCCTGACCTACTGTCTTGGCCACTTTCTCTACAGGGGTCATCCATTTTTGTCACGGTCACAACCACTATCACAGTCGAGACCTCTGTATCGATGGTGACCACTGATGGAACATTGCAGTCGTGATAGGCAACTGCTCATTTTGCCCAAGTCAAACATTGAATCATTCTTAGTCAAGACACCCAATGAGTCTTTGTGGTCGAGACACTTGTCTGGATGGATCTGTCACGATCGTAATGATGGTGATGTAGTAGAGACCGATGATGAACCTACATGAAGTAAGAAGGAATATTAGCTTGGGTAGTTAAATCCAATTTTTGTACATAGTAATAAAAAATAGATAGAAAAATTCATAAAAGGAATGTCATTATAGATATAAAACAAGTGCAAAATATCCACAAAATATCATGTTATTGGATACCCAAAGGAATATATTATCTTTTCCATGGTAGGATCTTGTCCACACTTTTTGATGAGCTTTATGACATCTACCACAAGTAATCTTATGTCCTTGATCTTTAGCAAGCTCTGGATGCCAGGTTTGAAATGCAAGATGTTGGGATAGAACTATATGCTTTCCTTAAATGATATGAATATAATATAGTGGATAATTAACATATATCATTATAATTAGTTGAGTACCAAAACATTGTCTCAAAATCTATTTCTAGTGGTTATAATCTTTAGGAGATCATGCAAATTTCAACCCTCATTGAAAAGATCCCTCCATCCTGGAAGGATTTTATCATGTCTCTTTCTCATAGTCATGATGGGTTAAATTTGTCCTTCTTACTAAAATCACTTCAATTTGAATACCATCATAGGGAAAAATATGTTAAGGTTCTCTGTCAACCTAGTAGATGATGTCAAACCCAATGAACCAAACACATTCGGTCCCAAGTCTAAGCAATCTTCCAATAAAGGTAAGTGACCTAGTCATCATAAGAATTTTAATTATTTGTGCCAACTCATTTGTTATGCCTGTGGCAATGTTGGTCATCTTGCCAGTTTTTGTAGTAATAATAAGGTCAAACGAAGCAAAATATCTCCTTAAGAACAGAAAAGTGAACATGACCAATGTGGGAGCTAATGACATCTTTTTCTAAAAGGCTAGATACCACCAATTCCCTTGTTTTTAGTGTAAACCTATCTTCTAGTAATAGTTGGTTGATGGACTCTGGAGTAATTTCTCACATCACTACTACAGAAATGGCTTATAACGTCACATTTACACGCGTCAGTTGTATACAAGAAATCAACACCTAAGCCCCACAACATCGGTTGAATACAAAATCTGACATCTATCTATGAAGAGTGACCAAACACGGGTATCACTTTTAATTTAGCATTGGTTCCTTAATAAGCAACCGGAGCCTAAAATCGACTGCCAAATCTAAATTTTCCAGTGGAAAAAAATTACCTCTAAAATTTAACATACGACGTCAGTTATTAACTAACAAACTGACGACTAAAGGTTTTTCTTGAGACAAAAATTGGGCACATTTTTTTCATCAGTTTACTTGCAATAACCGACACCGATGTGTTTTCACACACTGTCCCCACATAAATTTTCACCCTCCTTTGGTGTCAGTTCATCTATGGAAACCAACGATAATGATCATTAATCGAGAACATTTTTTGTCCACATATTTAGATAGATGTCGGTTTTTCCAGTTGGAACTGACGTCTATCATTGAGCATAGGTGTCATTTTTTTGGGGGTAACCGACGCCTGTTGTTTTAAGCATCATTTTTTTCAATAACTGACACCTATTGTTAACTTAACCCGCGCGAGCTAGACTCTTTCCCTTTCTCTATTTCTTATCGATCGATTACTCTCTGCCTGCTTGGTCTCTGGTGATTTCTCTCTGCCGTCGTTCTCTCCTCTGCATTTATGCCTACCCTACCGCCACTGCACTGCCGTTCTCCTCCACTGTTATGCTTGCCCTACCGCCGTTCTCCTCCACCACCATTCTCTCTGAAGCTCGCCTGCTCGCTGCTCGCACCTGCTGGTCGCCACCGCTGCTTGAGGTATCCTCTTCCTCCTCTTCTCCCTACATTAAAGGAACCAGAACCACTTGTAGAGTCCCTCGTCGAGGAGTAGGTGAAGGAAGGAAGGTCAGGGAGTTGGAAGAGTTTATGTAGTCTTTCGTTGTTTCCCACGCCTGGGAGTGTGGTGGTGAGCTGACTTGATGACCTCTCCCATTGAGGGAGTGTCTGAGTGATTGGTGGTTGAGGTAGCTGGTTAGGACCTAGGGGAGAGGCCGGCTGCAGGATGTGGTGGGGAGCATCTTTGCTGCCTTTGTCTCTGTTGTTGTTACTATTTCTTCTTATTGTGATGTTGACGGTGGTAGGGTTTGAGAGGAATGAAGCAGATAGGGAAATAGATGAGACGAGGACAACATGATGCTGATTTCAGATCACCTCCTGCTGAGAATGAAAATCCAAACCTAGAGAGGTGCTGCCAGCGATGAGAATCAAAATCAATGGGGAACTTTGTCCTTGTGATTTACATACTCTAACAAGATCTAGAATGTGTTTGACCCTTGATCTAATATCCAAATTGTGAGTGATGAAATGTAAGTGAGCAAATACATGTATTAAGTCAATCCTTAAACCACATTAGATCGGATATGTATATGAGGGTGCTCAGCGAAATAGTAGGATTTTTTAAAGGGAGTGTTATTTTAGATTAAATGACTACAGAAGACATAATATTAACTCCATCATAATCTCATGTGTAGTGATATTAATCTTTGAGATATGAATTTTTGCTTAGACCTATGTGATATTTTGTTTGATTTAAATAGGATTGGAGGTATATATGTACTCCTCTCTATTATTATAATTGGACATTATTATGACTAATTTTTCCCATAATGAGGCAATTTTTACAATACTTGGTTGTTCTAATTGTTGGACAATTCATATACTCTTAATTGGGAAATATTATTACTTTTCTAAAATTATTCTTATCATGCATGTTGAATCGGGTCGATGACCACACCTGCTACTGTGCCTGAATTATGCCATGTATGTTTGTAAAAAGTGAATCTTGTCGCTCTAATTATGAATTTTTGCATGTTTGAAACTATTGAATTCTTGATTTATTATTTAATAATACTCTAATTATGAGTGATGCAATGTAAGTGAGTAAATACATGTAGTGGTGGTGAAATCTTATGTCTCTGTTCTTTTACTCATTAGCCTAGAAACCCATCCAAGATTTACTCATTAGGAGTAAATCTTGGATAGTCTTTTGGGACCGTTCTTGAACACCTAATCTCACTTAGGATATAAGTGTATAATGTGTATTGGGTTTATAAGAAAATTTCAGTAGCATTTCCCCATTTGTTCTCTAAGTACATATGTACTTGGAGAATAGTGGGCAAATGTTGCCGAAATTTTCTTGAAAACCCAATACACATTATACACTTACTAGTGAGATTAGGTGTTTATGAATGGGATAGGTGGTACACATTTATTATATATAAGAATGACAACACATGTATTTGTTGGCCTAGAAACCCGTCCAAAATTTACTCATTAGGAGTAAATCTTGGATAGTCCCCAGTTTGGGACTATTCTTGAACACCTAATCTCACTTAGGATGTAAGTGTATAATGTTTATTGGATTTTCAAGAAAATTTTGGTAGCATTTCCCCACTGTTCTCTAAGTACATATGTACTTAGAGAACAGTGGGGAAATGCTGCCAAAATTTTCTTGAAAACCCAATACACATTATACACTTGCTAGTGAGATTAGGTGTTCAAGAATCGGATAGGTGGTACAAATTTATTATATATAAGAATGACAACACATGTATTTGTTGGCCTAGAAACCCGTCTAAGATTTACTCATTAGGAGTAAATCTTGGATAGTCCCCGGTTTGGGACTGTTCTTGAACACCTAATCTCACTTAGGATGTTTTAACCATTAATTATATATAAGACCTTAAACCCTAAAGTTTTAACCATAAACTCTAATCGGTTAACCCTAGACCCTAATATTGTTCTAATATATACTTGTTTTCTCTTTGATCATGATCATGGATGTCCATTCCAAATCACTGCACCCCAGAGTTTATTTCTGGTCTTGACCAGTTTATTAGATTTGTCGAGGAACATAGGAAACAACCTGGAGATAGGTTTTACTATCCATGTAGGCACTTCGGTAACAACTTGAAAGTCATCACTGGTGACGAAATCAAAAGTCATATCATGTGCAACGAGATTGTACAAGGCTATATAGAATGACACTGGCATGGAGAGATTTCAAACCTGAAATCAGTGGATGTCGATAGCAGTTCTTGTATGGAAGAAGAAATTGCCTCCATTGACGTAGATGTGAACGAACCAGTTCCAGTAGACATCGTTGATGCGATACTACATAGTTGTGGGGTAGAGCACACCGATCCACCTCCCATGTTTAGAAACATTGTTCATGACGTTGAGATACCATTATACACAGGTTGTAAGTTGACGAAGCTTAGCGTTGTGTTGAGATTGTATAAGCTGAAAGCTAAAAATAGATGGAGCGATAAAAGCTTCACGTCATTGTTGTCTTTGTTGAAAGAAATTCTTCCTGAAGGAAACGAGCTAACAATCTCAACATACCGGTTAAATAAATTGTTGTGCCCAATGGGAATGGAGGCCAAAAAGATACACACATGCCCAAATTATTGTGTATTATTTCAAAAGGACTACATGGATTTGAAAGATTGTCCCAAATGTGGTGCGTTAAGGTATAAATTGATGACTTCAGGGGAGTCCAAAACTGGTTCCCCTACCAAGGTGATGTAGTATCTACCTATAAAACCATGATTTCAAAGCTTGTTTGCCAACTCGATAGATGCGAAGAATTTGAGGTGGCATGCATATGTTAAGAAAAATAATGATGGGATCCTACGACATGCGTTTGATTCCCCACAGTGGAAGAAGATTGATTTATTGTACTCTAAATTCATGAAGAAGTCATGAATCTAAGACTTGGGCTTTGTACAAATGGGATGAATCCGTACGGGACATTGAGTAGCCAACACAACACTTGGCCAGTTATGCTTGTTATATACAATCTTCCTCCCTGGTTGTGTATGAAAAATAAGTACGCTATGCTGTCGTTATTGATATCGCGCCCTAAACAACCTGGAAATGATATCGATGTTTATCTTGAACCTCTGATTGATGACTTGAAGAAACTCTTGGGTGAAGGTGTGATGACCTATGATGCTTCACGAAGAGAGACATTTCATTTACACGCTATGTTGTTTTGCACTGTGAATGACTTTCCAGCATATGGGAATTTGGCTGGATATAGTGTCGAACGATCTAAAGCGTGTCCTATATGTGAAGAGAACACTAATTCAGTATGACTAAAACACGGTGAAAAGACTGTATACCTTGGTCATCGAAGGTTTCTTCCAAAATTCCATTTATATCGTAGGTTGTGGAAAGCATTCAATAGACAGAATGAGGAACATAGTGCACCTAAACCTATACTAGGGGAGGATGTTTATGAAAGAGTAAAAGACATTGCCAATGAATTTGGTAAGAGATCACAATGTACGATGGCCACACGGAGTGACAAATCTTTATTCAAGAAGAAATCAATATTTTGGGATCTTCCTTATTGGAGTTCTTTGGCAGTCAGGCATTGTATCGATGTCATGCACGTTGAGAAAAATGTTTGTGATAGCGTCATCGGTACTCTGTTGAATATAGCATGTAAGACTAAAGATGGGATTAAATCCAAAATGGACCTAAGTGAAATAGGAATAAGGACACAATTAACAGAAGTAGTTAGTAGCGATCGTAGAACATACTTACCTCCCTCTTGTTACACGTTGTCTAGAAAGGAGAAGAAAGCTTGTGATAACCTAGATTTGTTTTGGATTTTCATACCAAACATAGGATCTTAAGACCACGAGTCTCCCATGGATGAATGATACCAAACTGAGGAATTAGTTGTTCAATTAGTGACTCTTTTCACTTAGAAAGTGTAAAAAAATATGCAATTGATGATTAGGACACGAATTGAGTTCAATTATGATGAATATATTTGTATATTAATTGATTTGGGTACCTATGAGTCCAAGGGACCCATTTAACAGTCTCAATGAATTCAAGTGCCAATTTAATGAAATTTGAGGTATGTTAGGATGATAAAAGGTATTTTATTTTGGACTGATTTGATCAAGAGTTGAGGATCAAATGACTTGTAATTAAGGCATATACAATTATTTATGAGTCTTTTTGAGAGCCAAGTCAGATGATGAATAGTTAGAAATTTGGGTTCAAACTTGATAATGTGAGGATTTATGTGATGAAATACACACGGTTCAAATTTCATGGAATTCCAATTAGAAATTTGAGAGATATTGAAGCTTCAATTTTTGATTCAATCATACAAGTATAATTGGAGGATATGTAAAACGAGGATATGATTTCAGCTAATTTCAGGTTTATTACCCTATCACACAGTCATTTTCTTTAGAGGGCTGTGTGGCACCTTGCTAGCGACTGGTAATGTTACATGGTCCTCCATTACCTCCAAAAATGGAGGAACAAAACCAGCTGAGGTGTCCTTTAGATCCGATGAAAGGGGGGAATCAAAGGGGATTTTGTTGGAAACACTATGATCTAGGCATCAATCCGAACCCAGTGATCCTTCAATCACACTTGAGAACCATAGTATTGAGAGATCGTACCCTTCTCCACAACCCCTTCTCCATCGTCTATCACAACTGAAAAGGAAATGAAGAAGAGATGGCCAAGAGGTGGTTCCAAAGGGGAGAGAAGCACTGACCAGGCATGGTGTGAAGTTCACAGCAAGGCTTCTTGTCTTCTGAAAGGTCTTCCCTATAGCCCCTGAATCCAAACTCTCATAGCATGGAGGCAAGGTTGGGCAAGAAGTTCTGGTGCTTTTCACCACGATATGAGCTTTCCAACGAGATCGATAACTATCTTCGGACCTCCTAAAAGCAGCATGGATCGAGTTGGGGCACCAACGACAAAACTCCCCTTCTTCTCCGCCTGTGCTCCATCGCCAACAAGGCCAGGTGTCACGGTGTGTGTCCTTAGGCCCCAGGTCATGAAACCCAACCGTGGATCTCCTCTTCCAAACCCAGGGTTCATGGTCGTCGGAGCCCATATTCATGACACCAGAAGGGGTGACAACCGCACTGTCCGAGCAACCCAGACTGAACGCATGAGAAGGAGAACTGGAAGTGACTCCAGTGGATGAGACGAACCCCTTGGAATTGTTTCTAATATTTGACGGGGTGTGGAAGTTCTGGCACCATCCTCCAGGCCAGCCGCTCATGGCGGCGCGTAGCCGGACAGGGAGCAGATGAATAAGAAAGCGATTTGGGATCCCAAAGAGAGATAAATGAGAGGAGGCGCACCCATGTCTAGGGAGGAGTGCACAACTTGGCAACCTACCTTTGAGCGAGATCAATTGAAGATATTGCCAGCTTTTTCTTTGGGTGAGGAGGTTCCAGCCGCTGTGGTTTCCCTACCACTTCCGTCCCCGCGGCAGTGCATTCATCACTAACAGAGAAAGAGCCTTGACTCTGTGAGGGTGAGACAAATGGACCGGCTCAGGAAGAAGATCCCAATCAGATCGGTTCAAGGAATATAACAGCCAGGTGGCGGCCATCTGGGATGCCAAGAGAGATGATCCAGCGGCCCTGCCTTTTTCCCAGTGAGGTATTTACTCTAAAACTCCATATTACATAATGACCTTGTATAAATTAATATGAAATAGCTCCCTTGGTCAATAAATTCCCAAAAAATACCCCTAGACTCAGAAAAATGTTCTCTTCATTACTGGATCCTTAAATTAGGCTTTTAAACCACAACTACTGATGATATTTTATGTAGATGATAATGCTTCATTTAAGTGGTATAATTAGAAAATGATTGAGATTAAATCTGACAAAAATAAGTTTGACCTCTGATATCATCTATAAATAAATGTGGACTCCTATCCTAATATTATGGAACAATTTTAGGCCTTTTCTCATTATTGCCTAAGTACATGTTTAATCCTCATATTAATTCTAGAAAATAGACCAGTTATCAGAAAAATATGAAAATCGTACCAGACCTTAATAATGACTTTTAGATCAGTATAAAAATATTAGAAACCAGTTAAGATCTGTTTGAACCTAGGTTTGACTAAAACCCTAATTTGGACCTAAAATATCTTAATAATGGTTAACATGGTATTAATGATGCTCAATTATATTTAATCAAGTCATGGACAAAGTTCTAGATGATCATGGATATGTGAGGGATATTTGAACTCAGGTACGTAGATATAATTATATGACTAGATTCGCTGGATGTTAAATATATGTACTTGCTTGCTTGTATTTGAAATACATTGTTGGATGTAGATCTATATGTATTATCATTTCTGCCTTGAACAATAAGAACACTAAAGAAAGAAAATGGAATGTAGTTACTGATGGTTCATTAATCTCCCTATTAGAGAGGAAAGTATTAATGTTGAGTAGTACCTCCCTAATGGTACAAGGTACGTAGGGAGATCCCTAATGGTACAAGGTACGCGGGGATAGGGCCCAATAATTTATGTTTGTGCTAAGTCCACCATAGTAATACATGTCCATTGAAATATAGTTAATAACTTGGGTTTACCTGATTTTCTGCCTTAAATAATGCTTTCATTTTTCTTTCTTCTTTTTCAAGTATTTTAAATATGCCAGCATAGTATAGTATCTTTCAACCACGTACCAACCTTATGTTGATTTGTTGTTTCATGTATGTTTTAGGTTCAGAGATAGCATGGGAGGAAAAAGATGGGAGTGAGTAGTTGTACAAGTTGTACCTATTGTATAAGATCCTGTCAGCATACATGTTCAGACTTGTAGAATTTTCATTCAATATGTAACTGTAAATCGTTTTGTAATAATTCACATTGTATAAATATGCATGTCGAATGTTGAGTATGTTATGCTTGTATGTTCATGTATGCGTATTATGCTTCTGCATCGCTCTCTGATATGATTGGATGATGTTTTCGGATTCTGACATCTCATTCCCAATAGGGTTTGGAGAAATCAAAATCCGGGGATGTTACAGTTGGTATCAGAGCATGGACAATAGCTACACCTAACAATTTCTCATCATGAAACAAAAAGAAAATCTCACCTTTCACCTTAAACCCTATAAACATAGCAAGTTTTTCTACGAGAACTAGGTTTGACTTAGCCTTTAGTTTAGAACCTAGATGTTCGAGAACTAGGTTTAGACAAGTGTCTGAAACCCTTTCCATATAGAGCTCATATGTATTGGGTAGCTACACTAGTCTACGCCTTGTTCTCACCATTTCACTAGGTGACATGACACTAGACTATCTACTGTGTGTGGGACACTCGATTTTGTTGATTTGGTTTTGTTTCCCAATCGACTCGCACCTCGATAGTTTTCTCTGATGCCTTCTTTCTTGGAGAAAAACTATATAATATTTTATTAGATATATGTAAATATAAAAATGTGTCCCTCACACAGGAGAGTAGTGGGTGTTCATGCAATCTAAGTGAAAGGGAGTGACATCGGTCTAGAAGAGAGAATAGATCTAGATTAGATGTCTAGAGCCTCATAAGGTTATGTGATAGACAGACAGACAAAAGAAAGATGAAGGAAATAAGTATATAGAATCTTACCTAAGTTGATCTATGATGGTATAAGTTTCCTTATTAAGATTTGAGTTGTATATGAGCCGTGATGATGAAAGTACATTCCCTTTGCCTACTTAAGATAAGCTAAGTTAAGATAGAGATGAATGTGCATGAGCCTAAAGCTCTTATACAAGGAGGATGTCTAGTGGTAGGATGAGATATGTGGTGAACTTTAGAGAGAGTAAGACCCACAGGGAGAAGGTCATAGGACCTAGCCTCCAATATATGAGATATGTGTTATAAAAGAAAAAAATGTCCTACACTAGATTACTCTTGAGTGTTGAGTTGAGTCCTTATGCTTCAAATCTATATGTGAGAATTGGGTAAAAGAAAAGGAGGGATAGATGACCCATATGATAAAGTCAATCCTTTTGATTGAATTAGGTCTTAGCTTGAGTGACATATGTTTGTGAATCTCATCAATAGCTGCAAGTGAGGTGATATATGAACTCTGGTTCTAAGAGTAAAATGCTTCGTGCATAAGATACTCATAAATGTTGTTCCTTCCACTTTTTTGTCTCTATATATGATGCTAGAAACCTCACTTGTGCTATTTGGATGATTATGTATGAAGGGTCACTTAGATAAGCTTGACCTATTCTATATTCCCTTCCTATATCATACATGAAATATCTAAGTTGAAATCATTGTAAAATTGGCTTAGTATATCCTCCTTCCCCCTATGTCATGCATGAAAGATATAAGTTGAAATCACGAACTAGAAATAAATATATCTTTGGATCATGGGATACATGATCACAACATATAGTTCTTAACTTCAAATCTTTTGACTCTAAGCTTCTAGTTTGGTAATAACTCTTACATAATAGGGTGAAACCCTGATATACAAAGATGAATATTAGTTCCCTCTAATGATGCGATCCTAGTATGATGTCGTGCATAAACAACAATAATGATTTCAAGTATGATAAATTTCAGTAGCTAATGAATTGAAATCTTGATATCACCTTATATAGATGAGAAGATGAAATCTGAAAAATTTGAGTATAATCTTCTCAACATCATATGTATGATAAACCCTATTTCATGTAGGGAGGTAGGGGATGTAAATCTGATATTTAAATAATGTCCTTCTATGATTGAGCTGATTGATGATGCTTTGAATGATATAAGGCAGAGTGTGCACCCCTATTTGCTCAAAAACCTAAGATGACAACTTAGAGTTGATTAAAGACTATAACAACATTGGAACCTACAAGTAGTGACTGTTATGAAGTTGAACTTTTTAATATCACCATGATTGTAAAACTAGTTGAATTTCGAGGATGAAATTCCATATAAGGTGGGGTGAATGTGATAACCCAGATTTTTTTTGGATTTTCATACCAAACATAGTATCTTAAGACCACGAGTCTCCCATGGATGAATGATACCAAACTGAGGAATTAGTTGTTCAATTAGTGACTCTTTTCACTTAGAAAGTGTAAACAAATATGCAATTGATGATTAGGACACGAATTGAGTTCAATTATGATGAATATATTTGTATATTAATTGATTTGGGTACCTATGAGTCCAAGGGACCCATTTAACAGTCTCAATGAATTCAAGTGCCAAGTTAATGAAATTTGAGGTATGTTAGGATGATAAAAGCTATTTTATTTTGGACTTATTTGATCAAGAGTTGAGGATCAAATGACTTGTAATTAAGGTCAATACAATTATTTATGAGTCTTTTTGAGAGTCAAGTCAGATGATGTATAGTTAGAAATTTGGGTTCAAACTTGATAATGCGAGGATTTATGTGATGAAATACCCATGGTTCAAATTTCATGGAATTCCAATTAGAAATTTGAGAGATATTGAAGCTTCAATTTTTGATTCAATGATACAAGTATAATTGGAGGATATGTAAAATGAGGATATGATTTCAGATAGTTTCGGGTTTATTACCCGATCACACGGTCATTTTCTTTGGAGGGCTGCGTGGCACCTTGCTAGCGACTGGTAATGTTATCTGGTCGTCCATTACCTCCAAAAATGGAGGAACAAAACCAGCTGAGGTGTCCTTTAGATTCGATGAAAGGGGGGAATCAAAGGGGATTTTGTTGGAAACACTATGATCTAGGCATCAATCCGAACCCTGTGATCCTTCAATCACACTTGAGAACCATAGTATTAAGAGACCGCACCCTTCTCCACAACCCCTTCTCCGTCGTCTATCACAACTGAAAAGGAAATGAAGAAGAGATGGCCAAGAGGAGGTTCCAAAGGGGAGAGAAGCACCGACCAGGCATGGTGTGAAGTTCACAGCAAGGCTTGTTGTCTTCTAAAAGGTCTTCCCTATAGCCCATGAATCCAAACTCGCAGAGCATGGAGGCAAGGTTGGGCAAGAACTTCTTGTGCTTTTCACCACGATATGAGCTTTCCAACGAGATCGATAACTGTCTTCGAACCTCCTCAAAGCAACATGGATCGAGTTGGGGCACCAACGACAAAACTCCCCTTCTTCTCCGCCTGTGCTCCATCGCCAACCAGGCCAGGTGTCACAGTGTGTGTCCTTAGGCCCCAGGTCATGAAACCCAACTGTGGATCTCCTTTTCCAAACCAAGGTTGATGCTCGTCGGAGCCCATATTCATGACACCGGAAGGGGTGACAGCCGCTCTGTCCGAGCAACCCTGACTGAACGCAGGAGAAGGAGAACTGGAAGTGACTCCAATGTACGAGATGAACCCCTTGGAATTTTTTCTAATATTTGATAGGGTGTGGAAGTTCTTGCACCATCCTCCAGGCCAGCCGTTCATGGCGGTGCATAGACGGACGGGAAGCATACGAATAAGAAAGCGATCTGGGATCCCAAAGAGAGAGAAATGAGAGGAGGCGCACCCATGTCTAGGGACGAGTCCACAACCTGGCAACCTACCTTTGAGCAAGATCAATTGAAGATATTGCCAACTTTTTCTTTGGGTGAGGAGGTTCCAGCCGCCGTGGTTTCCCTACCACTTCCGTCCCCGCGGCAGTGCATTCATCGCTAACAGAGAAAGAGCCCCGACTGTGCGAGGGCGAGACAAATGGACCGGCTCAGGAAGAAGATCCCAATCATATCATTTCAAGGAATATAACAGCCAGGCGGCGGCCATCTGGGATGCCTAGAGAGATGATCCAACGGCCCAACCTTTTTCCCAGTGAGGTATTTACTCTAAAACTCCATATTACATAATGACCTTGTATAAATTAATATGAAATAGATCCCTTGGTCAATAAATTCCCCAAAAATACCCCTAGACTTAGAAAAATTTTCTCTACATTACTGGATCCTTAAATTAGGCTTTTAAAGCACAACTACTGATGATATTTTACATAGATGATAATGCTTCATTTAAGTGGTATAATTAGAAAATGATTGAGATTAAATCTAACAAAAATAAGTTTGACCTCTGATATCATCTATAAATAAATGTGGACTCCTATCCTAATATTATGGAACAATTTTAGGCCTTTTCTCATTATTGCCTAAGTACATGTTCAATCCTCATATTAATTCTAGAAAATAGACCAGTTATCAAAAAAATATAAAAATCGTACCAGACCTTAATAATGACTTTTAGATCAGTATAAAAATATTAGAAACCAGTTAAGGTATTTTTGAACATAGGTTTGACTAAAATCCTAATTTGGACCTAAAATATCATTAATAATGGTGAACATGGTATTAATGATGCTCAATTATATTTAGTCAGGTCATGGACAAAGTTCTAGATGATCATGGATATGTGAGGAATATCTAAACTCAGGTATGTGGATATAATTATATGACTAGATTTGTTGGATGTTAAATATATGTACTTGCTTGCTTGTATTTGAAATACATTGTTGGATGTAGATCTATATGTATTGTCATTTCTGCCTTGAACAATAAGAACACTAAAGAAAGAAAATGGAATGTAGTTACTGATGGTTCTTTAATCTCCCTATTAGAGAGGGAAAGTATTAATGTTGACTAGCACCTCCCTAATGGTACAAGGTACGCAGGGAGATCCCTAATGGTACAAGGTACGCGGGGATAGGGCCCAATAATTTATGTTTGTGCTAAGTCCACCATAGTAATACATGTCCATTGAAATATAGTTAATAACTTGGGTTTACCTGATTTTCTGCCTTAAATAATGCTTTCATTTTTCTTTCTTCTTTTTCAAGTATTTTAAATATGCCAGCATAGTATAATATCTTTCATCCACGTATCAACTTTATGTTGATTTGTTGTTTCACGTATGTTTTAGGTTCAGAGATAGCCTGGGAGGAAAAAGATGGGAGTGAGTAGTTGTACAGGTTGTACCTATTGTCTAAGATCCTGTTAGCATACATGTTCAGACTTGTAGAATTTTCATTCAATATGTAACTGTAAATCTTTTTGTAATAATTCACATTGTATAAATATGCATGTGGAATGTTGAGTATGTTATGGTTGTATGTTCATGTATGTGTATTATGCTTCCGCATCGCTCTCTGATATGATTGGATGATGTTTTCGGATTCTGACATCTCATTCCCAATAGGGTTTGGAGAAATCAAAATCTGGGGACGTTACAAAGCTTCTTGTGAATGCTTGGTAAATGTTAAGGTGCCACAGGGTTACTCTTCCAACATTCATAGATTGGTATCAATGAAAGATCTGAAGTTGATAGGTCTTAAATCTCATGATTGTCATACTCTAATGCAACAAATATTTCCCGTGGCAATTCGATCTATATTGCTGAAGCATGTAAGGTTTGCAATCACCAGACTTTGTTTCTTTTTCAACAGTCTGTGCAACAAAGTTATTGACCCTGATACTCTTGATAAATTGCAAAGAGAAGTGGTTGTTACCCTATGTCTGCTTGAGATGTATTTTCCTCTTTTGTTCTTTGATATCATGGTACATCTTGTTGTCCACTTGACTAGGGAAGTGGAAATGTTGGGACCAGTCTTCTTGCATTGGATGTATCCATTTGAACGATACATGAGCATTTTTCAAGGTGATGTTCGAAACAGTTATCGGCCTGAAGGGAGTATTATTGAGGGTTATGTGGTGAGAGAGGTTATGGATTTTTGCAATGAATTTCTAAGTGCTAATGATGCTCATGTTAATGACAAGAATATTGAATAGCATTTTGGCAAAGGAATTTTGGGATCACGGATGAAAATAATCAGCCATGAGCAGTTGGAACAAGGTCACTTGTATATTTTACACAACATTGACGAAGTGAGCATTTATATCGAGGAACATACCAATTTCATCAAGAGGCAATATGAGACGTCCCCAAATTTTCTAACACTTAATCTGATGTGTGACGTTCAAATTGAAACCTCACCTCAGTGAGAATCACAATTTAAACACCACACACTAGGCTAAGAAGAAGAAAATCAAGGGAGTCAGAAGGAAACAATCAGTAGCACATGCATATGAACAATAATAAAACCATACACACATGTTCACCATTCAACACATAATTACAAAATGAATTGTTACATCATTTGATATTACATATTGAACAACAAACTTATACATATATATGTACTACCACTAAACTACAGGATCTTAAGACAACAGGTCCACCTGTACATTAGCTCACTACACAAATCTCAAGTATCCTGATTCTTCAAGAGCGTAACCACAACCTAAACAAAATATTACATGTGGTACACGTCAGCACAATATTCAAGAATATTGTACTAAGTACACCTACGTGTCATTTAATTTACCTCTTTTCATACTTGGCAATAAGGATAAAAGTAAACTTGGTAGTAATAAGCAATTACAACAATATATCAATACTACGCAAGAGTTTATTAACAAACGTGAAAATGTATCTTTTATGCATATTTTCCATCATACATCTCGTGCATCTGCCACCAAGGCTTTGACATCTTCAAGCCTTATGATCTACTCCCAAGGAGTTTGTGATCATTATATAAACATCATATGATCTACCACCAAGTGGTTTGTGATCATTATGCATGCGCTCTACCACTGAGTGGTTTATGAGATATCTTATGATGGAACAACTATATTATGTTTGCATGTGTTTAAGGTATAATATAGCAATTCAGATAAAGCATCAAAACCATACATATAGTAATTTATTCAAGCATCATACATGTTACATTCATTTCATTCAATATATTATGCCAAGTCCTTACTACCATATAACACAAGCATAATGTATAATAAGCCAAGCAAGAGGTAATGACATACCTTGATCAAGACAATCCTAATCATCATATATCCCTCATATCATCTACATCCTAGTCAACCTTGACTAAGACAAGATCATATACTGTCATCAGATTCTCATCATCTTACATCTCATCTTACCCCTAATCGTGATCATTAGAGTTTCTCTTAGTATATTTTCATTATTACCTACATTCTTGTCTTAGAATTATCCTACTGATATTATTTTCCAGATTATGGTTCGTTATCTAAACATTAGGTTTCATATTCTATTTGTGCACATATTAACCCTAGTTTACATCATTAACCTAATTTAGGATTTCATAACATGTATTAAGGGTCATCTTCATATTAAATGGATTTTGTGTATAAAACTAATCTCATATTTACATATTATCTTCCAGTTGCTGATATGAGGGTGTTTTGTGAATTTCATCATTAATTGAGCACATGTGTATTAATTGCATTTTATTTAGGGTTATTATCCCTAGATAGACATTCTAAGAAAATTAAAAGATTCCATGCATAAACATCATAATAACTGATCTTATAAGGATTTCAGATATCAAAAAGGATTTACTGACATTCTATCATAATTTTAAGCCATCGTTTGATATTTATTATACATGAACTAAGCGTTTTACAACTTACATGATGTCAATATTATTAGTGCATTAAAAACCTAATATTATGCTTCCATATTGTTCTAGTGTTGATTCTGAGAATTTTGGTACCTTGTTTGTAATTTTCTGATGAACATGATAATTACTATGATATTTTCAAAATCATGTAATTTGCTTTATATGGCTAATTAGGGTTGATAACCCACTAGATTAAGTTTTAGAAAATCCAGGACGTCACACAATATCCTCGAGCCATTTCAATGTGGCTTGCTAGAGAGCATAACAAGACATTTATTAAATGGTTTGAAGATAAAGTCTTACATCAACTATCTCAAACACCAGATAATTTACTGAAACTATCAAATTCCTCGCCTTTAAACCAAAATTGAATGTTATGTCTTATGAACGGTTTGCCATAAATGGATTCTCGTATTACACAAAGCGTCAAGATGATAAGAGTGTCATCCAAAACATTGGGGTCACCCTTCAAGCATCTTCATTGTTTTTTACAAGTACAAAGGATAAGAGTCCACGTGAAGCTGAAATGTCATATTACATTGTCATTGAAGACATATGAGAGTTTGACTATGTAGATTTTAGAATTCCTCTCTTTAAATGTAATTGGGTTGATAACACCAAAGTAGTTATAGTGGATGAATTGTGTTTCACATTAGTGAACTTTGAAAAGATTGGTGAGAAGGGTGAACCATTCATATTGGCATCACAGGCGAAATAAGTATTTTATATCGATGATCCTACAAATGATAAATTCTGAGTTGTTCTTCATGGTAAAATATAGTTCATTGAAAATCCTATAGATGAAGAGCAGTACTATGATAAGTATGATGACTCCAGTCCATTCTCAGTTGGTTTTCCAACACCACCAAATATTGAAGCTAATGATGACTTGTATGTGCGCGGAGATCACAATATAAGAGGCATGCATGTTTATTTTTTTATATGTTTTATTTTTCTGAATGTGAACTTAACAATGTGAATGTGAACTTTACAATGTGAAATACTTTACAATGTGAATGTGAAATTTACAATGTGAACTATACAAACCTGAATGTGAACTTTCAAATGGCTGAGCATTCATATGATGACCGTGCTGATGCTTACTGTGAGGGTGAGAACATCAATGCGTCGCCTCACAATGTAAGTTTTAAAAATATATCCCACCTCACATTTATAGTTATATCATGTAAGTGTGTTGTTTTTGTCAAATTTTAGGTTGGTGATGTACCCCCTGAAGAAATTGGGGCACTTGATGAGCAGCAAAAAAAAATTGAGAAAGTGAGGGGCATCACAATGATGAACAAGTTACTAAAACAAAGGGGAAATGGACCCAAACTGGCTGTAGATTTCAATCATGCAGGAAATCCAGTTGGAGTGAACCACAACTCATTTATTTCATATCTTGGGGTTCTTACTCGCAGCCATTGTAGTCGTATTTTTGAATCCTGGCATAGAGTTCCTAAGGGGAAGAAAGACTTAATCTAGAAGGAACTATGCGTGAGTTATCATTATTTGCAATTCTATATTTGTAGATTACTAGTTTTTAGGCTACTAGTTAATAGCAATTCTATTTTGTAGAGTATATTTGATCTGGATGAAAAGTTGCATCATAAATACATGATGCAACACTGTGGGAGGGTCCAAAGGAACTATAGGACAAATCTCACCCGAGATTACATACGTGATGCTGAGAAGTGGTTCTTGATTGATTTCCAATTCTAGACATTGATCACTTTTTGACTAACTCTACACTAATAATTTTTGTTTATATTCTCTTTAAAAAGTAAATTTAGGAAGAAGGCAGACCCTGAGAAATGGAACTACCTAGACCCCAAAGATAGGGAGGAGTTTGTTACCCAAAGAAAAATGGATGAATTCATGGTATTAAGCACCACTCCCAATTTAATTAATATATGTTCTTATGTATTCACCTATTCAAGATTAACCTTTAGTGTTACTAACCAAATCAATGTGCTTAATAACAAGGCTATCAGTGATGCCCAAAGAGAAAGGCATGCACTAAATGTGCATGACCACACAATGGGTCCAAGAGGCTATGCAGGCGTTCGCTAAAAGCTACAGGTTGAGTATACTGCTCAGTCTACTGCTCAGTCTACTGCTCAGTCTATTGCTACTTAAGAGCCCTCTACTATTGGTCCCGCACCTCTGCCTCGCCAAGCTATGTGGATAGCTAGGAGGCAAAACAAGAAGGGAGATATAACGAAGCCCGCAACTTCTGAGGTGGCTACAAAAATCGTAAAATTCAACTCTTATAGCAATCATTCGATATTGATTATTGTTATGTTTACTTACCAATTTTTGTTGATGGCGATTAGTGGAAGCTGCACGAGCAGACGAAGGAAGGCATGTTCATCCCTGAGGGCATAAGGGATGACTTGATAGTTTCTCTGGGTAACCCAGAGCATCTTGGACGTGTTAGGGGTGCATGCATTGGTGTGGGTATCAAAGCGTTCTTTGGGCCATCCCAGTGCAAACCTGTCCCAAAAGCAGGACTTTAACAAGAGTAGGTAACCTATTCTTTTTTTAGAATGTTATTGCAAAAGGGAACTTAATAATCAATAGCTAGCATGTATTTTATCCATGTATAGGTAGATGAATTAATTGAGAGGAAAGTCCAAGAAGCAATGGTGAAGTGGAAAATATATCAGACGACCACTCAGACGGTACCTGTGACATGCCGCGCTTCTATTACTCCTACTGTAGAGGTTGAGAGTAATCATGTAGACCCACCACCTAGCACATCCTCTGTAAATATTTTTATGACATAGTAGCAAGTCTTTGCAGAGGTTGGGAGTTTTTGTATATATGCATATAACATTCTTTACGTAAATTTGTAGGGGTTGAAGCCATGCCATCTAAAAAGTTAAGAATATTTTATTGTAGAGGCATCGGCTTACCCACCCCTTCCAGGGGAAATGTTTCATGGGACTCCAGTACCAGATGGTGCGATTCGTGTGAGGCTGATAAGTGTAGTCCCCAAATGGAGGGATCTTACATTGCTATATGCCCGCCCAGATTCTGAAACGCTTGCTGAGGCAGAATGCAGAGTGATATTATGGCCCAAAGTAGATGTCGTCTATACTAATATTGTATGCTAAATTTACATTACGTTAATTTGTTAGTGTTTACATAAATATGAGTCAATTGATATGAAATTATATATACAGGTTAAAAGGAAGACACCCGCTACATCTGAACCTCCACCTCCACCTCCTGAAGTACCAAGTTGGCTTTTAAAAGACCTACATGCCTCGTTAGGTCCTAATTGTAGGGGTATGCAATATTGGATAGGCGAACATGATCCAAATTGCCCTATAAATGTTACTATTCAGAAGGAAGCTGCAGGTCATTCATATGATAACAATCTATTTATAAAAGTTTTGCATACGTATTAATGCATAGGTAATACAAGTTTTGCATACGTATTAATGCAAGTCAATCATACGATAACAAGATATTTATACAAGATATTTTGGATTTGTTTCGTTATGATTGGCTGAACACATCTATGATAGAGTTGCGGATATAGTGAGATCTTGTTTATACATCCATATACCTTGTTTTATATATGGTGATCTAGTTTCTTATATATTAATGCATACGTAATACATGTTTTGCAGCCACTTACACACGATATGTACAGATTTTGCATTTTCCCATGTGGGATTTTTGGTTCCATCTTTGATTAGTCTTGTAGTTAAACACCCTAGGTCAGTTACTTCATATTGCTGTGATGTTTTTAAATATTTTGGTAAAAACAAGAAGACGGTGATAATAGCTCCATTCAATGTTGGGTAAGTTTACTTTGCTTATAATTTGGACTTAATAAAATTACATTTTTATTGTGACTTTTGAGTTATTAATTTATAACTTTCTTACCTCTAGTGGTAAGAATTGGGAGTTACTAGTTATTATCCCCGAGATGTTCACTATTTATTATATAGATCCTATGGGGAAGGAATTGAATATATATGGACACGCAATGAAAAGTTCATTATTCCTGCGAGAAATATTTTATATTTTTATATCTGTTAACATATGTTATTACATTACTATTTAATTATGCAATTTAATGTGTTACATTAACATGTAGGGCTTTACAAGAGTATGCCAAAGCTGGAGGAAAGATCCCCAAGAAAAAGAACTAGACACTAACTTGGTAGAATGTGAAAGAAATTTCCCGACTCCAATGTATATTTTATTTATGTGAACTGTGCTTATTTGTATTTTTGAATATTTTATATGTTTCAATTTATAGTGTGCTACACAAGATAGTGGCTGAGCATAATTATCGAGCATGCCGTAATGGAAATCGATACCATACATCAGGTATTATATGTAATCTCATTAGATAATATGAAATATATCAATCTTATTATATATAATTAATTATATATACATAATTCTATTTGCAGGTGTTTAAAAATGATTTCACTACAGGTGAAAAGTTATTAGATGTACATTCTCCCTATATAATGAATGAGTTAAATGATGTAAGAGACCAATGGGCAGAAGCCCTACAAGTAGTGGGAATTTTTAAATATAATTGGTATAATGACGATGATGAATAAAGAATGATATTTCTACATTTTTTTTCTCATAATTATTTTTGTTTGAATGTAAATGACTTTTTACGAATTGTCATATGTGTGAATGTGAAGATGATCAATACATGAATGTTTTTACATGTGTCTGAATGTGAAAAGAGATGAAATGAATGGAACTGTAGGTTGCTAAATGTGTGTGAAATTAGAGGAAATTTGAGTTGGAACTACATGTTTCTACATGTGTGTGATAAAAAATAATATGAATTAAATGTGCTTATACATGTGTGTGAATCACATGATAAATATATAATATTGTCCATCTTGTTAATTTTGTAGGTTTGTGGCCTGTTGTTGGCTAATATCAATGGATGTTGTAAACCTGCAGTTCAGAACTGAACTATAAGTTCTGCATCCTGCTGACCAGCCATACAGTAGGCCTGCAAACTGATAAGAAAAAAAATCAGAACATAGGCATCGGTTATTTGTATAAAAAAGACAACAAAACACATAGGAGTCGATTGTTAGTATAAAACTGACGTCTTTATCCCCTTCTGGCATCGGTTATCCGTAAAATTGATGCCTATTGTGGCCAGGTACTACGACTGTATTGGGTAGCACGGTCGTGGTGGCAGGGGATATGGCATCAGTTATTGGTATATAAACTGACGCCGATGATGCCCTTGCTGGCGCCTTTTTGGTGGTGGGAAGGGGTATGGCATTAGTTGTTAATTAATAACTGACATCTTTAATAGGTTATAGTGTTAGTTTTCTTTAAGAACCGACACCTATAGTCCCCTTACTGACACATTTTTAGTAGTGGGAATGTTTATGGTGTCGATTGCGGGACTGACGCTGAAGGTGTTGATTTTTAGCGGCTCCCACTTGGGTGTCGCTTGGATACCGACGCCTTAGGCCTTAAATAATTGACGCCAAAGGTTAATTCTACAGTAGTGCATCTACTATAATCTTGAAGTTATTCTACCTATCAGGAAGAGAGCAGTTGCGTGATCTCATGATGACATGTCTGTGAAGCGTATTATAGGCTATGGATGTGTATATATGAAGCTCACATTTGAAAAATTTCTCAGAATACTACATGTTCCTATTTTTAAGAAAAATCTACTCATGAAGTCTTAATCATGTCATATGGTTATAGTATTTTGTGTCAAGGGAACAAAGGTGTACTTTCTAGATTTGGTTCTTACATAGGTGTTGGGCACGCCTATGTGATTTTTATTGAGATCAATGTCTCTTATTGTAATGATACTCATCATATTAATGATACTTGCCTAAATACCCTTTCTACTTTCATTTCTTGTGATATTGGCATGCTCATTTAGGACATGCGAACAAGAAAACAATGAAATGTTTAGATCACATGGACTTGATTTTCAAGACACCAATATCCAATGATGTTAGATGCTAAATTTTTGTTCAAGATAAATTACCTAAGAAGCCTTTTCAATCAGTAGAATGGAACACATCTTTGATAAATGTTGTCCATACTTACATGTGTGATCTAAGTAGTATTCTTACTCGTGATGGAAGCACTACTTTGGGACATTTATTGATGACTTTTCCAAATAGTATTGCATTTACTTGTTGAAATCTAAAGAGAAACAAATGGAAATACCTAGAATTTCTAAGAACATGGAGAAAGCCAAATGCAGAAGAACGTTAAGAGGAATATATTAGATAGAGGAGGTGAATATACTTCAAATAAACTTAAATAGTTCTATGAAGATCATGGCCTCATTCATGAAAACACTATGCAATACAATCTACAATCTAAAGTGTAGATAAAAGAAAAAAATAGAACATTGATCGATATGGCTAATTTAATGTTGTCTTAATCCGGTCTACATCAAAGAATATTGGGGAAGTCTCTTTTAACCACTAAATATGTGTAAAACTATATTCTTTTCAAGGACATTAGATAAGACACCTTCTGAGGTTTGGTTTAAAATGAAACATGTTTTAAAGTATCTTAATGTTCAAGTGCTTGGCCAAAGTTAAAATTCCTAAAAACAAGAAGTGAAAGCTTGGTACCAAAACCATTGATGATGTTTTCATAGGTTATGTTGAAAACAGCAATGCAAACAATTTTTCAGTGATAAAGTTAGACATTTCTAACACTAGAACGAAATCCATAATAGAAATTAGACATGTAGATGTTGTTTACTATAAAAATATTTATATATCCTTTCAAGTATAGTGTTCCAAAACAAGTTGATGAAGGTGCTTTAAATGTTGAATCTTTGAAACCTTTAGGAACAAATAAAGATTCAATTGATATCATTCACATACCCATACCTGAACTTTAACCTTTGAATCTGGAAGTGGTTGTGCTTCCAAGTGAGTTTGGTCGGGGTAAAAGGGCTAATGTAACAAAGTGCTTTTTTTTACTTCTACACATTCATTGTAGAAGAAGACCCTAATACCTATGAAAGTGATATGAAATCCATAGATGTCAGTTTTTGGAAGGAAGTTGTTGGTTGCAAAATAGAAGACACCCTGAACTATCATACTTGGATTGTAACTAATCTTTCCTCTGAGTTGCAAAACTATTGGATGCTAATGGGTCTGCATAAAAGAAGTTAAAGGAAGATTGTATCATAGATAACTTTAAGGCCAGGTTGGTAGACAAAGGTTACAAACAACAAGGAGTCAATTACTTAAACACATATGCTCATGTAACTAAGATCACCTCTATATGTGTCCTTATTGACTTGTCCACAATCCAAAATCATGAAAACTATGAAATGGATGTAAAAATTGTCTTCCTCAATGGAGAACTTGACGAAGAGTTATAGGGATCAACCTGAGGGCTTTGTATTCCAGGAACAAGAATACAAAGTTAGTAGACTTGTAAAATCCTTGTATGGTTGGGGTGGAATAGCTCGGGTGGTGCGGCTCGCAATCTTCCTGCGAGGGGGGACGGGTTCGACTCCCAGCGTTCCATCGAAATGATTTAGCCCACGCGTCAGCCGGCCAACGATGCGACTGAATTGGGGCCCCGGTATGGGTGGCAGGGGTCCCTGAGAGTTTACACTGCCTGCGGTGATCACTAAGTGGCGCTCGTGTGGGGGTGGTTCTCTCGCAAAAAAAAAGATATAATAAATTTTGATCCAATATTGTTGTTATTGTTGAAACTAGATATTTTCTTTCCAAAAAGTTATATATCAATGATTTGGGAATTGATGATGTTAGACTTGATATTAAATTGAGAACATCTATTCTCACTGTGTAGAAAAAGTTTAAATACATTTGATATCTATTCTTGTGTGTTTGTTAGTACTCCTTATGATCCCTCTTTACAACTTAGGTCACATAAAGGTAATGATGTAGATCAAAGTCGATTTCACATGTTATAGGAAGCTTAATGTGCATAGGCAACTATTCTAGACAAACACTGCTTATGTTTTAAGTAGGCTAAGTAGGCACTAACTTTCCTAATCTTGATCACTGGAAGGCTTTGATTAGAGTTCTTATGTATCTTAACTGCACCATGAGTTATGTTCTTCACTACACTAGTTACCCAATCATGTTAGCATGCTATAGGAATGCAAATCGGATTGTTGACTCTGTCAAAACCAAGTCAACTAGTGGTTATGTATTTTTCCTAGGAAATGTTGAAGTTTCTTAGAAATCATCCATGAACACTAATAAAGATAGATCCACTATGGAGGTTGAGTTTAAGCTCTTAGATTCAGTGTGTTGTCAGGTTGATTTGCTCAAAAACCTATATCTCAATTAAAATGTAGTTTCAAAGTTGTTTCCTTTTCTCTAAACTCATTTTGACAGTAGGTCGGCCAGTGATAAAGCCAAACAATCTAAGTGTATCTCAAGTAAGATCTTTATGAGATTGATATGTGAAGATGTGAGAGACTTCATTACCCATGATGGTATGTCACTACATTTTGTTAATTCCATAGATAATATTATTGATCCTCTCAGAAAAGATCTATTTAGAAAGCTAATACTTAGTGCTTCAAGGTGGATGGGTCTTCTTCCCATGAGTTGAACTCCAAAATAGTGACCCTATTGTTCTAAAATTGGAGATCCCATGAGTAATGGTTCAAAGGGACAAATATGTTATGCATGTGTTTGATGGAAGATTTTTTTTGTAATTTCACTTCAGTCTGTTTTTTATGGTGTTTATGCTTCGATGTTGTATAAGTAGAGGAAAAGCTTTTCTCTGAATGGGGTTAAGGCCATACTTTTAATTGTGTCTAGTAATAGAAGTCACCTTGTTAGATCCCTACTATGTGAATGTAACCCTAGGCTAGGTTTTACATGAGTTGGGAATACTCGCTAAAGTGCTCTTGAATTAGATTCATGCTAATGTTGTAATACACACACTGATATGAACATCTCTTTGTGTCCTCACCATGTTTGGATGGTTTATTGGAATATGAATCAAAGAGTCCAACTCAAGACATAGTTCACCATGTATCTTAGATGCAAATGTACCATTTCTAGGCAAGGTTCAAATCCAAAAAATACATATGTTGAAAGACATAGTTTTAGTCACGTTTCTTTACTTTTTGTCTTTAAGATTTTTTTCAAGGTTAACAATATGAAAGGGGGGAATGTTGTATTCAACCACATATTGGCTATATTTTACATCCTCACAGCTATTTTTGGTCCCACATTGCTTACATCTAAAGGGAGAGGGACTAACTTATGTGGTAATAGATATCAAAGGCTTGTGGTCATTTCTTAGTGCTTTTGAATTTATGGATGATTAGGCTTGTACATGCTTTGGGATTTGACAAATAAAAAAAACACATAGATGCATTCTTTCTTGCCTTGCCCCACTTCTCCCTACCTAGTTCAATAATGTTTAGTTTAGTTAGATGTGTTATGTGGGGGAGATTTGATATTTTTATATTCAACAAAATAAATATTTTCTTTTGTTTAAATTGTATTTTAATGATGTCCTTTGAATTCTAAAGATGCATAATTTTTTTCCCCTTAGTTTCCTTGGAAATATAATTCGTCATTGCCAATAGCCCACTACAACACCTTGTTTTAGCTCATCATCTTCCTTCTTCTCCACCCACTGGTACCCACTATTGCACATCAAAATGGGATTAATGTGACATGATTTTTATAGCGATTCATGAGGGCCAGAAAACTGTTTAAAACTAACATCTTCCTATCATTGGGAGGTAGTAGCATGAGCTAGGGGTTACTGAATCTTAGAGGTAAGTCACTGCACAAGCTCGTGCATAGGCGTGGTGTATTTTATCTTCACAACAGTGATGTTTGTGATGTGTCTGCGCCCATATATTCTTCTAAACTCAATAAGTTGTTCTTTATTTTTTATCAAATTATATATTGCCTTAATCTAGTAAAAGATTGCTAAATACTAACTTGAAGTAAGAAATGTATTTAAAAATAAGGTACTCGAATGACAATTTTTCCAAATCAAACATTGTAACAACATGGAATTTATGTTAGGGTTTAGGTATGATATGTTGTGAGGGTTGGGTCCTCATTTGTTGTTAGGATCGTGTCTCATATGTTATTAGGCCTAGGGTCTTGTATCATGTTAGGGTTATACCCATTACACATATGTTGAATTAGGTACACACAACCCCTTTAATGGGTGCCATCAAGACTCACCCCTCCCTATCTCTTATGAATAGAGGGTGTAATATTTTATGTTAAAAATGGATGGTTATGGTTATTAGAACACATGATTTTAGCTTGGGTTTCCCTTTTTTAAATATTATGCAAATTGAGTGCAAGACAGTAGTGTCCAACAGAACAGGTGCATGTAGAACTGTGTTACCAAAAGATGTTGTTGTAAACATGTGTGTGGAAGTTATGTGTAATTGTGTTATAAATGTGCTTTTAGTATGTATAAAGATGAATTACCATTTAAAAGCTACTTAAGCAAGGTTCTTCCTCACAAAACAAAATATGAATGAGTGATATTTACTGAACAAAATAGTCCTCATTTTTCTTATTGTATCCCTGTGCACTTTTGCACTTATTCTCATTTATGTGGTTGTACCGACAACAAAACTAGTGTACTTGTGCAAGGAGTGTATGTTATAGAAAGACATCACTATGTTAGTTTCATTTATTTTTCTAGTCTCTAATGTTATTCTATTATTATTCATTTGATAATGTAACTGTGAAAGAGTATTCTGCATTTTCTTCTCCTATTAGATTTCTTCACTACAATACCAACATATAAAATATCTTATTGTAAAATCCAATAGTTTGGTATCAAAGTCTTATGTGTCCGCTATTTGGTGGCAATTCGACATGATTCTGTAGCATATATCAAATATGGATTAGACTTTTGTGTAGAATTTTGGAAGAATGTAATGCAGTGTGAATCAGGATAGTGTGCAAGTTTTTATCATAACTTTCAAGATGTCAAACAAAAATTTGAATTTACAATAGACGTTGATTACTCTTTTTTTAATGACAACTATGAGTTTTGGAGTATCAATAAATATATTTTTCATCTCTCCAGATCTTTAAGATCCCATGGAGAATGAAATATTAGTTGAAAAAATTCAAAGGAGAAAAACGGCACAACAAAGGAGATTTGCATAAAACACGTATAGGTGCGGGTATTTGTAGATGCGAAAAGCACAATAGAAGCAACAAAAAAAATTGAAATCCACATTCTCATGAATAGATCTCATCAATGATAATATACTTGGAAGGAAGGTTTTGATATATACATTGTCACAAAGTGTATCTAGTGACCTTGATCACAAAGGATATAAGATATAAAATGTTGATGATGTCATCAGAGCATAGTCACACAATTGTTTTTGTCTATATATCATCCATGTGGATGAGGGGAACTCCTCATTGTGCTCCAAGAACTAACAAGGAAGGAGTAGTCTTTCAGTTGGAAACATGTAATGTTGTACAACTTACACTTCCCTGTCTCCTTTGGATAATGAAGGATAGGGTTCATGTGTTAAAAGGTGTATCTAAAATCTTGTCCATCATGCTGCATAATGTAGGAGAGGAGGAGAAATAGGAATTCTAATAAAAAATGGATCCCTTTTAGCAAGCCCACTTATGGATAGTTGGTTGATTGACCATATTAGCATTCTTAGGCGATTGACCGAATTGTGTTACTTTTTAGCACCCTATCTAGGATTTCTAGTAGAATGATTGGCCATTCCGGTTAGGAGACTAGGTTGGTTTAGGACTTACTGCATCTAATTGGTGACCCACTAGTCCCACCCACTTGGGAGGTTAGACTATCCAGTCGACTGATTGGTTGTTCATGTCAAGTAAGTCAAATAGCTAGTTGACCAATTGGGTGGATCTTGGCCTGGTCATTCAAGCGGACATTCTTGACAATGTACTTGTCTATTTAGTTGAGTGAATGGAATTTCCAATCATTTCTTGATAATCTTACTGATTATCTAAATTGTTTAGTAATCAATTAATCATATGTCCATTATTATACACATCTTCCATATGCATCCTATTGTGTGATGTTATGGTCTTCAAATAATGTTCGTAGTGACATATATAATCATATTATGATTTCATAAATGATGATTGTTATCTGTTATGGCTTCATTGGCATACAAGTAATTGGAGAAGTTGGATAACAACTTCATCATTGTATTGTGACCAGTGTTATGGTGATTGTATAATACTTTTTTCTACAATATCTTGATTGAATTTGAGATATGGAATTGTCATCCTCTTAATATTTTGACTTTGTTCTTTGATCGACTATACTATTAAGATATATATGAGCTCAATATCATATACTAACTTAGATGAGCATGCCATTCACTCATAGTATCCTTCATCAAGTGGTATGCTTATCACCTTGAATAGGAGGGACAAATACCATCTAAATCACTCACAATAGTTTACATGTGTCACGATGTACCAAAGCACCATATGTATGGAAACCCTTAATCAAGGTCACCTTAGGTAGTGTTAAAGTACACTTAGTAACATGTGATCATTGTAGTGACTTTAGGTCTAAGAGCCAAAATAACCACTATCACATGAGATATGATTCTGACTAACATTTATGGCTTCAATATATAATGACCCTGCCCCAACTTAGTAGGTAATTGAGGGCTATAAGACTCTAATTTTAGTTTTAGTTTGTAATATTAATTTGATATCTAATATTTGTATGATCTTATAATTAGTCCTTCTTTTGGATTTTGAGGTGAAACCCTTTGAGGAGGGATGATTTTTTAAACAATAAATCTTTATTAACCTTTAACATGTATTTTTCTACTTAATAGTGTTCTCTTGCCAAAATAGTGTAAAATAACATTTATCTTGTTTATTGATTTGTTAAAATTTCATATAACACTTTCAATTGACTAGATAGGATTTGGGTAGACAAAACCCTAGACATACTGAAATTAGGGTTTTTGTTTGAATTGCCTTGATAGATTAAAATGATAATTTTATGTTAAACAAACTCTATATATTAAATTGCACTATTTATAAGTGATATTAGGTTACTAATGGACTATAGAAAGAAAGTGGAATTTAAGGAATTTCATGGATATTAATTTAAAGGTTAAATGTTCAATATATGACAAATTAATGTTCCAGAAACCAAAATTGAAAGGAGAACTTCATATATGGACCTCTTTATAAAATACCCCAATACCACAAATATATTTATCAGATAAATTTGACCTGAAGCATCTTAAAACCTACTATTCTTCTTTGAAATTTTGAGGTTGAGTGTAAAGAGGCCATTTTCAGGAGATTTGGGTGGATGTTGACCTAGAATGGATCTAGATAAATTTCATCCCCAAATTCAAATATTTAATTTATGACAAGGCAATAAAATTGAATATTATATGGTTTTTGCCTCTCCTCTCATTTCTTCCAAGTTTACTTAGTTCTCTTGCTGTGGCTAAAATGTTTCTAAAAGTAAAGTAAAAACCCTTATATATCCATGTTCTCTCTTTTTTCTCATGCTATCATTTAAGAAGGATCTCAGGGTAGGAATTTTTTGGTGATTTTCAACTTGAGAGAAGCTTAGTAAAAGCTTTTGTAGAATTTTTAAATACACCTTGGAACAGGGGAGGACATATTTGACATACTTATTAAATAAAGGGTCAGTATATTTACACCCATTTAGATATTTTCTATTTGTCTGTGTCATCCTTACATATGGACCATACTAATCTTGTATGTATCATTCCAATTTTATTGGATGTCTCTTAATAGACACATCACAGTGGTTGTTACCCATTATAAAAATGACTTATACTGAAAAGATTGTTGACTAAGGTCCCATTTAGATATTTGAATATGCAATAAACTCAATTTGGTCTTTGTGATGCTAATTTAGCCCTATTTGTGAGAGTTTGGTTGATTTTATGGTAAAAAAGCAGAGTTGATTATGAAATTTGAAATTCATTTTTTATAGAGTTCTACTTATATCAAACATATTTGGACACTAATCCTTTTTCATGGAATTAGTTTAGATGAAATCCCCTATTTTCATCATCTTTTACCGTAATATGGAATGTTTTAGTCATTTCGGGTGAAAATGTCTCAAAATTTCATTTTTTGGGATGAAATTTGCTATAGTAGTCTAAAATTACATATGATAGGAATTGATTTGTGTATTATAATTTATATCTTTAATTTTAAATTCCCTACTTTTGTAGAAGTCAATTGTTTTATGTTTTTTTGCCACAATTTTGGTGGAATGAACTCAAAGTGAGTGGAAAGTGTCCTTATCCTTGATTTCCACAGATCTAATAAAAAAAACAAAGTAACTACTTGTTTAGCCATCTAATTTATCTATTTTAAGCTCAATCATCATGGATTCAAAATTTTAAGGTATATATGATTTAAATAGCTAGAAAATAATTGATTCAGGGTGAATGGTTTCAATTCTATAATGCATGTCCATGATTTATATGAGTTTAAGCAAAATATATAATAGCGGAACGGGTGTAACCAGGTTTTCCCTAGTTTGTTAGTAGTGAAACACTTGCTTGAGTGTCCTATTAGACAACTTGATTTCTTTCAGTTATGAATTTGGGTTGATAACATGCATGCCCTTCCAATTTTATTTATGTGATGATCAATTCAATAGTTCATTGTCTATATACAATTAGTTTAGTTCAATTCAATTAGATCAAATTATTGATATTCAATATGAAAGTTTAGCAATATCTTTATGCCACAGATCATTCTAGTATGTTCATGTAAGTTTATGTTATTAAGTTCAAGTAAGATACAATTTTGAGAATTTTCATCAGTTGTATTCTTTTTCAGAGTACCAAAAATATATAGAATTGTTCAATATTGTTTTGAGTACTGCAATATAATGTAGAATAATACATAGGAATGATTTAGCTACATAATAAAGCTAAAGGTTTACTAGTTCATTCTTTAGTGAAAGTAAAGAATTAATTAGACTTTGAGTTACCATGAACAACATGGATTCACTGTGGGGGTCTACATCACAGTGGAGGAAATATCTTACCCACGAATAGTGTCAAAGAGTGGAATTTGGAGCATGCTAGTGGGTCATTAGGCGTTTAGCCCAACATTGACGACCTCTTGACTAATAGTAGGGTTGTCCAATATTAACCAGATATCCCAATGGTACCCATTTTGAATACTACTTAGTCAGTCAAACCTTATGGAACTGCTAGAGTAAATAGTTTTAGATAGAGTGCTTTGGACTCTTAATCTAGGTACCCATGTTTAGAGCATTCCAACTTTTTTGGCCAGTTGTTTAGGTGTCGATGCCAGACTTGGCAATACCCGTTGCTGACCAGATAGATAGTAGTAAACTTATAGTCTCGGGTCCACTCTAAGTATTGTATGGTGAGATCCTAGCTTGCATTGATGTTTCCACATATTGAGGTGCACCTCATTTGGGTCCAAATCCCTAATAAATAAATCAAAAATTAAGAAGTCAAATAAAGAAATTTTTTGTTCAGTTTACAACTTCAGAACTTTGTTATTCAATTATTCTCAATATCTAGTATGCTGATGAATTTTACATTATTGCTCGTTCCATTTATTATTTGATAGGTTGATAATGTATGATTTAGTCTCCATCGACTTAGTAAACAATATGCTAATTATCTGGTCCATTTGGGTGACTTTCCATTCACTGAACCAATATCTCACACTCTACTAAACAAGTTTCTTGGTAACAATGTTGATATCGAGATAGCAATAGATTTTTGGGATAGCCCTACCATAGTGGTTGATAGTAGTGGTTTAAGGTAGAAATAGTCAGTATCCACCATTGTCTACTCTTGGTCGTTTTACAGAAAAATTTCTAAATGATTTTACAAAATATTGTGTCTTTATTGCTAGAATATGTATTTAGTTATTAAGACTTGTGTATTTGTAAATAACAAGAATTAGTATGAATTATTTAATTTGTATCTTTAAATTTGAATTTGGTTTCGAGGATATTAAGTTGTATACCTATGCTAATTCAGTTCTTGTGATAGGATGTGTCATATACGAGAATTTTAATTTTAAAAAATAAGAGTGATATTATTAAGTCATCTGCTTATACCCTAAACTCATGATTAGTAGTCAATGTGAGACGTATGTTTAATAACTTGGTATCAGAGCTTAGGATAAGTTGTAAGGGACTATTAAGTTAGATATATAGAGTCATAATTGTGGCAGTTAGGAGGTGATATGATTATAGCTCAGGGAAGTCTGAGCATGTGGATACCCTAGCCCGGTATCTAAATAGTTAGGTTGACCATTATCAAGTTGCTTTGTCAATACTTTCCTATATAACCTATCCATGTATTTGGAGGGAAGAAGGGGTAGTGAGAAACCATGTAAGAATTATGGTTAGAAGACCAAAAAGTAAGAGAAGAATATGATCAGAAAGATAGAATATGATATAACTTTTGTTATATAATGTTGATTTGTTTTGAAAGGAATGGAAATTTTTTTACCTATGTGAATCCTAGATGTTAAATTTCAAGAAGTATACAATTCAATTAAGATTGTTATACAAAATGACATTAAATATTGTTTATTATTTTGACATAAGGTAGCCCTGAAGTTATTCTTATATGAATTCTCCTAAGGGGATATGTTTTTCACAAGGTTGATATAACTGATAGTTGGTTAACCCCAAGTAGCTATTAGATTCAAGACTATAGGTTCGGCTTAGTCCAACTAGAAAGTTGTGTTACTGGGATCTAATTGCTCCTATAATATTTCAATAAAAGCAAGATATAATAATGTAATATTAGGATATATGAGGGTATGAGGGCATTAAGATACTAGAATTCAAAAAAAATAATTAGAATGACTAAGTAAAGCCAATTACAGTTAGTAATTTAGTGATTATTTGAAATATGGTAGAATACTCTAAGTTCAATAACATAGGAAGAAGAAAAAGAGAAAATCAAAGATAAATTTGTGTATAGAGAAAAAGATATAATACACAAAACATATTATAAGAACTCTTGGTAGTGTTTGGATTTTATCTAAAAAGTTACAACAATGTAAAAAATCAAAATGCCCTGATATGACTGTAAGTCTTCGAACTATCTGATAAGTTGATTGAGCAGTCAACAAATCTAGTGAATAGAGAAGGAATTTGATTGACATGCTTAAATAGATATTAAATTATTTAAATAAACTTTATAAAGGAAGAAGTAAGGGCAAAAAAGGAAATAAAAATGATTGAAATTTGTGTCAAGAGATGGAATGATCAAATCTTTTTAAAAGAACTTATGTATGAATAAGTGAATAAGATAAAATATGAATTCATAAAACAAATTTAATAAAATAAATGGATGAAGGAGAACGATTTCATTTCATCTTTACATGTGCCATATGAACTAAAATGAAGTATATGTCATTTAAAAAGTTTAGAATGTTATAATTTTAAAAGCCAAAATACTATATACAAAATTAAACTATGCAGTAACCAAGAGATAATGAAATATATAGAATTCATTGAATTCTAAATTGCTATAGATGTATCATTGTTAATTGAAAAGAAAAATTGATGAAGGTCAATGATCCTATAAGCAAGTAATTGTGTATAGAAAGGAAATGGTGATGAGAAATATAATGGTAATGTATGGATGATAAATTCATTTTTAAATCAGAATAAGGAAATTAAGTAGATAGAAAAATTAGTATATAAATTTGTTGAAGTAAACAACCTAAGTGAGGAAAGTAGAATGATTTGAAACTTATATGTCATCAAAGGATTAGGTCAAAAAATTATTTGTTGTATATTTTGATACACTTGCATTGTGTTGCATATGAATGTATTATTGTATGTAGTATCTTAGAAATGAATTGGAGAACTATGATGGTTGCCACAATAAGGAATTAAAATCCCAAGCATTAACATAACAAAAGGAAATTACTATTTTAAAGTCTAAACATCGTGGACATCTCACAAAAGAGTTGTGATGATACATCACAAGTAATAATATTCTAGTGAAACAATTAGAGAGAGTCTAGTATAACAAAAAGAAAATGACAATGTAAGTGAAAAGGAATGAACTTCTAGTTTTGTAAAGAAATAACAAACTAAATATGATAAGTTTATATGAATGATATGTGTATGGATGTCTTGGTATTTGGCACCCAAGACAAGAAGATAGAAACTTGACTTTGGATGCCAACAATGTTAGATGAGGAAACCCAAAAATAAATACAAAGAAGATAAAGTAACTACTAATAAGTAATTTCAAGCATTGGAGATGCAATTTAGAAATGTGAGTGAATACTGTGAGGATGAATAAGAAAAGAGAACAATGGATAAATTTAGTTTCAAATTAGAAAAACTAGGAATGATAAGAAGTATATGCTATGTTTGTAGTATTTAAACAGACAAAGTCAAGCATATCTTAATAACTTGGTGAAATGGATATGGATAAATAATAAGTGACAATTAATGATAGGCAAATAACAAATCAATGATATAAGTGTGATGCATATATTTTTCTCTAAAAATATAGATCGTGAAAGGTGCTTCAATAAAAGTAAACTTTGTTTATATGGTTTTAATTGTGTATGAATGTATGGTATTTATGAGTAAGGGACAAGTTGATAATGACCCATGCTATTCAAATAAATTTTTAGCTCAGTACTAGAATTTTGGTTATTCTATCTTGCCAATTGTGGGGGATTCAAAATTCAGATACTACAAAACAAAATAGATTACTTAGTCTTTGTAGTTGTGCTAGAACTATAATAGAGTAATAACTCTATAAGTTTATATAGCTCCAAAAATATATGCAAAGCATAAACCTCAATGACATGTACTGTATTGAAATTACTGGTAATTAATCATGAATCATATGTTTTCTTGTTGATATTGAAATGCCTTATTACCATATGATCAATGAAATTGATTCAAAACACATTATTTCAATTAAGAGATTAATGAATAGGTGATTTACCAGAACTCAAAATAATCTATGAAATTAAATGCTCCTTTTTAGTTACATTTTTAAGTTTCGAGGATGAAGCTTGTTAAGTGGGAGAGATTCTAATGACCTTGTCCCTACTTAGTAATTGAGGGTTATAAGGCCTTAAGTTCAATTTTAGTTGTTTAAGTTGAATTTCATATCTAATGTTTATATGATGTTATCTTTCATCAGTCTATTGGATTTTGAGGTGAAATCCTTAAAGGAGGGGTGAATTTATAAACCCTAAATCCTTATTAACCTCTAATCCCCTTTTTTCAACTTAATAGTGTTCTTTTGCCAAAATAGAGTGCAAATATCATATGTCTTGTTTATTAATTTAATAATGTCATATACCAATTTTTGTTGACTAGATAGGATTAGGTAGACAAAATACTACACAGACAAAAAATAGGGTATTTTCCTTAAAAAGGTTAAAATTATGGAATTATGGTAAATTCTAAAATTTAATTTTCACTACTTATTAGTTATTTTAGGTTACTGATGGACTCTAAAATGAAATTGGAAAATATGGAATTTTGTAGATGTTTATTTGGAGGTTAAATACTCATGATATACCGAAATTAATATTCCAAAAAAAAAATTAAAGTAAAACTTCAAATGGACTTGTCAACTATATTTGACCTGAAGAAACTCAATAACCATGGTTCTTCTCTAAAATTGTGTGTTTGAGTGTGGAGAGGTGATTTTGAGAACATTTGTGTGGATGTTAACCTAGAATTGATCTAGATCATTTTCTTCCCCACATTCAAGTTGAATCTTGTAAGTTATTTGCTTTTGTTCTCCACTCTTCCAAGTTTACTTAGTTATCTTGGTGTGGCCAAAATCTTTCTAAAGTGAAGAAAAAATCCCAATGTATCCATATTCTCTATCTTTTCTCATGTGATAATCTAGGAAGGATCCCAAGCTAGGAACTTTATGGTGATTTTCAAATTTAGAAAAGTTTGGTGGAACCTTTTGTGTAATTCTTAAATACACCTTTTTAGAATAGGAGAGGACGTATTTGACCTTCTAATTACATAAATATTGAGTGTATTTGCACCCATTTAGATATTTAAGTATGCAAAAAACTAAATTTGAGCTTTATGATGCTAATTTAGCCCTATTTTAGAGAATTTGATTGATTATGTGGTAAAAATTAGAATTTTTATTATGATATTGAGGTTCATGATTATTTTATAGAATTATACTGACATCCAAGTTTTTGCATACATTTTTTGTGTCTTTGAATCATTTTTGATGAAATCCCATGTCATATCAAACTTAATTTAGTGAGTTTTGGTCATTTAGGGTGTAATAGATCAAAATTTCATACTTTGAGGTGAAATTTGGTACACTAGTCTAAAATGAATAATATGATAGGAAATGATTGTTGTTTATTCTAGTTTAGATGTATAAATATTAAATGGTTTCCTTGTCTAGAAATCAATTGTTTTAGGTTTTTTTCTCCACATTGGTGGAATGAACTCAAATTTAGTGGAATCCTTAAGCCATGACATTCACATATCTAGTCTAGAATATGAGGAACATACTTGGAAATTCATAGACATTATCTATTTTTTTCTCAATCATCCACATATCTGATTTTAAAAGTATATATGATCTAAATAGTTAGACAAAAACGGATTGAGGCTTAATGACTTCAGTTATATGATGCATGTACATGATTTGTATGAGTTTCAAAATTTTTTTTTATTGAGGCACTAGTGTAACAACGTTCACCCTAATCTACCAGTAGTGAAACACATAATAGAGAGCACTATTAGATAACTTGTTTAATTTCAGTTATGAGTCTGGTTTAATAACATGCATATGACTTCCAATGTTGTTTACTTGATGATTAGTTCAACCAGTTCATGTTGTTCACACTTCTAAGTACTAGTAGTCCAGTGAAATTCAATTTGATTAGATCTTCGATATTCAATATGAAATCTTGATAGTCTCTTTATTGAACAGATCAATTTAGTATATTCTCATATGTTCATATCATTAAGTTCAAATGGAATACAATGTTAAGAATTTTGCATCAGTTGCACTCTTTTTTAGAGTACCAGAAATAAATAGAATTATTCAATATTGTTTTCAATAGTGAAATATAGTGTTGAATACATAAAGAAAAAGGAATGATTGAATCAAACACTATCACTAAGAAAAGTTTTAGTATTTTAGTGAAACTAAAGAATCATATAGTCTATTAGATTCCCTAAAAACTATATATTCCCTACGAAGGTTTGCTCCGTTGTGGGGGGAAATGTCTTACCCAATCGAAAAGTGTTTAGGAGAGAAAGCATGTGGCACAAGGGGTTAAGCCCAATGTGGAAAAGCTCTTGACTAATAGTAGGGGTATCTAAAATTATTTGGAGATCCCGACGGTAACCAGTTCAGTTACTAAGTAGTGAGTTAGACCTTGTGGAATCACTAGAGTAGAAAGCTTTATCCAGAGTGCATTTCACTATACACATAAGTACCTAGGTTTAGAGGAGAAGTCTGGTTTTTTGGGCCAGCTATTTATCCGCCGATGGCATACATGGCTAGGCCCATTGTAGACTGGGTAGCTAGTAGCAGACATAGAGTCCCTTGTCTACTCACAATCTTGTTTAGAGATCAGAGCTTGTTGTGATGCTTCCGCATGTTGTGGTACACCTCATGTGGTTCTAGGGCATTAATAAATTGATTAAAATATAAGAATTTAGATCTAAGAATTTTTTTTAGTACATAACTTCATAATTGTATAGTTTAGTTATTCTCAATAACTAGTATTTTAATGAATTTTACATTGCAGTGGATTCCATTCAATATTTAATAGCTTTCTTATGTCTGGTTTAGTTTCTATCCAGTTAGTAAAGAATATGCATATTATATGGTCTATTTTTATAAATAATTTCCATTCATTGATCCTATCTCTTACACTCTACAGAACAAATTTTTAGGTAATATTGTTGATTTAGAGATAGTAACAAATTTTCTTAATAGTCCAACCATAGTAAATGCTAGTAGTGTTTTGAGGTAGAAATAGTCAATCTCAGTCCTTGTCTACTCTAGGTCCATTTGTAGAAAGAGATGTAAATGATATTATAAAATATTTTTATTTATTGCAACATCATGTATTAATTATCAAGACTTGGGTACATGTAAATAACAAGCATTAATATGAATCACGTAATATATATGTTTGAATTAAATTTAGTTTAGAGGATATTAAGTTTGATTCCTATGATACGTCAACTCATATGATTTAATCTATCATATATGATAATTGTTAAATAAAAAAAGAGTGATGTTTGGCTTTTGTTTAGTCAAAATTTTATGCCCTAATCTCATGATTAGTAGTTAATGTAAGATGAAAGTGAAATAATATATCAAGCTCAAGTTGGGTATGTCCTATATGCTTGTTCATGACAAATACCTATTTGTTTGACATGATAGCCAATATCATGTCTGTGAGGTGTAATCATCAGGAAACACACATAATAGCCTCAATGCATTATGTTGTCCTAATTTTAAAAATGATATCCAAGTAGGGACCTATTGTTACAATACTATTTAATACCCAAGTCCTAACTCCAAATGACTACAAAGTCAATGGTGATAGGACCTAGTCGGTCCCTAGCATGGTATTATCAAAGTTAACGAGGAACCAAAAAAGCTTAGCATGCATCAACATATAACAAGATAAAAGAAGCAATCATAATCTCAACATTCAACAAGATATATTAAGCCACATACTTTTATCACAAGATTTGAATTACATATTAAAGAGTACCACTTTACATAAGTCTGCTCATGTACACTAGGGATCTTACAACAAGTACACCTGACGTAGCTCACCAAGACCATCAACTTCGAGCCATATCTGAACCTATAAAACATGAGAAACAATGTGGGTCAACACATAAGGCATTGAGTATAGAGATGAAAAATAAATGTTTATAAGATTTGCATAATTTGAAAAGAATTGCAGAAGTAACGAACAATAATAAATAAGTAAAGTATTTAGCAAAGTAAGAGTTCATGTTTTATAAGATTTTATTCCAATTATACTAAAAACATCATATATCATAAGGCTATTTTGATTGAATTCCCATTGGAAGAGTCTGTAAGGATGCACAAGATTAGCTAACCCTTTTCTATGTAACGGACCTCAAGTCCATTACCGAGAGATAACCCTTTTATCGATATGGTCTTCCCTATTTGGACAACTCAAGTAGGATGCCCGACCTCATGTCATTAACCTGAGAATATAGGGAGGTGCACAAGGATTTTATAATGGTGTTTCTATATTATGTTTGCATGTTATAAAACATAGATCGAAATAAACATTGAGTAAAATACTAGAGTACTACATGGAAATATTTGAGCAAGTAAAAAATCATACATATGTAGCACATTTAAGTCAAGAAAGACATAGTCATATAATTATTAAATCCAATACATAATTTCATAGATTTCATAACTTACCCTTGACCTTCTAGATTACAAGCCAACCTGATTAAGAACAAGATTGTATACATGCATTAGATTCTCATCATTAACCCTAACTAGATGGGTTTTAGGGTTTTTGCGCAATTTAGGTTAAACCTTGTTTATTAGTACAATTGATGATCTTTTACTGATTTAAAGGTTGTCAAGAAGGTACTTTCAAGTTTCATATCATTTTGACATTCTATTCATTTTATATGCTTGTTACAAGGTTTGAGTCACTTATATACAATTTAGGGTCAAAAGACTCACAACAGGGAAAACAAGTTCATGGTCATTAAGACATGAGAACCAAGCATTGAAGATGATTTATATTAGCAACATTAGGTCATAATATACACATCCTCAAATAGGTGGATGTCCCCTAGGGTCTAGGCATCAGAGTCCCAACTGTAGGTATCAACATTTCAGCATATATGCAAGCGTTAACATAATTCATATGCCATTAGGGGTCAAAATAAGATTTTGGTAGACATCCACAAAAAGGTGATCAAGAATAACAGAATCAACCCTAATTTGAGAGGGGAAATCATAGTAACAAGGTTCGCATTTGGTTAGGTTATAGTCGTGTGCACCATAAAGGGATTTATTCATGCATTTAGTAACATGTACTTCAAAAAAAAAAGTAGCATGTACTTCAAACATAGTAAATAGGATATGAGGGGCTGATATTAGTGTCATAGGAGCAAACAGATACTGATTTTCAATGTTAGGATGATTTTGGATGTTACTTAGGAGCAAGATTAGATAATTAGTGTATGGTACATCATTAGCATTCCCAACATATCACATAGTTCACTAAGTCATCAAGAGTACACGAAATGTGGTTAGGGCTCTTAAATCATTCAAGATTGATCAACAACTACTAATTTGATGATTATGAGTGTAAGGTATCAATAAAGGTTCTTGCTTTATCATAAAGATGCATTAATTTCATTTAGAAGACAAATTTAACATCTTTTAAGGAAAGTCGGGAACAAGAAAAGGAATTAGGGTCTGGAATCATACCCATTGTGTAGGTCTCATTGAACTAATCATTTTGACATATATTTTTTCTATATTTGTCATTTAGATGATCAAGATATCAATTATTTTAAAAGATTCCATTCCAAATATATGGAAAGAGGGTTAGGAGTGTTACATTTAATTTATCTGAGCATATCGGCCATAAATCCCTAATCGTGAAACTAGTGTTGTGCCCTTTGTTTTGTGATTCCCCTAGCCGCTCTCCACCATCATGTGTGGCTGCATGAGGGATGGGACCTCTATACACCACCATTGGGGGATGGGAATCGCGCCGGAGCTGGTCGTGAGGTTAAGGGAGGGGATGTGGGTCTTATGATGAGTGGTCATAACCCATTTGCTCTGAGTGGCACAGTCACCCTTCGACTGATCAGGTGCCAAGACAGTGCTATAGGGGAATCCAACACTCCCTTCTCTGTCATCCTCCTTAGACAGAGCCCAAAATATGCATCAACGTGATGCAACACTATCTCGCCGGTGCGAAAGGGGTGTTCGAGCTCCATGCTTCTCTAACGGTCGAGAAGGCGCCATTCTGACCTGCCTTGGCATGGAAGTCCCATAGGGATCCATGGGTGATGGCAGGGAGGAAAATGGGTGAGGAAAAGAGTGGCGGCTTGCGGCGGTGCCACCATGGAATTTGCGAGACAAGAGGGCTGCTAGAGGCTATTTTTGTGAGTGAGCAAGAGAAAAAATGGAAACGGATAGGAAGCCTAAGGGAGACGAATGAATGTGTCAATTGTATAAAATAGGCATTAACCAAGATCTTTGGAGTGGATCTTGGGTTGGTTGGTTGTCATTGCACTAATTGCATTGGAGGCACATATAGAGGTGGGAGGAGACGTCCCAGTTGTTTGATCCATGGGGTGCAATCCATAGGATATGATCCCACAACTCAATTGGCCAAAGCCAAGTCAAAAGAAAAGGAGAGGGCAAAGAAGCACACCCTAGATAATGGCTTGTGCACCCTAATTAGGCCCAATAAGATATAAAATGATAGAATCAAGGTTGAGACAAAGATAAAATCACAATATTCATACAGCCATAATGTCATGACCGCATCTGAGCTTAATTGGTAAACTAGGGTTTACCTGGATGATTATATGCTTAATTGGATTGATCATTGCTTAAATATAATTAATGATGATAATTAAATTATGATGTTTTAAACCTGATAAGAACGTTAAGTGTTCTATTTTTTGAGAAATTAGGGTTTGAAAATATATAAACCCTAGTTGGCTAAAATAAGGGTTTCGATGGTACATGAGTATGGAATTTGATCAGGATAGTAGAATGGTTAATGATTTTTCATATTTTCTACAAATTTTTTATTTAATTGAATTTTGTATATGCCATGGATAACTCAATCATGCATATTGGAGAAAAAAATCGGAATATTTGAGTGTTCCATGAATGTGGTTCTCGATCGAATTATACCTTGACCAAAATGCTGACAGAGTGCTTTTTAGCAGTGTGGTGTTTTATTTTTATTTATTTATTATTAACTCAAAATGATCTGAAATTTTATCTTCAGATCTGAAACTCAATCATAAACAATATGTAAAACTTTCATAATTTTTGGACGCATTTATACCTTATCAGAAGATGAATTATAGTAACTGACATTTCTATAGAATTTTGGATAGTAGTGCACTATTCGATTTTTATTTATTTAATGATAGATTGGGATGCTCTCAAATTTTAGCTAAAGCTTTTGAACTGAATTATACACAAAATTCTAATTTATCATAATTTTTTGAGAAGGTTTGATCTCTTAAATACACCAAATCACAGAAACCTTTTTATGATAGATAAATCTGTTGAAATAAGAATAAGTTTAGTGAGGGGTCAATGTGCAATTAACCCAAGAAGCTCAATTTCTTTATATAGTCAACCTAACACACAAGGATCTCTCATAATTTGTGATTCAATCCAGAGAAATGAAATCCTTGAGAGATAGAGAGAGTTAGGGTTTGAGAGGAGAAATTCATGGAGATGCTGACCTAGGGTTTTGCGGTCTGAGGAATGATGAAATCATGTAAGTTTAGCTTCTTTAGATATAGTTTCATGGTGAATATTTTCTCACATGTCAAAATTCCGTCCCTCCTCTGATTTGATGCAAAATGGTATCAAAACTTCCCCTTTTCTCACTCTTTCTCCATAATCCCTCAATTTTAGGGTTTCCGAGTTGAAAGGAAGAAGAATTGGGTGAATTGCTACAGTTTGATATGGATTCGAGATTTTCATATATGGGATACGTTTTTAAGGTGTTTTCACACATTATGGTGAGTGGGAACTTCCTTGAAATAGTATATTTCATGAAAATTGGTTAAATCAACCATAGTCTTTAATTGCTTAGTATGCGACTACAAACCCTAAATTGTCTATTTGTTCTAAGTTGTTGCAAAATGATATCAAATGGATTCTTACTTTGTTTGAATGAATTTCAGATGATAAAATCATATTAGAAATGTATACAATGCATTCTAATGAGAATTCGCTAAGTATTTGCAGAGGTTATAAGAGTAAACTAAAATATAGGGAATTTGTCTATGACTGAAATTTGCTATATAAGTAAATAGAGAAAGTTGCTTATCTAGATCCCCTTAGTTTTGAATGATTGTTTATCTAAATTCATAGTACATATATGTCTGATACTATCTTGGATTTTGTTTAAAGTGGGTAGTGTTTGTTTGGTATCTCAGTGAAGAGGGTGAAACCGTATATGCAAGGAAAGATGGATATTTGTGAATAGATATTGTGAAATCCATTTGAAGGGATTTTCTTGACATGATAGACTTTATTTATTCAATGTTATTATTGATGCATGATATTCCAGTAAATGGCATGGAAACCCAAATTCATCTCAATTCCAAGGTTTCATACATATATTGATTTTATATGATTTGTTGATAGTATTCTTTATTCAGTGAATGTTTATGTCATATGAAATCTTTATGGGAGTCGTGGGAATAAGTTGTTTCCTAGTGAGAGGTGACAAGATGTGTGATGGCCTTGTGAGCCATGAGAATACTTGTACAACCAGTGAAATGAATACCTTGGTCTAAGGACCTAGAGGTAATGATTACCTGTTACAGAGGTAACAATGCTATGTGATGATCTAAGGGTTTGAATACCCAAATCCAGTAATTATGATAATGATGTGAAGGGATGAGAATTCCCAGTAATGTGATAAGGGATTGATATCCCATTTATCATGTGTTGTAAAGATTTGAAAAGTACGTGATAGATGTATTACACCTTTCTTTGTAGCGTTTGTTGTGATTAAATGAAACCCTAAGGGTAGGGTGTTCAATGAATCAAGTATTGTGATATCAATGTTCTCAATTATTATTAATAATTCTTGTCATGATAAGTAATTAACTCTTAATTAAGTTATGAGATGCACAACTCAAGATTTGGGTTGATATGAACGTTCTTTGAGAAATTATAGATAAGTTGCAGGTGCTATTGACGATTACTCATATGTCAAGTAAATAAATCTTATTAGTGTAATAAAATGATAAATTGCATGATTCTAGTGTGTATGTGCCAAGTGGACATGTAATCTGTTTATTTAAGAATTTTAGTCTGCCTGCATGTATAGTATGTTGATTATTTAGTATATTATAGTGTTTTGAATATACTGCTCTGCCAAGTTTAGAATGATATACATGTTGTATTATAACTTCAAATAAGTAGACACGACACCATAGAGATACCAGAGTCAAGTATAAGTAAGAGAAGGGTACAATGTAGAAAGAGCTTTCTAGGAATAATAAAATAATAGACTTAGGATCCCTACACACCATAGAACCCCTATGTGAGGTATGCTCCTTAGGGGTGAAATGACCTAACCGTGGAATCATCCAGTATACAGGGGTCAGAACGTACTATCAGGTGGCATGGGGGACGAAGCCCTAGTGGAAGTCTCCTTAAATTATAGTTTGCAGTGTCCAACATCAACCAGAATTCCTGGTGGCACTAGAGTACAGAAAAGCCAAGAGGTGGCTTGACTCTCTGTCGGTGTGCTCAGGTTAGAGGAGGAGTCAAGTTTATGCCAGAGAGCCATTTCCCTATTGCAGACCAGGAGAGTAGTCAGACTTAGTAGTTCCCGGGTGTGTTTGCTAAGTCTTGTACGATGTGATCTTAGTGCACTACGAGTCTTCATATGTAGAGTACATTGCATATGGTTAGGGCATAATAAAATGAATGAGAGGTCAAACATGTGTGTAAAATTATTCAATTATTCTTTGTATGTTTCTGAATTATTAGTTCTCTTTATGATCAATCAAGCATTTCATATATTGATTCACTCTTATAGATATTTAGAGTATCCTGTCATATTTATGATTGTCAATTATTAGACTCTTTACAGCTTATTGATGTTATAATTGATATCAATTGCACAAAAGTATATCTAAAATTATATCAGTGCTTTAGATTGTTTCTTAGAAGTACTCATTCACTGAGAGAGTAGGTTCACCCCTCTACTCACAATTTTTTGGGAAATCACATGGACTTCAAGAAGATGTCATTGCATTAGAGTAGATCTGCCATAAGAGTTAAGTCTGAGTATAGTTAAGTTCAGTCAATCCTTGTCACTCTAGGTCCTTGTAAAGAAATAAGGGAGAGTTGTAAACGATAATGTATAATAGTATTCATCTTTTAGCAATATGTGTGAATCAACAAGTCTTATGTGCTTAAAAGTATGAGGAACATAATGAATGTTCATACATGCATTTTTACTGTTGAAATCAGATTAGAGAAATAAATGTTTAGATTCCCTTGTAAAGTTGGTTTATGTGGTTCAATGCGAGAAAACAAAGAGTTTTGAAAGAAAGAAGAAAAAAAATTAAAGGTGATCTTTGTATTACGTTAAATCCTCAATTTATGCGCTAATCTCATGATTAGTGGAAATTGTGACATCGAGTTGTAACATAGAACTTTCACTATGATGGTATGATTAGGATAATTTTTGTGTCATAAGAAAGATAACTGAAATATCTATATCATAAATTCATCAGAGATCAGTATTATCACATCGATGGGGTTTAATTGATAATGTAAGGTGATGACATGTTAAGGAATGATACTTAGTTTGATTTCTCAAATTAGAGTCACCTATCATGAAATTATTCACTGAGGTGAACAAAAGAGATAGTACGACACTATAATCATGAAATCAACATCTAATTGAGTAAAAAGGCCCTTTGATTAGAAAGAAAATGTTTTATAGAGGAAAGGGAAAAGTTAGGTGGTCATATCCTTCCATCCTTGAAACAAATTTTGTCCTCAGAATTTGTCAATGATCATGCTTAAGAGTCAAACTCTATATCACTCATGTCTTGGTATCCATCCTTGGGTGTCTAGGCACCTCACACCATGGGATGCACACATAGGTGCTCATCATCAGGGATGTATCGATACCAATTATATGCATATTACTTAGTATTCCATCATATTACAACATCATCATGGCATTCCGAATTTCCCAACCATAAATATTCTTACATTAGGGTTTTCATGCTCAATAATCATATAAGTACAAGGTGTAGAAAAAAATATTTTACTAATCTCTCAAATGAACATTCTCATTATCATGACTTTAAACAAGATTATCATTGACCATGCATTTCATCATCATTCTAGATTCCATGCATGTTTTAGTTCTCCTCAAAATTTTCCAACAATTACCAATTATGTTGATTAGTCTCCATTATGGGTTTCAAAATTAAGCATTGCATCTCATGGTTATTCAAGTTAAGATTCCAATGGCATCATCATATCAATTCCAAGCTTTGTTATCTACATATTTTATGTGAGGCGTGATTTTATATTAGGTCTAGCTTATAAGAGTGGTTTATCATACATGTATAAGGTTGTAACTTAAGCGGAACTTTTCATGCATCAAGCATCATTCGTCATCATCATCATCATCTAAGCCTCAATACCAACTATGTTGGGGTCGGCTACATGGATCCTTCGTTTCCATTCAGCTCTATCATGGGCCATATTCTGATTGAGATGTATAGATTCAAAATCTCTCTTTATAAGCTCATCCCATGTTAATTTAGGCCTTCCTCTTCTTCTATTTATAGTGTTTGGCTCAATAGCATTGCTTTGTAAAGACACACTAGTAGGTCTGTGTTGCACCCATCCGTACCATCTGAGTCAGCCCTCACTCAACTTGTCCTGAATGCTTGCCAGCCCCACTTTATTCCTGATATAGTCATTTCTCAAATGATCTTTTCTTGTCTTCCCACACATCCATCTCAGCATACGCATTTCAGCCACATTCATCTTGGTGAGACCTTGTTTGTTCACCGCCCAACATTCACTCCCATAGAGCATGGCTGGTCGTATAGCTGTTCTATAAAACTTACTTTTTAACCTTAGAGGGATCTTCTGATCGCATAAAACTGCAGTTGCACTCCTCCATTTCAACCATCCTGCAGTGATCCGGTGACAAACATCATTTTGGACATCCCCGTCTATTTGAATAATAGAACCTACGTAATGAAATTTGCATGGTTCAATCTTCCTATGCATCAAGCATCATTCAAGGAACAAAATTATCATATACACTGAGGGTTTGTAATTATCTCACTTCTATCATGAAGGAGCTCCACAATCTCAAGAAACTCAAACTAGCACCTACCTATGTCCAACAAGACATGCTATCCACAACCATCTACCTATACCAAACTTTTCCCCAACATACAAAAAAAAAGAAACCACTATATTCCTTTACATCAAACCAGTTACCCGAGTATGAGGCTCATCATGCAACTCAAATGTCATGTATATAATCTTAGGGTCTTCAGACATCTCCCTTACCTATAATAAAAAATCATATATTTGATTGCCTCTTTCTCTAGTATTAGATCTTTTCATAGGAAATCTAGGGTTAAAAATTTTCAATGGAATTATACACTAGGTGATCAACTCATATACTTAAAGTTTTCTATCTAGGGACTTATCATCATGTATTTCATCATTCATATCTTTCAAAATTTCATATTTTTGGAGGTTAGGTACTCTGACCTTCTCCCGTGGAAGGTTGACTCATTTCAACAGGCACCCTTTTTTGTATATCCCATGCTAGAGGTACTCCTTTGTAAAGATATTGAGGCCAGTGTTGGTCTCAAACCATAACTCACATATCATATCTCAACACATATGAGACTAGGGGCAAGCAAGCATGCCAACCCACTAGCTATTTTTAGCACATCAACCAAGCCATATGTTCCATACATGGTGCAATGTTTATGTATAGTTGCATTGTCAAACTCATCTCATATCATCAAATGTACTTGAATCCTCCAACATCAACTTATACTATCACGAAGAAACTCATAACATCATCATCATCATTGTATTCATTGTCATCATCATCATCATCATCATAATCATCATCATCATCATCATCATCATCATACTCATCATCATCATTGTCGTCATCATCGTCGTTGTCGTCATCCTCATCATCATCATCATCATCATCATCATCATCATCATCATCATCATCATCATCATCATCATCGTCGTCGTCATCCTCATCATCATCATCATCATCATCATCATCATCATCATCATCATCATCATCATCATCATCATCATCATGATCATCATCATGATCATCATCATCATCATCATCATCATCATCATCATCATCATCATCATCATCATCATCATCATCATCATCATCATCATCATCATCATCATCATCATCATCATCATCATCATCATCATCATCATCATCATCATCATCATCATCATCATCATCATCATCATCATCATCATCATCATCATCATCATCATCATCATCATCATCATCATCATCATCAACACATCATCATCATCAACACATCATCATCATCATCATCATCATCATCAACATCATCATCATCATCATCATCATCATCATCATCATCATCATCATCATCATCATCATCATCATCATCATCATCATCATCATCATCATCATCATCATCATCATCATCATCATCATCATCATCATCATCATCATCATCACCATCATTGTCATCGTCGTCATCATCATCATCATCATTGTCGTCGTCATCACCATCTTGAATATCATCATAGGTCATCTAGGCTACTCACTAGCCTAATTGTTATCATGGCTCTAGACAAATTTAGTGAATACAACTATCTTATAAACACTCTCATCTACACTTGATGTTACATATCTTTCTCTTGGGTTACATGGACACTCACTACCTTTTTGTGTGTGGTAACACTATTATATGACCAAATATACTAATTTTTGAATTAAGTTTTCTCCAACGTTGAAATAGGTGATGGAAACCACCATACACCATTCAATTCAAACCAAAACCAAAATGAGTTACCACACTCATTAGGTAGTCTAGTACCATGACACCTAGAGAACTAGTAAGAACATGGTGCACACATATGTTGGTACCTAAGAAAATGTCGTGAACATATGTCTAGGGTTCTAGTAACTTCCCCCTTTTCTCACTCTCCTGAACCTACAACCCATATTATACGATAGATTGAGGAGAAAAGAAAGGGTATAGGAATTGTACAAGCCTACACCTATTCTAGAACATCTCAGTTCCAACCTAGAGGGTAAGTCATCTTAGTACACTAAGGACATCTTATTAAGTTTCTAGGGTTTATATGTAAAGTTGTATTAAGTTTGTGTTTCATGTGAGTAATGCTTGTTGTAGTTATTGTTCATGCTCTAATACCATCTATTACAAAACAATTTATTATCCAAATCCTAAATCCAAATGACTACAAAGTCAATGGAGATAAGATCTATGCATCTGTTCCAAGAAAGGTATTATCAATGTGCGGATGGGGATGTGTAAAATCTTAGCATACATGAACATATAACAAGATAAAATTACTAATCATAATCTCAGCATTCAACAAGACAGATTAAGTAACACCCTTTTATTACAAGATTTAAATTACGTATTCAGGATTACAATTTTACACAAGTCTAGTCGTGTACACTAGGGATCTTACGACAAGTACACCTAACATATATCACCAAGATCATCAACTTCTATCCATCTCTGAACCTATAAAATATGTGAAACAATGCGGGTCAACACACGAGGTATTGAGTACAGGGATGAAAGATACATATACATAAGCTTTGCATAATTTAAAAGAGTTGCATAAGTAACAAACAAGAATAAAAAAGTTAAGTATTTAGTGAAGTCAGAGCCTGTATTTTAAATCATTTCATTCCAATTATACCAACAAACAATAAGAACTTTTTATCTAAATTCCCATGGGAAGAGTCTGTAAAGGTGCTTAAGATTAGATAACCCTTTTCTACATAAGGGATTCCAATGACATCGCCAAGAGATAACTCAAGTAGGACACCGAGCCTATATTGAAATGTTTTGTCCTATATTGATAACTCAAGTAGGACACCCAGTCTCATGTCGTTACCTAGAGAATACATGTAGGTGTATTAGGTTTGTATAATGGAGTTTTTATATTATGTTTCCAAGTTATAAAATAATGGTACGAAATAAGCATCGAGTACAATACTAGAGAACTACATGGCAATATTTGAGCAAGTAAACATGCATACATATGTATCACATTTCACGTAAGAAAGCCATAGTCATATAATGATTAAAAACCATACTTGATTTTAGAGATTCATAAGTTAACATTGACCATTTGAATCAAAAGACAAACATTTTTAAGAGAAGATTGTATACATGCATTAGATTCTCATCAATAACCATAACTAGATGCATTTTAGGATTTTTGGCCATGTTAGGTTCAAACTTGCTTATTAGTACATTTGATGATCTTTTACTGATTTAGAGGTCTTCAATCATGTATGTTTCAAGTTTCATGTCATTCTGATATTCCATTCATTTTATGTGCTCGTTACAAGGTTTGAATTACTTATATACAATTTAGGATCAAAGGACCAACAATAGGGTAATAAAGGTTATGATCATCAAGACATAGGAACCAAGCATCAAAGATGATTTAGATCAGCAACTAAGGTCATAGGATACACATTCTAAAATAGGTGCATGTCCCCTAGGGTCTAGGCATCATATTCCCAACAGTAGGTATCAACATTTCAACATATATGCAAGCATTAAAATAGTTTGTATGCCATTAGGGGCCAGCATAAGGCTTTGGTGGAGATCCATAACAAGGGGATAAAAAATAACATAATCAACCCTAATTTGAGAGGGGAAATCATAGTAACAAGTTTCACATTTGGTTAGGTTATAGTCATGCATCACCATAAAGGGATCCATTCATGCATTTAGTACCATGTACTTCAAACATAGTAAATAGCATACGAGGGGTTAATATTAGTGCCATAGAAGCAAACTGTTATTGATTTTCAATGTTAGAATGATTCTAGATTTTAGTAAGGAGCAAGATTAGACAATTAGTGTATGGTACGTCATTAGCATGCCCAACATATCACATAGTTCACTAAGTCATCAAGAGTACATGAAAGGTGGTTAAGACTCTCAAATCATTAAAGATTGATCAACAACTACTGATTTGATGATTATTGGTGTAGGGTATCAATAAAGGTCCATGCTATATAATAAAGATGCTTTAATTTCATTCAAAAGACCAAAGCTAACATCTCTTAAGGAAAAAAGGGAACAAGAAAAGGAATTAGGGTATGGAATCATGCCCATTGTGTCGGTCTCGTTGAGCTGATAGATCTGATATATAGTTTTACTATATTTGGCCTTATGATGATTATGATATCAATTTGTTTTAAAAACGATTGCATTCAAACTATATGGAAAGAGGGTTGGGAGTGTTACATTTCATTTATTTGTGAAAACTATATGGAAAGAGGGTTGGGAGTGTTACATTTCATTTATTTGTGAAAATTATATGGAAAGAGGGTTGGGAGTGTTACATTTCAGTTATTTGTGCATATCAGTTGTCGATCCATGATCATGTGGCCCATGTTGTGCCCTATATTTTGTGACACCCCTGGCCACACTCTACCATCATGTGTGCTTGCTTGAGGGTCGAGACCGCTAGCCACCACCATCAAGCGATGGGGAATCACGTCGGTGCTGGTCATGATGTCAAGGGAGGGGATGTGCATTTTTTGATGATGTGGTGATAACCCATTTGCTTTGTTGGGGTCGAATCACCCTTTGCCTGATCAGACATAGAGGTGGCACTAGAGGGAATTGGGGTCGTGCTTGTTATCATTGGATTTCAATCCAACGCTCCTTGCTCCATCATCCACATTAGGAAGAGATGACATGTGTAATGACCTGCTATGATGCTACCTCATTGGCATAAAAGGGTTGTTTGATCTCCATTCTTCTAACAACCAAAAAGGTTCTATTCAAACTATCCTTGGCCCAGTAATCCTGTAGGGATCCGTGCATGATGGAGAGGAGGATAGTGGATGAGGAAAAGAGTGGCGGCTGCGGAGGCACCACCATCACAGTTGGGAGACGAGAGGGTTTCTAGAGGTGATTTTTTTGAGTGAGCAAGAAAAAGAAAAGAGGAGAAACAAAGAGGAAGTTGAAGGGATACGAATGAAGGTGTCAATTGACCAAAATGCACATTAATTGATATGATTGGAGTGGATCATGGGGATGGTTGGTTGTCATAGCATCAATTGCGTTGGATTTGCATATAGAGGTGGGAGGAGACGTCCCAGTCTTTTGATCTATGTGGCACCATCTGTGGGACATGATCCGACTGCTCAGATTGACCAAAACCGAGTTGAAAGAAAAGGAGAGGACAAAGAAGAACAACCTGGATAATGGGTTGCATGCCCTAATTAGGCCTAATAAGATATAAAATGATTAAATCAAGGCTGAGAAAAAGATAAAATCACAATATTCATATAGCCATAACATTCACTATGATGGTCAGGCTGACTTTTGTGTCATAGGAAAGATAATTGAAAAATGTACATCATTATATTCATTATAGATCACTATGATCATGTTTATTGGGTACACTAAATATTGCAAAGTGGTGTCAAGTTAAGAAATGATACTTAGTTTTATTTCCCAAATTAGTGCCACATATCATTAAATTAGTTACCATGGTGAACAAAAAGGGATAGTACAACACTTGAATCATGAAATCAACATCCAATTGAGTAAGAATGACCTTTGATTAGAAATAAAAAGCATAATAGAGGAAAGAGAAAAGTCACGGTGCCACACCTATGCTACAATGGATACTCATAGCATACCCATGATCTCAGTTTCATGTCCTTAACCCAAAATATTATGTCATCAAATCATTTCTTTTTAGGACATTAATATATTCATTCATTATCTCATATTGAAGCAAACATGATAATTGGAAATGTGTTTATCATAATCAAACAACTACAATGTGTGATATTACAATCATCATATGAATAGGTCTCAAGGCATACTACCAATAGTATCCCACTTACACTAGAGTCAATGATTCAAAACTATAAGTCTAAGCCATCTAAAATGTGTGTCATGCTTTTGCTGTCAAAGCCCTTTCATCAAAGGATCAACAACATTGATTTCAATTGGTATTCTTAAAATCTCCACATATCCTTACTATACAATCATTATTAGTATATGCTTGGGATGTTGATGTAGTTTGGGTTCCTTTACTTGTGCAATGGCTCCATTGTTGTCACAATACAACACCACTACATGTTAATGAACAAAAACACTCCTAATTCACTAATGAAATTCTTGGTCCATAAATCTTCCTTTGCTTCACTAGAGGCATCAACGTACTCATCTATATTCTATAATCATCCATTGTCTCTTTCTTGGAATATTTTCATCTCACACCTTTGGCACTAAGGAAAACTAAAAAATTTGATTGTAATCAGTAATCGTCCTTGTTAGTTTGTAAGCTTATGCCAGTGTAACCCTTTACAACAATCTGATGACCTTCATTGGGATATAATTGGAACCCACTTGTCATACTCAAAGAATACAAGATGTCAGGTCATGTAAACAAAATTGCATGCATGATAAATCCAAAGGTATAGGCATATGGAGTCTTACTCATGTATGCCCTCTCTTTGAAATATTTGGGACAATGAAGTTTAGACTAAATTGTTCAACAAGACATGGAAACATTTCCTCTCTTAGAATTTTTCTTATTGAACCTATTAAGCACTTTGTCAGTGTATGGAATTTGACATAGACCAAGAAGCCTTCTAAAAATATCTCTATATTTCTTGAATCCAGTATATAGGATTCTTTTCCTAGTTCCTTCATGGAGAAGGTATTTTCCAATCATCTTTTAGCCAAATATAGAGTAGAGATGCAATTCCCCATTAATAGTATGCCATCTATACAAAATATGTGAAATACATTTATGCTCCCACAAATAATCTTATCAAAACAAGGTTCATCTTCATTTGGACTAAAGCCAAACTATTTGTCTATCTTGTCAAAACAAAGATTCTGTCTATGAAATGCTTTCTTCAATATGTAGGTTAACATTTTAATATTATAGACTTTTTTGGCTTCAGTTCGATCGATAAAATATTTGGTTGTGTCATATAAACATTCTCAAGTAGATTCTGATTAAGGAGGGCATTCTTAACGTCCATTTGCTAGACCTCATAGTTTAAACAATATGCAATGGAAAGCATGATCCTTATGGAATTAACCATGGGAACTGGGACAATTTTTCCTCATAGTAAACACCTTCAATTTGTTTGAAGCCTTTTGCTACCAATTGGAATTTGTCAGTTTGTACATTACCATACATTCAATCTTCTTCTTGAAGACTCATTTGCACCCTATTCATTTCCCCCTTCAAGTGGATCCACCATGGTCCATACCTTGTTGTCGTACATGAAGTTCATCTGAAAGCTCAAGGCTTCAAGCGAATTCTCAGAATCTAGTCTTCAATAGACTCAATTGTTGGTTCATCATCATCAACGAATAAACATCATCTTTTTGATTCACAAGAATTCCAAATCTCTATGTATCAAGATGTGATCTACTAGACCTTCAAGGTTCATGTGTTATAGGAGGAATTTGATATTCTACATTAGTTTGTGCTTCCTCTTATTCTTTATTGATCTCTAATATCTCAATGAGACCTTGTTGGACTAGAACTACTTCTAGTTCTATTTTTCTACCAAAGGTTCCTCCAGAATAAAATCTATTTTCAAGAAATATAGTAGTTCTAGCAAAAAAAACTTTGTAATCATATGGAATTTGCATGTAACATCCCTTGGTTTGCTTACGATATCAACAAAATGACAATTTTCAAATTTCAAACAAGGATTTTTAGAGAAATATTGCTTGACATAAGCTTTGCATACCCAAATCTTATTAAAAGACAACATATTAGAGAATTTAT